>SJXQ01001601.1:479784-572089 GCA_006408695.1 Aepyceros melampus | reverse complement strand
ATGTCCAACTCTTAGACATGGCGATAGGAGCCACAGACCTTCCAAAGATCTGTAGTCTATAGCCATTTCTAGTCTACCTGGGCTTAGCACAACCTGCTGCTGCTAAGTCGCTTCAGTCGTGTCTGACTCTATGCGACCCCATAGATGGCAGCCCACCAGGCTCCCCCATCCCTGGGATTTCCAGGGAAGAACACTGGAGTGGGCTGCCATTTCCCTCTCCAATGCGTGAAAGTGAAAAGTGAAAGTAAAGTCGCTCAGTCGCATTCGACTCTTCATGACCCCATGGACTGCAGCCCACCAGGCTCCTCCGTCCATAGGATTCTCCAGGCAAGAGTACTGGAGTAGGGTGCCATCGCCTTCTCCTAGGAGGGTTAAATAATCATACCAATAGTTTTGGCTTCCCAGGTGGCGCTAGTGGTAAAGAACTCGCCTGCCAATGCAGGAGGCATGAGACTCGAGTTTGATCTATGGGTGGGGAAGATCCCCTGGAGGAGGGCATGGCAACCCACTCTAGTATTCTTGCCTGGAGGATCCCGTGGACAGAGGAGCCTGGCAGGCTACAGTCCATGGGGTCGCAAAGAGTCGGACAAGACTGAAGTGACTTAGCACACACACACACACACCCCAATAATTTTAATCGATACATGGAAGAAGTAAAGTTTATCTCATAATAAACTGCCTGGAAGATCATCAGAGCAGGAAATGCTTTCAGTTAAAGGGAATCAGGACTTGACTAGGCTGGAGCCATGACACAGATGACGGGCCAAGCATTTGGATCCGAAGCAGTGAGGAGGTCACACTCAGGAAGAGGCAGGGAGAAGCCTCTGCCTTTGTTTCATTCTTCTTGACATGATCTGGAAAACATCCGATGCCACACAAAATGAGTTGAAAATCCTGTCCACCACCAGAGAGGAGCATATGGTGCAGTGTGAAGGCCAGTCCATTTATAAGCTGTTCTTTGCTTTCTTTCCTGGAAGGGTGTCTGTCTCTGTACCTCCTCCTGGTATGAGGGCAGAAGCCCGCCCTGTCACTCCTTCCAGGTGGGAGTTAGACAGCCAGAACGGACCTCTTCCCCTCTCCTCTGCCTCCCTCTTCTATTGCCTCCGTGTGGACGCTGCCTGCCTGCAGGTGTGACTGCCTGCCTGCAGGCCCCCATGCAGACTCTTGGTGCCTCCAAGCGTGGCATGGATCCCAGGGATGAAGGAGTCACTGTCAGCCTGGTGATGCATGCTAGGTTCTGCGTGGGCGGGGAGGCCAGCCACATTTCCACACAGGCCCCAAAGTTTGGTGAATGAACTGGCTGATCTGCTTATGGTCTGGTGTGCTCTTGGCCAGATCCCCATAGCCAATTCTTACAGGTTTGCTTCGTCTGATTAAATTCTATTGAAACACAGGAACAAACATATATCACGCAGTTTCCTACATGGTTGGAGGACCCCTCTCCTGAGACTCAAGCTCATTTCCTTTTGCTTTCCATCCCTATTAATAAAAGAACTTCGTAACAGTTTTATTAATACATTGATATATGTTGAGGGGGAAGAAAAGAGGAACTTCAAGTTTCATTAAGTTACATTATGGAGGCATATATATATTTATTGAAATAGAGTTGATTTATGATGTGTTAGGAGCTTCCCCTGTGGCTCAGCTGATGAAGAATCTGCCTACAATGTGGGAGACCTGGGTTTGATCCCTGGGTTGGGAAGATCCCCTGGAGAAGGGAAAGGCTACCCACTCTAGTATTCTGGCCTGGAGAATTCCATGGACTGTATAGTCCATGGGGTCCCAATGAGTTGGACATGACTGAGCGACTTTCACTTTCACTATGATGTATTAATTTCTGGTGTATAGCACAGTGATTCTGTTACATGTATATATTCCTTTCAGATTCCTTTCCATTATAGGCTGTTACAAGATATGGAATATAGTTTCCTGTGCTATGCAATAGGACCTTTTTGTTCAATCTGCAGCAACATGGATAGACCTAGAGATTACACATTAAGTGATATAAATGAGACAGAGAAAGATAAATACATATCAAATGTGAAATCTAGAAAAGTGATACAAAGTGAATATAGCCCCACAGGCATAGAAAACAAACTTATGGTTACTAAAGGTGACGTGGGGAGGTGGAAGGTGGAAGCATATATATTTTAAAATCAGATATAATGGAAATGTTGAAATATTCTATTGATAAAATCTATCATGTATTTAGTACCTCCTACGTGCCACTTTAAATGCATTATCTTTAGTCCTTAGGCGTGACCGGTCACTTTTAAATACATTATCTTTCATCCTTAGGTGAGAGTTAGGATGCTTTTGCAGCAAGTACTAATCAACTAACATTAGTTATGTGATTGAGTTGTTTGATTGGAATCCCAGAGACAGGGTGGACTTCAGGTGCAGTATGGTCAAGGCTCTGGTTCTTTCCCCTCTGATCTCCTGACTGCTCTTTGAGGAGTATCGTCCTTGATCTCAGACTGCCTCCTTCATGACCTTAAGTTTGCTTCAGAAGCACCTTGGATGACTTCCTTGTTCATGACCGTATTAGCTCTTGTGCCCACCTTTAACAGCCGTTTTCAGAATGCTGTATACTGACCAGGTTAATTCTGGACTGCTCACCTAGTCCCTGAGAAGTCAAATAGGATCCACTTCAGTCAGTTCAATCGCTCAGTTATGTCAGACTCTTAGCAACCCCATGGACTGCAGCATACCATGCTTCTCTGTCCATCACAAACTCCCAGAGCTTGCTCAAACTCATGTTGATCGAGTCAGTGAAGCCATCCAATCATCTCATCCTCTATCATCCCCTTCTCCTGCCTTCAGTCTTTCCCAGAATCAGGGTATTTTCCAATGAGTCAGTTCTTTGCATCAGGTGGCCAAAGTACTTCAACTTTGGCCACCAAAGGAGCTTCAACGTCAGCATCAGTCCTTCCAATGAATATTCAGGACTGATTTCCTTTAGGGTTGACTGGTTTGATCTCCTTGCTGTCCAAAGGACTCTCAAGAGTTTTCTCCAATACCACAGTTAAAAAGCATCAATTCTTCAGCACTCGCTTTCTTTATGGTCCAACTCTCACATCCATACATGACTACTGGTAAAACCAGAGATTTGACTAGACAGAACTTTGTTGGCATAGTAATGTCTCTGGTTTTTAATATGCTGTCTAGAGTGGTCATAGCTTTTTTTCCAAGGAGCAAGTGTCTTTTAATTTCATGGCTGGAGTCACCATCTGCAGTGATTTTGGAGCCCAAGAAAATAAAGTCTCTCACTGTTTCCACTGTTTCCCCTCTATTTGCCATGAAGTGATGGGACCAGATGCCATGATCTTAGTTTTCTGAATGTTGAGTTTTAAGCCAGCTTTTTCACTCTCCTCTTTCACTTTCATCAAGAGGCTCTTTAGTTCTTCTTCATTTCAGTTCAGTTCAGTCGCTCAGTTGTGTCTGACTCTTTGCGACCCCATGAATCGCAGCATGCCAGGCCTTCCTGTCCATCACCAACTCCCGGAGTTCACTCAAACTCACGTCTATCAAGTCGGTGGTGCCATCCAGCCATCTCATCCTCTGTCGCCCCTTTTTCCTCCTGCCCCCAATCCCTTCTTCATTTAAGTCACACCAAACCAGACCTACTCTTAGAACTAGGATGGGGTGAGCTTCCATTCCTGCAGGTTCCATGGGTTCTTACAGGAAACATGAAGTCTCAACAAATGTGATTTCTCATTGAAAAAGACTGATGTAGGGAAAGATTGAGGGCAGAAAGAGAAGGGGTTAACAGAAGATGAGATGGCATCGTCAACTCAATGGACATGTGTTTGAGCAAACTCCAGGAGATAGTGAAGGACCAGAAAGCCTGGCATGTTGCAGTCTGTGGGGTCACAAAGAGTTGGGCACTACTTAGCGACTAAACAACAGCAACAATTAAGAATGAGGAAAAGGGAAACAGACATTGGATAGATTACCAGCTGGTCAATTATAAATCACAACTCATATTACAGTAAGGAAACAGGGGACCAGATAAATTGTGGTCCCCAGAGACCAAGGTCACTCAGTGAATATGAACTGAAGTCAGAATTCAAACTATTTTTTCTCCTTATCTGAACTCCATTATACTCCCTTTTTATTTATTTTTTGGCATGGCATGTGGGATCTTAGTTCCTTGACCAGGGATCAAACCTGCACCCCCTGCATTGGAAGCATAGAGCCTTAACCACTGGACAACCAGAGAAGTCTGCGTGCTACTACTTTAAAAGCTTGCAAATTGACTTGAAGTTGCAATATTTTTTTTGACTTGAATGTCTTTACTCTTTTCAAAAGTTGAATCAATCCCAACATTTTAAACCTGTAAGATTTCACAAAAAATTATATTTTTAGCTAGTCTTAAAAACTATGAAAAGCTGATAATGATAATCCCACATTCCTATCTGGAAGTCTTAAAAGTCGGGGCTCTACATGTTGGGCTTCCAAACCATTCACTCTTCAGGGAGAAGCTGGAATCTGCTTTCTTGACTGTGTATTACTGTGCTGTGGGTGGAGTATATGACAAAAAAGTATCTCAGCCTTTTGTACCCATTTGGATGTGGAGTGGGTATTTTCTTGTTCAGACTTCCCAGGTGGTGCTAGTGGTAAAGAATCCACTTGCCAGTGCAGGAGACATAAAAAATGTGAGTTCAATCCCTGGGTCAGGTAGATCCCCTGGGGGAGGGCATGGGAACTCACTCCAGTATGCTTGCCTGGAGAATCCCATGGACAGAGGAGCCTGGTGGGCTGTAGTCCACGGGGTCACAAAGAGTTGGACATGACTGCAGCAACTTAGCACACACACATTTTCTCATTCACTTGATGTATAGGAGTCACTCAGCTGGTTTCTGGATTTATTTCAGAAAGAACTGCTCCATAACTGTATATTCAAAGTATCCACGGGTGAAAGTGTTTTGAGAAAGCCACTACCCTGTTGTACCAGAACCTTCCTCTTATTTGGAGATGGTAAACTGGACACAAGCCCTGACCTTTAGATCAAGAAGGGCCTGACCAATTCATCTCAGGCCCCACCTGGACTACTTATTCATATCACCTCCATAGTTTCTTTAAGTGTTTTATTTATCATAAGATGTCATGTATTTATTTTATTAATTTTATCATAATCATCATTACTTATAAGCATTGCCAAGCAAGACCTTGAGGAACCTTAAGACTGGCAGATATTCAAATGAGTGATGATAAAAAGTTTTCATATCTCACTTAGAAGAATCACCTCTGGTACTAAGTGGTCATTTTACATGGCTGTAGGTCATAAACCTACTTCTCTGTTCAACTTACAGGTAAGAATTTGAGTTGTTTCTGCCAAGTGGCTTTCCCAAGGCAAGAACTTACTGAATTATCCAAGGAGAGTTCCACTCATCTAATTGGACCAATTTGTAGATGTTCCTCTAAAACTTGAAGAAAATATTTGTTCTGGCAGGTGGGGTAGAGTAGGTTTCCTGCTTTTCTACAATCCGCTGAAATTTGTCAAATAAACAGCAAATAAGGGAGTCTGATGGAACTCATGTCAGTTCTTAAGGATCATTGCTGAAAATATCAGTTTATTATCTAAATCTCATAAAGTCTATGATTCGAATCTGATTTTTCTTTTTTATGGCTCAGATTCATAAAATATATTATTAGTTGTAACAAATCATTTTCAACTGGTGTTACAACATTAAAATTATAAATTACTTCTCTATGCTTTATTGCAGATGAGGAAAATGAGGCTTGGAAGACTCAGGGTTTATTTTTCACTATTGAGAGACTGGCTAATGGCAAGGACATGCTGAGCCTAAGTTTTCTTTCTCTCAGACCCAGATGTGTTGCTCCAAAGAATCAGTCCTCTTTCCTTATAGGTGCTTTATAATTAATAATAGTCATGTGGTGGTGGTGGTGATGGTGGTGATGGTGGTGATGGTGGTGGTGGTGGTGATGGTGGTGATGATGGTGGTGGTGGTGATGGTGGTGGTGGTGATGGTGGTGATGGTGGTGGTGGTGGTGATGGTGGTGGTGATGGTGGTGGTGGTGATGGTGGTGGTGGTGATGGTGGTGATGGTGGTGGTGGTGGTGATGGTGGTGATGGTGATGGTGATGGTGATGGGGTGGTGGTGATGGTGGTGGTGGTGATGGTGGTGGTGGTGGTGGTGGTGGTGGTGGTGGTGGTGGTGGTGGTGGTGGTGGTGGTGGTGGTGGTGGTGGTGGTGGTGGTGGTGGTGGTGGTGGTGGTGGTGGTGGTGGTGGTGGTGGTGGTGGTGGTGGTGGTGGTGGTGGTGGTGGTGGTGGTGGTGGTGGTGGTGGTGGTGGTGGTGGTGGTGGTGGTGGTGGTGGTGGTGGTGGTGGTGGTGGTGGTGGTGGTGGTGGTGGTGGTGGTGGTGGTGGTGGTGGTGGTGGTGGTGGTGGTGGTGGTGGTGGTGGTGGTGGTGGTGGTGGTGGTGGTGGTGGTGGTGGTGGTGGTGGTGGTGGTGGTGGTGGTGGTGGTGGTGGTGGTGGTGGTGGTGGTGGTGGTGGTGGTGGTGGTGGTGGTGGTGGTGGTGGTGGTGGTGGTGGTGGTGGTGGTGGTGGTGGTGGTGGTGGTGGTGGTGGTGGTGGTGGTGGTGGTGGTGGTGGTGGTGGTGGTGGTGGTGGTGGTGGTGGTGGTGGTGGTGGTGGTGGTGGTGGTGGTGGTGGTGGTGGTGGTGGTGGTGGTGGTGGTGGTGGTGGTGGTGGTGGTGGTGGTGGTGGTGGTGGTGGTGGTGGTGGTGGTGGTGGTGGTGGTGGTGGTGGTGGTGGTGGTGGTGGTGGTGGTGGTGGTGGTGGTGGTGGTGGTGGTGGTGGTGGTGGTGGTGGTGGTGGTGGTGGTGGTGGTGGTGGTGGTGGTGGTGGTGGTGGTGGTGGTGGTGGTGGTGGTGGTGGTGGTGGTGGTGGTGGTGGTGGTGGTGGTGGTGGTGGTGGTGGTGGTGGTGGTGGTGGTGGTGGTGGTGGTGGTGGTGGTGGTGGTGGTGGTGGTGGTGGTGGTGGTGGTGGTGGTGGTGGTGGTGGTGGTGGTGGTGGTGGTGGTGGTGGTGATGGTGGTGGTGGTGGTCGTTCTGGTGATGGTGGTGGTGATGATGGTGGTGATGGTGGTGGTGGTGATGGTGGTGGTGGGGTGATGGTGGTGGTGACCATGAACTCCAGGGACCTTGTCCATTATATCTGCATACCCCAGTACTCAGCATGCTGCAAACACGTAAATATGTGTTGAATGAGTGAATCGTGCCATTGTAATACAGTGCTTGACCGGATCTAAGGATTTTTACACACATTATCCTTTCTTATTCTCACAAAAACTCTGAAATAAGTGGTATTATTTTTTCCATTTCTGTGTGAGAAAAAAAGTCCCAGAGAGAAGAATGGCTTTTCCAGGGTCACTTAATAGTAGAATCTGGATCAAGATTGCCTCTCTGACTTTAGCATCTAATCCTCTGATTCTCTGGCCTCGCAGGGTAAGAAGACACCCTGGGCGTGTTTTCATGAGGCCCTAGAGGTCTTCCAGTGCCCTCAAGCTCATTCAGAGGTTCTCTCATTGTGTTTAGGAGTCATTTCGCTTGTCTTAGAGGTTAGTTTATCACAAAAACGCGATGTATGGGATTTCATTTTGTAAACCACAAAACCTTCCTTAAAATGTTAATAACATCCTCACCATCAATATCAGTTATTATCGTTGTCATTATCATAGAGATTGATGTTTGGCATTGCCAAGAAAAAAGCAAGTGGAGAACAAAGGGAAGAAGCTAATCTTTCCTGGGAGAATTTTTATGAGAATAAGTCAAAAGCTCAGTTGCAGAGTCATCCACTCCTTTTAAATTATTTCTAGAATGAGTCCCTTCAGATTTTGTGCTTCCCTGAGGAATGCCAGTAAATATTAATTGGAAGCAGAGAAATAAGCAAAGACGTCATCAAGGAAGTCTCAGTAATTCTGACTAGGCAGAAAGAAGGAAGTAAAAGGTAGAAAAGAAGAGGGAAGCCAGTATTTAATTTTGACACTGGGTGCATTGCCAGGTCATAATGAGGTTGTCTGCCTTGATTTTTAAAGTATTCTATTCACATATATTCAGGAATGCTAAGCTATTGGCAAACTCAGAATAGGGAGGAAGCCATCATCCATGCCTCTGAACCATTTACAGATCTGAGTTTAATAAATCTTCTGCTTTCAAAACAGAGCATTTATTAAATAAGACTCTGAGCTCTGAACACAGGACTGGGAGAAAGTGTTTGTTTTCAGCTGGCTAAGTGAAAACAAAACAAAACAAACAGGTGAGAACAGTGCCCTGGCATCTGTTACCCATATTCGTCTATTGAGTGCTTGGGTCTCATTCTTTGTGTTCATTCATTCATTCAGGCATACGTGCATTTGTTTCCATCCATGTATTCGTTCACGTAGTCGACACATAGTATGTGTCTGATGGGCTTCGCTGGTGGCTCAGATGGTGATGAGTCTGCCTACAGTGCGGGAGACTCGGGTTCCATCCCTGGGTCAGGAAGATCCCCTGGAGAAGGGAATGGCTACTCACTCCAGTATTCTCGCCTGGAGAAGGGAATGGCTACTCACTCCAGTATTCTCGCCTGGAGAATCCCATGGACAGAGGAGCCTGGTGGGCTACAGTTCATGGGATCACAAAGAGTTGGACACAACCGAGTGACTAACACTTTTTCATGTGTCATACCCATGGTGTGTGTCACATACCCACTATAGGTATGAGATGTGTGCAGTGATGAACAAAACAGACAAGGGCTCCCCACCTAGACCTCCTGTTCTAGACAGGAGACCCAAAATAGGTAAATAGACACATAATGTCAAGTTAGTGTTGACGTGAGATGGGAAGAAAATTGGGCAAACCAAGCTTCATAAGGTCTTAAAGGCCATGGTGAAGGTTTGGGGTTTGTTTCAAAAGTTACGGGAAGCCATGGGAGAGTTTTAGCAGGGGAGTGAGACAGACAGCTACAGAGAACCCTAAATTTGCACAGGGTGTTTCTGGAGCCTCATTTGCTTTTTCTTTGTCCTGTGCCATTTCATTTCCTATTACAAACACGCTTTGCTTAGTGTGGAACATAAGGTGATTCCCAGGTTCCATTTTTTCTCCTTCCCCATTATGTAGGCTGTGATGGGTGGGCCCTATTTGGCCACAGCTCTTTAAAAATAATCCCACCCTCTTGCTATAGCAATTGGTTCAGGAATGAACATGTGATCTAGGTTGGTCTAACAGAGAGAACTCTAGGGCTATTCCATATATGGCAAGTCTGCAGATGTAAGGCCTGGAATTTCTGCTGCTGTTTTTTTTTTTTAATGGAAGAAATCAGGTAGAGGATAATGGTAACTCACACATGGGCCAGAACAAGAAAAGTAGAGTATAGCGAACAAGCCAGAGCATGATCAGACTATGCCTGAAGTCCATTCTATCATCAATATTTTCAGATATTAACCACCAGACTTCCTTAGTGGTTTAAGTTGGTTCAAGTTGGTTTCTGCTAATTACAACCAAAAGAACTTTTATAAATATTCATATTTGGCAGCTAATGTGTAATATTATGCTAAATAGTTGATGTATCATATCCTTTAATGTGGTTGCCTTTAATAAAGCTGAATTTGAACAACAAGGAGATATTATCATTAAAAATCTTAGATTGTTTTACCGAGACAACTGTGAGTCTACTTCCAGGCAGAAAACTCCCTAAGGTGCATAATCTGTGCTTTGTTATGGCAGCCCACTCCAGTGTTCTTGCCTGGAAAATCCCATTGACAGAGGGGCCTGGCAGGCTACAGTTCTTGGGGTCACAAAGAGTCAGACAGGACTGAGCAACTGAGCACATAATGTTTGGAGCCTTTGGAGGATTCCGATCTAATAAGTCCCACAGACCTTGAAATCAAATTCTAGATTTTTCTGCCACTCATTAGCCATGGAGCATCGAGCAGGTAACTAAAGTACATCTGGACCTCATTTTTGTCATCTGAAATATGGAGATGATGCTCGTTCCCACTCAGAGTGGGGAGTTTGTGAGAATTATATAAGCCATGGAAAGCACTGGGCTCAATGTCTGATACATGCTAAGTGACCTATGTTGGTAGTCCTTGTACAATAATATAATTCTCAGAATGATCAAGAAAAAAGAGTAACAAAAATGCCACCTAGAGGGCAGGGTTGCTCTGCATATATTAATTAAGTGAGTTTCATTTTCTAACTCCCTGGGGCTTTTGAAAGAAAAACAGACTTTTAAAAATTTAGAAAGGCATTCTCATTAACTAAGAGAGTGGGGAGGAGCAGTCCATAGGGAGTAAATGAGGAGGAGGTGGTGAAATTGTGGAGTAGAATACGTTAGTATTGATGCTAACTTGCTCCTAAACAGTAAATAGACAAAGAAAGCCACATAACCATGTTTTTTCCAGAGGATTTTTTTTCAACATAAGAAGAGCTTGAGTTCTACGTAAGAATGAAATGTCACCATATTTTACGTAATCTAAGACTCCAACAATTGTAAAAATAATCTTTATTTCAAAAACGATAAAATGTACAAATTGGGCATCTGAAAACTGATGCAGAAGAGTAACAGTGTCTCCCATGCCCAGTGCTTTAAGTACTTAGAAGATAATCAATATCTTCATTTTATATATGAGGAAATTGAGATTCAGGAAAGTTAAGTGACCTTTTCAGAGTCATACCATTAATGGCCAAGAGTCACCACTGCATTCGTTCATTCACTGGAAGAGATTATCTAGGGTTCGGTGTCAGTCCTGCATGGGATATGCCAGTGAACACAAGAGTATGCCCAGTCTTCAGGAGGTTGCAATCTACTAGGGAGTGAGGACAACAATGAGAAGGGAGTCAAATAAAGAAAGTCATCACACATCTCTGTGGCTGCTGAGGAGAGACAGGAGGCACTGAGATGGAGAGCATCAAGGCTGGGAGCTGCACTTCTCCATGCAGCGTGCAGAGAGAATGCCCCTTCATGGAGGATGAAGGACTAGATGTGCAGAGAATCAAGGGAAGCCATGCCAGGCAAAGAGAACAGAGCTTGCAAAGTCCCTGAGACGGGAAAGACTTTGGTGTTCATATGGAAATGAGAAAATGATGTTATCCTGGTGGGCTGCAGTTTCACATCTTCCTGACCACTAGGTCACACCCTTTTGAAGAAAGGGGCCATCACTGAGTGTTCAAAGAGCGAGAAAGGCCATGGAGCAGTGGCTGTCCAAAGGGGGCGGTCACTGCCTCACGTCAGCGACGTAATCCTCCAGAAGAGAAGTCCTCTGGGACGTCATCTAAGTAACCCTGTCCTCATCCTGTTAAAGCTGGAGGAGGTATTTGAAGGCTTCCATATGAGGCACATGGGGGAGTGGCCTACATGAGATTGCCAAAGGGAGGCTGATGGAAGAAGAGCTGGCGGTGGACAGCGTTTGTTGACCTGAGCCATCCCCCGTCAGAGCTGGCTCCCCCTGGAGCACAGGGTGCCTGTTACTCCCATACAGCAGAAGGCACGTGGCTCTCACCCTGCCATGGCCCCAGCTGTTCAAGTTGTGCCTCTTCATCCTGAATGGCTTCACCTTAGAACCTTCTTTTCCACCAGGAGGTGTTGAAAATAAGGAAGAATGAGAAGACCTCAACTCACAAATGCCTGCCACGTCAAGGTGTAGGAGAAGCTCCCACTCTTAGCCTCTTGGCCTGCATGAGAAGCTAGATGACACTTTGATGTAATGTACTCTTGGACTTCCCTGGTGGCTCAGATGGTGAAAATCCACCTGCAAGGCAGGAGAACCCAGTTCAATTCCTGGGTCGGGAAGATCCACTAGAGAAGGGATAGGCTACCCACTCCAGTACTCTTTGACTTTCCTGGTGGCTCAGTGGTGAAGAATCCACCTACAACGCAGGGGATTCAGGTTCCATCCCTGGGTCGGGAAGATTCCCCTGGAGATGGGAATGGCAACCCACTCCAGTATTCTTGCCTAGAGAATTCCATGGACAGAGGAACCTGGCGGGCGACAGTCTACGGGGTTGCAATGAGTCAGGCACAACTGGGCAGCTAACACCTTCGCTTTCACTTGCACCCTTTGACTTTTCCCAGGGACTTGCCATGAAGCTTGGGCTCTGTGGAAGGCTCTGTGGCTAACAGGACCATCATCTTATATGGTTCCCCTTCCACATAACAGCATAATGGATAGTTATTATTGATACAATAGTACTGTATAGAGCTTTTTGGATTCAAATACAGAATGGCCTTGAATCCTATAATGACCCTGAGTCAAGTGAGATTATTCTCCTTTAAGAGATAAAGACAGCAATGTTCATAGAGGTGATATGATATAGTCAAATCACACAAAGATATCGACTCAATGCTTAGGCCTCCAGACCCAGAAGATAAAGGTTGCTGAAGGTTGGGAGGTGTGATATTCTTTTGTGTCTCTCAACAATCTCAGGGAGGAAGTGAAGATATTGATTAATAACTAGTTCAACCATCATAAGCATCCATCATGTGCCTGGGGCATGCCTGGCACACTGTGCTCCATTCTTTCTATTTATTAATCAGTTGAACCCTCATGACAACTCCATGAAGTAGTCTCTACTATTGTCTCCATTTAGCAGATGAGGAAGGTGAGGCTCAAAGAGGTGTAGTAACCACTTACCCAGTTTACCTAACCAGCAAGTTTCACAGAGAAAGAGTTCACAAACCCTAACAGTTTGACTCCAAATCCAGTGTTTGTCATCCCCACTTAACTTGCATTGTGTAGGAGTCACACTAGCTCACGGTTTTGAGCATACTTCTATTTGTGATTCTCCTCTTGGTGACTCTTGGTTTAAAAAAAAAGAGAAATTAGAAGTTTAAAGAACAGGATACCATTATATTCTTACCACATAGGCATGCTACTGCCACTAAGTTGCTTCAGTCGTGTCCGACTCTGTGCGACCCCATAGATGGTAGCCCACCAGGCTCCTCCGTCCCTGGGATTCTCCAGGCAAGAACACTGGAGTGGGTTGCCATTTCCTTCTCCAATGCATGAAAGTGAAAAGTGAAAGTGAAGTCGCTCAGTCATGTCTGACTCTTAGCGACCCCATGGACTGCAGCCCACCAGGCTCCTCTGTCCATGGGATTTTAGGGAAGCAAATAATTGGAGGACTTGCTTTGATAATAAATAATCAGACTGCAGAGCTGCCGTCCTGGAAGAAACATGTCTTCATGTGTATTTTCTATTTTATCAAAATGTTTGGATGGTTGCCTGGGTTCGTGCCATTCTTCCTAAGCCAGGGGTTTCTGTTATTAAGGGCAGTAGACTCAATTCCAGCTTCCCAATTTTGATGTGTTCCTTAACCAGTCAATTCCTATTTTCCTGACTGGTGCTTTGCTGTCAGCTTCAGCTTCTTCCACTGGCCTTATTAAGAATTTTGCATAGTCAATAGGATGCAAATAAATGGAAACATATGCACCTCCCTGCATGTGGGAAGCGTCACTGTTGGCAGTCCTGCCGCTTAGCTGCCTTTGCTGTGTGATGCTCTAGCTTCCGATTGAGGCTTCACATCTTTGGGGACTGATCTGACTGCTACTGACACATCCAGGTGATGGAGCTAATCCAACATTGGTGGCAAGTTCAGTTCACCGACCCCTCCCTCAGTTTGGGTCTGAAAGCCGCTTCTGGGTCCCTTTGTCCATCTTCGGTGAACCTAACTTCTGTGCCACTGTGATCATATGTACTGGAGCTGGTTCCAGAACTTGGACTTGGGGAGAATGCTCCACTGTGCTTTACCATGGTGGGAACTGGGGCAGCCCATGCTGTTCAGAAGCCAGATCTGATATCCAAGGCAGGTGCAGACCTGTCAGCCACACAGCTGGTTGAGTTAGCTCTAGCAGACAGAGTTGGACATTCCTGTTGTCTGAAATAGAAACGAGTATGGCGGCAGGCTGTCCATTTGCCAAATGGTACCCCTGTCGGGCTGGCTTGGGTCTGCCTCTCTTGTTGGTGCATCTGCTGGGTTTGGCTGCCAGCATGTTGGAAACTGGCAGTTCTCTAAAGTTTTACTGTCTTTCTAGGTGTTTCTGTCAAGAAGAGAAATACTAAAACTTGCCATTTAAAAAAATTAATTTATTTTTTTTTGAAGGATAATTGCTTTACAGAATTTTACTATTTTATGTCAAACCACAACATGAATCAGTCACAGGTATACATATATCCCCTCCCTTTTGAAACTCCCTCCCATCTCCCTCCCCATCCCACCCCCGAATTTGCCATTTGTTAATGATGACTTGGCATTTTTGATTCCTGGCTCTGCTTCCACTGGAGAAATTAGCCTCTGATTTTATGTTAATGTCAGAAGTGCATTATCTTTTGGACTAAGAATGACTTTCTACTTTTTATAAATCATAGGTTTATCAGGAGCCTCTGTTCTAAATTCTTTCCAAACACTTGGTTCCACTGCCCCCTAAAGAATGAATTTTTTTAATTTTTTCCCTTTCTCTTTTTCTTGTGAAAATCAGCCGCAAGTAGAAACAACCCAGTGGATGAAATGCAATAGCCCTCCTAGAGAAGAGATGGAGATAGTGTTTTCTCAGACTTCAAGCCTGCTCGGATGTGATCTGCCTTCTACATGCTTGGCAGGCTTTGAGGACTGAGATGGGAAAAGCAAACGTAACCTCTTAGTTAAAGGCAAAGCTTAAAAAAAGGTGGGGGTTCGGGGTGGGACTTGTTCATCAGATAGCTCTTACCAAAGGGCTTTTTTTTTTTTCTTTTTTTTATGCGTGAAGTGCAAGTGAAGCATAGAATAGAGCTCCTTTCTGGGATATGAGACCCAATTTCTGAAACATGCGAACACTCTCTCAATTGATTGTATTAGGTGCTTCATTGCAAAGCGGCTGGGGTGTGAAATTCAGTGACTTACGTTCAGCACTCAGCACTGTGCCTGGCACGTGTTGAACCCCCAGTTGAATATCATCAATAAGGATTCCTATGTAAAGGGGAAACATAAAGACACTGGGTTTGATGACTTCTTTGACATGAAATACAGATTTGCCTACCTTGTAGCTGAATGCCTGTCAATCTTCACATAAATGTTCCAGGGATAAGATTTCATTCTGATCATATTCTGAAAGTCCCACATTCTGTCTGGAGAAAAGACAGAAGAATCTACATATGTGCTTTGGAAGGGAAAGGAGTATTCATATCTAATATACATGAGCAATGGCTGGAGAATCCCACAGAAGGGACTTCCAAGGAAGATACAGTATTTTTCTACAGAGTTTTAAAGTTTTGTAGTCTCTTTTGCCTACAGTGGGGAAGGAGAGCCAGCAGGTTGAAGTTTCAAGGAGTAATTCTGGCTCTGTGGAAGGAAGACTTTGCTAAACTTTTAGAGCTGTCAGTGAAAGAGACCCTCCTAGGAAGTGGGAAGATGGCACTCCGACAGTGACTGGCACCTCCCAACAGATGGGCAGCTGTCTGTCAGGAAGGGGTTCTGCGGTGTGTGCTGGAGTCAAGTGTGGAGGGAGGCAGTTCTATCAGTTTAGATAAACAACCTTAAACCCCTGCTATGTGTGATTTCTTTGCCTTAGAATCTTCCATCCACTTGTGCTGAAAAGTGCAGCCACTGCTGCCCTCTAGATGTGGAGTTCAGTAGCCTTGGTCCTTGGCTCAGATCCTCCCCTTAACTGTGCCCCTTGAAACCTAGACAGTGTATTAAAAAGCAGAGACATAACTTTACCGACAAAGATCCATCTAGTCAAAGCTATGGTTTTTCCAGTAGTCATGTATGGATGTGAGAGGTGGACCATGAAAACTGAGCATGCTTTTGAACTGTGGTGTTGGAGAAGACTCTTGAGAGTCCCTTGGACAGCAAGAAGATCAGTCCATCCTAAAGGAAACCAGTTGTGAATATTCATTGGAAGGACTGATGCTGAAGCTGAAACTCCAATACTTTGCCTACCTGATGCTAAGAAACGACTCATTGGAAAAGACCCTGATGCTGGGAAAGATTGAAGGCAGGAGGAGAAAGGGATGACAGAGGATGAGATGGTTAGATGGCATCATCAACTCAATGGAGATGAGTTTGAGTAGACTCTGGAAGTTGGTGATGGACAAGGAAGCCTGGCAAGCTGCAGTCTATGGGGCCACGGAGTTGGACATGGCTAAGCGACTGAACTGAAGTGGGCTGAATGGCTCAGATAGTAAAAAATCTGCTTGCAATGCAGGAGACCAGGGTTTGATCCCTGGGTCAGGAAGATTCCCTGGAGAATGGGATGGCAACCCACTGTCTCTTATTAATGTATTCTTATCTGGAGAATTCAATGGACAGAGGAGCCTGGTGAGCTGCAGTCCATGGGGTCACAGTGAGTAGACACAACTGAGCAACTCAAAATTTCACTTTTCACATACCAGTGATAACTAATGTTTGTTCTTCAGTTACTATGTTCTAGCATCTGCGTAAAGTGACTTCTGTGTATTGTTCTTTTAGTATAGCAGCCGAATGAGTATTTTCTTAATTGAGATATAATTGATATATATGATATTAGCTTCAGATGTACAACGAAATGATCTGATATTTGTATATATTGCAAAATGATCATCATAATAAGTCTAGTTAAGATTTATCACCATACATAGTGATGAGAATGTTTAGGATTTATGTCTTAGCAACTTTCAGATAGTGCATTATTAACTATAATCACCATGCTGTACATTACATTTGCCTGACTTATTTGTTTTATAACTGGGAATCTGTAATTTTGACCCCCTTTCACCCATTTTGCTCCACTCCCCACCCCCTGCCTTGACAATGACCAATCCATTCTCTGTAATCTAAGGGCTTGGTTTTCATTTTTTTTTTGTTAAAAAAAAACACGTTTTTATGTAAAGCGAAGTCATATGGTATGTCTTTGTCTGTCTGACTTAATTCACTTAGCACCATGCCCTCAAGGTCCGTCCATTTTTTTCACCAGTGGAAAAGTTTTCTTTTTTATGACTGATTAATATTCTATTGTGTGTGTGTGTCACATTTTTTAATCCACACATCTGTAGATGAATTGTTGTTGTTGTTCAGTTGCTAAGTCATGTCCGACTGTGACCCCATCAACTGCAGCACGCCAGGCTTCCCTGTCCTTCACTATCTCCTGGAGTTTGCTCAGACTCATGTGCATTGAGTCGGTGATGCCATCCAGCCGTCTCACTTTCTGTCATCCCCTCTCCTCTTGCCCTCAACCTTTCCCAGCCTCAGATGGGTACTGAGGTTGTTTCTGTCTTGGCTGTTGTGAATGATGCTGCAGTGAACACGGGAGTGCAGATACCCCATTCCAGATCCTTAGAATTTAACCTGGAAGTGGGATTACTCTTCAACCAAAGGTTCCCCTTTCTCCACGTTTTGCCAACAGTTGTTATTGCTTGTCTTTTTATCTTTTTGATAAGAACCATTCTAAAAGGTGATGTCTCACTGTGGTTTTGATTTACATTTCCCTGATGATTAGTGGTGTTGAACATCTTTGCCTGTACCTGTTGACTATCTTCTTTGGAAAAATATCTATTCAAGTCCTTTGCTCATTTAAAAACCAGATTATTAGTCTTTTTCCTTTGAGCTGTGTGAATTTCTTGTATTTTTTCTATACTAACCACTTATATAGTACATAGTTTTCAAAGATTTTTCTCCCTTTCCTTAGGTTATCTCTTCTTTTTTTTAATATTTTTGCTGTGAAGAAGCTTTTTGTTTGATGTAGTCACACTAGCTTATTTGGTCTTCCCTGGTAGCTCAGCTGGTAAGGAATCCACCTGCAATGTGGGAGACCCCGTTCTGATTCCTAGATCGGGAAGATCCCCTGGAGAAGGGATAGGCTACCCACTCCAGTGTTCTTGCCTGGAGAATCCCCATGAACACAGGAGCCTGGCGGGCTGCGGTCCATGGGGTTGCACAGAGTGGGACGTGACTGAGTGAGCAAGCCCAGCACCTGTGTACTCTTGTGTCCTTTGAGTCTAGGCTGACCTTTCTATCAAAGAGGTCATAGAAATGATTCTTGGATAGAAGTTTAGATCAAAAAAACTCTGGGATCCCTGATAAACCTCATATCCCAATTCAGACTACTTCTTGTATATTTTTAAAAAACATGGTGTTTTGAGTCTTTTTTGAATTCGTTACAATATTTGTTTCTGTTCTATGTCTTGGCCCCTTGACCACAAGGCATGTGGGATCTTAGGTTCCTGAACAGGGACAGAACCCGCACCCCTGCATTGGAAGGTAAAGTGTTAACCACTGGGCCACCAAGGTAGTCCCTCTTTGTTATTAAAAAAAATTTTATAATATTAAAATACATATAACATAAAATTTATATAATATAGCATAAAATTTATATTTATAAAATTTATATAGCATATAACATAAATTTATCATCTTAATATTTTAAACTATATAATTCAGCAGTGATAAGTACATTCAAAGTGTTTTTCCAGACATCATAACTCTCTAGTACCAGATAGTGATTCCACAGATCAGTAGTTCTTCTGTCTTTTGCATTACCCCAGACAATTCCTCTCTTAGTTATGTACCCCTAGCAATTTAAAACAATATTCAAAAAAAACTTGGACCTGAACGTTCATAGCATCAGTACTCACAATAACCAAAAGGTGTGAACAAATGTCCATCAACAGAGGGATGGATAAGCTTAATATGTATGTCCATACAATGGAATGTTATTCAGCCAGAAAGGAGTGAATACTAATTAAAGCTACATCAAGGATGAACCTTAAAGATAGGATGCTAAGCGAAAGAAGCCAGACATGGAAAGGTCACACACTGTATGATTCCATTTATATGAATATGTTTATTACCTTTTTCATCTCTCTAAGCCCTCTGTGATATTTTTCACATAGTACTTCTTATTCACATCGACTTACTTTTTTAGAGATAAAATGTCACTGCAATTTCTTCCTAAGCAATGATATCTATGAAATAAGGGGTCTGAGGTGCTAGTTCCACTTTCAAATATATATTAAAATAAACAAATTTGATTCTACAAATAAAGCTATCCTATGCACTTATTGAAATGCATCTGCGTGCCACCTGAAGTGTACACTTAGGGCGTTTGGGAAAACAGCCTCCTGGTTCCTCTTGGCGACCAATTCCTTCCTCAATGTGATTCACAAGGCTTCCAGACTCGAGCTGTCCAACACTGGCAGATGCGGGCCGCATGTGGCTATTTAAATTTAAGCTAATTAAAATAAAATAAAACGGAAAATGCAGTTCCCCAGTCACACTCTCCACATTTCAAGCGCTCAGTAGTGCCAGGTGACGAGCAGCTGCCACCACGCACATCACAGATGTATGAATTTCCATCCTGGGGGGAGGTCTGTTGGGCACAGCAGGTCCAGAACTGGCTTTCATTCTTCCTGTTATCCCAGGGCAGCGCCCCATCTCCCGGTCTTGTGGGGAGGTCAGCATCTCACTCAGCACCCTTGCTTCCCACCACTTGTTCTTGGCTGACCGTTCATCCCCCAGCCAGGCCTGAAATTGACCTACTTTTCCAATGTCACCAGGGAGGGCGTGGTGCCAAGGCACAGCATGAGGCCCTTTCCTGCTTCCTGTGCACCAGCTCCAGACTCCGTGCAGGTTCTCTTTTTTCTTTTTCTTTAAATTGGAGTATAGATGCTCTACAACGTTGTGTTAGGTTCTGCTGTGCGACAAAGTGAATCAGCTCTACGTATGCATATATCCCCCTTTTAAAAGATTCCCTTCCCACTGAGGTCATCGCGGAGCATTGAGTAGGGTTCCCTGCGCTACTGTGGGTTCTCTTTTTTTCCTCTCTCTCTTCCTCCCACACCACCCTTTCCAGCTTTCCTGAAGAGCCCCGCTCTGCTTCAAACTCCATTTCATTTTGTTATTCAAGTGGGGGAGAACACCCCTCTCCTTTCCCCAGGCTTCTCTGTCCACTCTCTTATTTGTCTGCCTTTCTCTCCGTTCCCCATGCATTTCCTTCTCTCTAACTTCTCTTCCTTCATTTCCCCCTTCCTACTCTCATGTTTCCTCTTCTTCTTTTTACTCTCCCCACAATTATCTCCCTGGAGTTGTAAAATGAATCCTTTAAAGTGATATGGAAAATAATAGGAAGAGGAGCTATAGAAAGAAAGAGCTGTATTCTTTCTATTATTTATAGAAAAAAAAAATCCAGCCATCGTTGAAACAGCAATTCTTCTTTGCTCTTTAGGAGGTAAATACATGATTTTCTTCCCCACCAAGAAAGTGATCTAGCAGTTACAGACGAAAATATGACTATCGGGGCAGCACAGGACTGTGGAGCTGAGTTTACCAGGGGGCACATTTCCACACCAGAAATCCATGGCAGGATGTGAAACATTATTACTGCTGGATTTACACAGGGCTGTCAAGTTTCATTATGAGATGAGGCAGCATGTAGACCGCTATTTAGGCCAGGATGTATTTAACCTGTCCTGATGGGTGTGAGGTGTCACCCCGCACACCGGGACATTCTCTGTGCTACTGAGGGCTCCAGCTCTGGCCAGATGAAAACCTGGTCCTGTTCATTCAGCAAATGGTCACTGATCACCTGTGCTCAGTGTGCATGGCGTGCAGCAGCAACTCAGACATGGCCCCTGGTCCCCAGGAATTTACTGCCCAGCCAAGGATGGATGGATGGATGTGGAATGTGCACAGTGAGAGGATGCATATGTATGTGGAAAGCTCTGCAAACACCATGGTGGAGAAGAGAGCTGCGGAGGAAGTGATGGGAGTTCTGAGGAGGGTATAGGGACCCTCCTACACAATCAGTGAACATTCTGAGAGGAGGTGAACTCTGTGCTGTTTTTTTGGAGGGATATGAATATGTGAACATTCAAGGGAGAAAAATCTTTGTATACATTGAGACTTTTATGACTTTAAATGATAGAAAACCGATTCTCATTAAGCTCAGAAAAAATAGAATAGGAACTTCTCTCACGTTCCAGTGATTAAGACTCTATGCTTCCAATGCAGAGGGCACGGGTTCAATCCCTGGTCAGGGAACTGGATCCCGCATGCAGTGCAAAGTGACTAAAAATTTTTTAAAATAAAGGAATTTACTTATTAAATTTATTCACAAATAAATGTATTGATTAATTTTATTCCTAAATAATTGATTTAAAATAAATTCAATGAATAATATTAATAAAATAAATATAATTGATTAAAATTTATTAAGTCAAAATTTTTTTTATAAAATAAAATAAATTTAATTAAACAAGATGAATTGGTCTTTTCAACTGGAAAGAATACAGGGTGTATGTCTTACCTGCCAAATCTTGATCTAGGCTCAAATGATGTCTTCAAATCTCTGTCTGTCCGTCTGTCTCTTTCTCTCTCATTCTTTTCCTCTTTCTCTCTCCTTTTTCTCTCTGTTATGGCTCATTGTTTCATCCCAATGAGATGAGGACGAGCATCATTTAAATAGGTATGGGTTCACATACTTTTGTACTGTATCTCCTTAAGTCAAAAGAGGGTATTTTCTTTAGTTCCAACAGAATATTCCCAGAGGAAGATTCTGATTGGATGAGCTCGAGTCATGTGCCAAGCCATGAACCAATTGCTGTGTCCAGAGATACTCTTGTTGGTTAGATGGGGAAAGACATATTATCAAGAAACAGCCATAGAGCGAAACAGTAGCTCTTACTATTCTCTCAGTAAAAGAAGATGTAGGAGTAATAACCAAGGAGTGGAGATTCACAAGGACACCACGAGTCATTTGAGTCTGGTCCAGAGCAGGGTCGGTAAAGAACAGTTTTTAGGAAGGAAGGTTGAAAGCTAAAGTTGACTAAGGAGCGTGCATTTTAGTTTTGGACATTAGGGAGCCATTTCAAGCTTTTGTGCAGAGGTACATATAACAGAAACAAAAGTTTGCAAACATCTATCTGTCAGGTAGGCTTACTATGAGTGTAAGGGATGATATACGGGGAGTCAAGAGACCAAGTAAGATCTTTCAATAGCCCAGGTAGGAGCAGAATATTTATTTAAAGTGTGTAAGTAATAAGTGCAAGGAGATCCAACCAGTCCATTCTAAAGGAGATCAGCCCTGGGTGTTCTTTGAAAGGAATGATGCTAAAGCTGAAACTCCAGTACTCTGGCCACCTCATGCAAAGAGTTGACTCATTGGGAAAGACTCTGATGCTGGGAGGGATTGAGGGCAGGAGAAAAAGGGGATGACAGAGGATGAGATGGCTGGATGGTGTCACTGACTCAATGGACATGAGTTTGAGTGAACTCCGGGAGATGATGATGGAAAGGGAGGCCTGGCATGCTGCGATTCATGGGGTCACAAAGAGTTGGACACAACTGAGTGACTGAATTGAATTGAACAGAAATTAATTCTGACTAGCTTAATTTACTGGAGAAGGCAATGGCAACCCACTCCAGTCTTCTTGCCTGGGAACTCCCATGGGTGGAGGAGCCTGGTAGGCTGCAGTCTACGGGGTCAATAAGAGTTAGACACGACTGAGCACTTCACTTTCACTTTTCACTTTCCTGCATTGGAGAAGGAAATGGCAACCCACTCCAATGTTCTTGCCTGGAGGATCCCAGGGACAGGGGAGCCTGGTGGGCTGCCGTGTATGGGGTCGCACAGAGTTGGACACGACTGAAGCGACTTAGCAGCAGCAGCAGCTTAATTTAAACAAAATGAGATAATGAATGATCAAAAATCTATTGGGGATCCATTGGGACTTTACTGGAGTCTCTTGAAAAATCTAGGTAAACGTTGAGAAGCCAAGGTTTGGAAAGGTCAGGAGGTAAGCCTACATTTACTGATGAAACAAAGTTACTATCACCTTGGATCAGATTGAATAATTTCTGGTTTCTGTCTCAGCTATAAATTTTCAGATTCCTAGGTGAGAGAATCTGATGGTTCCAGCTTGGATCAGGTGCCCTTCCCTCTCCCACCAGATCTATTTTTTTATGGTCAAAGGAGAGGAGAAGAATAAATGTTCTGGTGTATATAGTGGTGGGGGCAGGGGTTAGTGTTTTTGAAAATAAGGGGGCTCATTGTGTGTCAGTAAGCCACCCTCCAAAGGGTGTAATCTTGTGAGCTGTACTGGCACAGAAGGAAGCAAGGTTTTTGCTAGAGGAAGGAATATGAATATTCATAAGTTTAAATTTAGAACAGAGAGTTCAAATGAATGGTTAGTAGATGTGCTATATTTCATTTACAATATTATTTTTAAAATAATTTGTTGAATGCCTTTAGCTGGGATTTTCACCATTCTCAATAATCTTGCATCTAGTCCATTTTAGTCCTTGATGTTACCTGTCCAATTTTATACGTGGAAAGCATGAGAGTTTTTTTTTTCCCCCAGCAAATAATTGCTTTATAATGCTATGCTGTTTTCAGCTGTACAAGAACATGAATCAGCTATGTGTACACATATATCCCCTCTCAACTCCCCTACCCCTCTAGGTCATCACAGAGCAGCAAGTCAAGGTCCCTGTGCTCCACCTTATGTTCCTACTAGCCATCTATTTTCCACATGCTGCTGCTAAGTCACTTCAGTCGTGTCCAACTCTGTGTGACCCCATAGATGGCAGCCCACCAGGCTCCCCCGTCCCTGGGATCCTCCAGGCAAGAACACTGGAGTGGGTTGCCATTTCCTTCTCCAATGCATGAAAGTGAAAAGTGAAAGGGAAGTTGCTCAGTCCTGTCTGACTCTTAGCGACCCCATGGACTGCAGCCCACCAGGCTCTTCCATCCATGGGATTTTCCAGGCAAGAGTACTGGAGTGGGGTGCCATCGCCTTCTCCAATTTTCCACATGGTAGTGTATATATGTTGATGGAAAGCGTGAGAATGTTTTAGTCTTTCAGAGAACTTACTCGGTGTTTTCACTGGGAAAAAAGCAAGTAGAAATGGAATAATGGAAGAATAATCAGTATTCTGAGAGATTAGATCCCCTGTTAATGTTCCTATAGCACCAGGTACTTTAGTTGCGGATATATTACCATTTATTGGAATTATTGTATAAGACCTGCTTTTTTGCTAAACTCTAAGTAACTTCATGGGAAGGACCACATGTTTTTTACTTACCATTTTATCTCCTGCATGTTGCTGCCATATAGAAGTTACTCAATATTTGTTTAAACTGATTATGTATTTGGTAAATGAATTTGAAGCCTTTCTATAGATGTGCTTTTGAGGTGTTGCTTACTGGACCAAACTCTTAATTTTTGATCCATAACTTACGGTCCTGTTTTTAGCACTGAATGGTCCCTCCCCCAGGAAATCTCTCAGTTCTAGGAAAACTGGCATAGTTGTTCATACCGTTTATGAACAGTAAACGGTTTACATCATACTGTTTATGAACAGTAAACATCTACAGTGACGTAAACCGTTACGTTTACGTCAATCCTACCTCTTAGCCCCACCACCATGAAACTTCTCATTAACTTTGTGTAATTGCTCTGCACTGAATGTTTGAATTCTCCTAAAATTCACATGCTGAAGTTATGATGAACTCCAGTGTGATGTTATTTGGAGCTGGAGACTTTGGGAAGAAATTCGGGTTAGATGAGGTAGTGAGGGTGGGGCCCTTGTGATGGAATTAGTGTCCTGAAAAAAGAGATGACAAGGGATCCAGCTCTTCAGCCACATGAGGACACAACAAAGTGGCGTGTGAACTGGGAAGAGGATCCTCATCAGAACTCATATCTGTCCGGGCTTGACCTTGGACTTCGGTCTCCAGAGCCATGAGAAATAAGTGCCTGTTGTTTGAGGCACCCAGTGTGTGGTGCTTTGTTATAGCAGCATGAGCAGACTAAGACAGCAGTGGTTTCCCCATTGACACAGGAGTGAGGGGAAGCTCACTCCTGGGAGCTGCATGAATTGCCTGAAGGTACGCATCAACCATGGTGGATTTAAAAACTCAACTGCAGCTTGCAAATCCCTAATCTGTTCTTCCCTCTACATGACAATGTTCCTAGAGTTCAAAGTACTGAGTTATGATCTCTTGTCCTCAAGGACTTTGTAGCCCAAAGATAAAGTTGTGCAGGTGATGACTAACATGGGGGCCCTTTTGTGCATCACATTTATCACAGATTTGTGTTTTATTTTCACAGTTCTTCTGGCAGGTGGTAGTATCAGGTTGTATTAGTCAGGGTTCTCCAGAGAAACAGAACTAGCAAGATATTTATATAGAGAAAGACATTTACTACGAGAGATGGGCTCACAAGATGATGGAGGCTCAGAAGCCCCACAATCTGACCCCACCTTTCTCCTCTGCCTTTGTTACTTCATTGACTTTTCCTTCTCATTAATATGTACTGAGCAGCTTCTCCATGCCAGCCACTGTTCCGGGTTCTGGAAAGAGCATACAGCAGGGAACAAAAGAGAAAATTCCCCTTCTCATGGGGCCTAGGTTCTTGGATGGGGGATACCCAGAGATTCTTGGATTAAATTCACACTTTGAATTGATCCGTTCTGCATATTTGGAGAAGATGAGGAGTCCGTATGCATGTACATCCGCCTGTTTGAGATCCTGAATAGTCTGACAGCAGAGACACAGGTGATTTAGGAAGCTTGTAGAAACTGCTTGTCACTTGGCCTACTTCTGTCTGGCTCTCTTGGAATAGATGCTCTTTGAAAGAACTGGATCCACTGACCCCTGTGCCTGTCAGTTCCAAATGCTTAGATGAGGCAGAGTCATGAGGGGTTCATGGTGACATACTTGGTACTATTTTGATAGTGTTGCAAAATACTATCCAGAATTTCAAGAACTTCCACATCCTCCACCAGGTTCCTGAAAGAACCACACATATAAGGAGCAAGAGATCCCGAGAGCAGCTTTATTAATGGACCCTCAGTCTTCCAATAACTCCTGATAAAGTAGAGTTAGAGCATACATATTAGATCCTAAGTATTGAGCTTCAGCTTCAGCACCAGTCCTTCCAGTGAACATTCAGGGTTGACTTCCTTTAGGATTTACTGCTTTGATCTTCTAGCAGAAGCTCTAGTACTTTGGCCACCTGATGCGAAGAGCTGACTCTTTGGAAGAGACCCTGATGCTAGAAAAGATGGAAGGTAAAAGGAGAAGGGGGTAGCAGAAGATGAGATGGTTAGATAGCATCACCGACTCAATGGACATGAATTGAGCAGACTCCAGGAGATAGTGGAGGACAGAGGAACCTGGATGTGCTGCAGTCCAGAGGTTTCAAAGAGTCGGGCAGCCCTAAGTGACTTTTAGCCAGATGGGTCAGGCATGTTGTCTACTGACGGGATGAATAGAATAGTCACACTTATAGAGAAAACTTTGCCCTAACTTACTCCGTGTTTTAGACTTAGAAGTTATATCAAAAGACAGTAGGTGGGGCATGTCCTCAAAAATCACCTTTGGCTCAGGTATGCTCACCAAGCAGAGACAGGAAGCCTAAGAGACATGAAGGGCAGGCTGGCATCTGGGTCAGCACCCTTGCACCATAATCCAGTCCAGGGGTACCTGGAGCTCTGAGCAATCAGATTAGCCTGGGGTAGGGACCTGGAGGGTTCATTGCCTCCCTTCAGAAACAGGGGTTAGCAGCCCAAATGATCCTCCAGCATCTCAGAGAAAGCCCTTTAATTTTAAAATTTAGAAGGAGAGAAGATAATTATGTGAAACCATGACAACTACTGCTACCCCCGCTGTCATCATTTACCAGACACCATTATGTGCCAAACACTCTGCTGGTCACATTATATACCTTCTCTTGTTAAATTTCATCTAATGTAAGCCCGGTGATTACACAGAGATGTGGGCATTATAACTTCACTTTTACAGAAGAGGAAATGGGAGCTCTGAGAATTTAGGAGACTTACCTGGGATTGGAAGCCACAGAACTGCATTCTAACCCTGAGCTTTCTGATTCCCAAACTAAGCAGTCGTCTTGCAGAATTGCCTCTCTACAGTTGACAGAAAATAAACACTGAATGAACATGATCTCAGTAGCCTATGGCCGCTCATTCATTTGTTCCTTTATTCAACAAATATGTTTAAGCTTGTACTGCAAGACACTCTAAGGTGTTTTAGAATCTCAGTGATCAAAAGAAACATTCCTGCCTTTTTGGAGCTTGCCACTCCTGTTCTAATTTTATAAAAATTAGTATCGCTTAGCTAATAACTAACATGAATATGTTGTTTTTTCCTTTTTTAATTTGGCCACAATGGAATTTGAGAAAGAGTAAATACTCACTCTCTTTTTTTAACCCAGTTTTTTATTTTATTCTTTTTTTTTCTTTTTCATAATGCTATAGTTTCTGAGCCTGTTTTGAATGCCTTGCTGGCCTGGATTATGCAGATCTGTGTGTTGGAATTATTATATTTCAGTCCTGACATTTAAGTTTTAGCTCTGTGGTCATGCCTTTGGTAATCATTCAAGGGAAACCGGAAACCACCAATGAGTATATGAGAGTGAGCACAAGGCCAAGAGGAAAGTACACTCATCTAGAGACTCGCTGAAAAGGAAATGGTGTGAGGAGGTATTTGGGGCAGACATGGGGCAGGAGATGGGAATTAAAAGTGATAAAAGCTCCACGAGTTTGCTCTAAAGAGAGGATTCATGCCCATAAGGGAAGGGTTAATGGAGGATGAGAAGGTGCTGAGAAAGGCATCCAAGTGGAAGGGATTTCAAACCACCAGGAGGACTCTGGAAAGAGCCAAAACATTTTGTAAAAATGAGAGTGTCTTGAGAACTGAAAAAAGGTTAAAGAAAACAGTGACTCTGTTTTCCAAAACATGTAAATTAGCTGACAAATGAAAAAAATGGTGACACCCATAGCAGTCTGAGTAGACATTTAAGGGATAGTGTGATTTGGGGAAAGGCCTGGGGAACAAGGGAAATAGCAAAGCAGATGGAAAATTAACTGAAATTTGAGACACACTGAATGGGTTATGGTGGCATTTATGAAACTGTAAGGGAATTAAAGTCTGAAGGAAATAGTGAATAATAAATATGTCTAGAGAACATTGCAAACAATCAGATTTGGGAAGTTAAAGGAGAGTTACGAGGCCAAAGAGAGAAAATAGAAATCTGGAGGAGGGAGACATTTTAAGTAATAGGTAAAAGCTTATGCAGCACATATTTGGATGGCTTTTATTTTTTCTTTTCTTTATTGGCCTTCTCAGGTGGCGCTAGTGGTAAAGAACTTGCCTGTTAATGTAGGAGACATTAGAGACTCGGGTTAGATCCCTGGGTCAAGAAGATCTCCTGGAGGAGGAAATGGCAACCCACTCCAGTGTTCTTGCCTGGAGAATCCCATGGACAGAGGAGCTTGGTGGGCTACAGTCCATGGGGTCATAAAGAGTTGGACACGATGCAGACCATATACGGATGACTTTTTTTTCTTTCTTTTTTTAATTGGGGTATAATTGCTTTACGATGTTTTGTTAGTTTCTGCTGTACAAAGATGTGAATCAGCTGTACGTGTACATACGTCCCCTCCCTCTTGGACCTCCTTCCTGCCCGGCCACCCCCATCCCACCCTCTCGGTCATCACAGAGCCCCCTGTGCGGGACAGCAGCCCCCACCAGCTATCTGTTTTGCACGTGGTAGTGTATGTATGTCAGTCCTAGTCTCCCACTCCACCCCGCCCTCTCCTTCCCCCGCTGGAGCCACAAGTCTGTTCTCTACATCTGTGTCTCTACTCCTGCCCTGGAAATAGGTTCATCTGCACCATTTTTCTAGATTCCACATATATGCCTTAATATGTGGACGGACCAAGAACCTGTCATACAGAGTGAAGTAAGTCAGAAAGAGAAAAGCAGATATTGTGTGATTGGCTTTTGACTAAAAGAAAGCACTCGGGCAATGAGTGGATGGAATGGGAACAATAAGCATGGCTTTTCAGGGACTGTCAACAAGGTTGCGTTTGGAGCAGTGTGTTAGGAAATATGTCAGAGTAGAAAACTATTTTAAAAATGCATGGAAGTTTTATGTAAAGGTTAGGCAACATCTGTTACCAGAAACTGGACTGGATGTTTTTCTATGAACTATTGCTAATCCCACTCACAAAACGTGGGAGTTAGGGATCTGGTAGGTTAAACCACACGAAGCCATCACGGTTAGTTCATATGGTTTAACATGATCCGTTTTTTCAAAGAAGGAAATTGGAAGCTCAGAGAATTTTAAATGTACAACCCTAAGGGACGAAGCTGGGGAGCAGCAGAGGCAGGGTTCGATCCTGGCAATTGCTAGATAGCAATTCATTTCATTCTTTTATTCATTCTGCACCTGTTCGTTTTAGCATCTCCTGTGTGCCAGGCACTCTGTTCAGCACTAGAAATAAAATATAAAACAAGGCAGAAGAGGTCCCTGCCTTCATGATGGATCTGCTGGTTAAGAAAATAAGACAAAACACCGAAGACGGTCCTGAATAGCTGTCCAATAGAAATATAATGTAAGCCATTTATCATCTTAAATTATCTGGTAGCACTTAGAATAAGTAAAAAGAAGATGAAATTAATTTTAATAATGTATCTTATTGCAATCAACGTGTCTAAAGTATTGCAACATGAAATCAATATAAATTTATTCATGAGATTTTACACTTTTTTTTTTCATACAAAGTCTTCCAAATCCAGTTTTGTTATGCCCGTTTGGCACGTTTCTATTCACACTAACCACATTCAAATGCTCCACAGCCACCTGTAGTTGGTGACTACTGTTTAAAGCAGATCTTGAAAGAACTTGATAATTCTGACCCAATTTTTTTTTTTTTTGTGGTGATAATGTAGGAAAAACAGTCCACCATGTTTTTCCATGTTATTTCTGACCCACATATGCCAACCATTCATAGGGCACAAAATACAAGCGACAGAAATATTTCTTTCACCTGAGACTTCAGCTTTATACGCCTGAGGCTGTAGGTACCAAAGGAAACTTGGATGTGTGTGCATCACATAATTTACATATATTCTGTTATGTGTGTCGCTGATTAAAAATGGCTTGGCACCTCACAATCAATGGACAATGATAATACAAAATGTCTCCTCTGCAAGCCATCAGAGCCTTCCCCACATCCACGTTTTGCCAGCACGTCCTCTTGTGTTTATTGCTCCTGACGGAAATATCCAAGATGTAATTCGAAGCTTAGCAGCAGCCAGAATTTCTAATACTGTATCTGGTCACTAAAAGTTTGTAATCAATTTTCAAGAGATAAAACAGTGATAAGATTTTACTGTTTAATACAAGTGCCCAGCAGGTGTTAATGGGGACCAAGCAGTGGGGTGTAAAATGGTTTTTCCCTGTGGGAAGAATTTTTCTTTAGAGTAAGCTTAAGTGGGAAGAAAGCCTGCAGAAATATGGATTGTCCTTCCTAGAAATTGGAATTCAATTCAATTGGAATTGAAGGTAATAGGTACTTGTTCCCTACCAACTTCATAATGAAATTACTGTTGAGCAAAAGAAATTCTGTTAGAGGGCTTTTTCCCCTCCCAAGGGACAGAAGGCTCTTAATAGGAAGAAAGCTAGAAAGAAAGGAAGGAAGGAAGGTAGATAACATAAACACTGAGTATACAGACTCATTGGCCCAGAATCTTAAAGGAACACAGAACAATTGGAGTGTTAGAATTTCTGTACAGTTGTTTCCATATAATCTGAAGAAGAGAAATTGCATCTAAATAATGTCCCTGCTAATTCCATCTGATTTCACTACAAAATGGGAGGCAAGGGAACAAGTGGGGAAAACAGAAGTGGGGAATGAAAGAAGAGAGATTTAAGTACATTCAACTGGCAAATCAGAAGAAGAGCAGGTGCTCAACAGGGCATGCCAGCTCCTAGATTAAAGCGGTGACAGCGACATCCATTCACACAACATAACCCTGTGAATGGCTCTCTCCTGGGCCAGGTGTCCAAGTCAAACCCAAAGGATTCATCCGCTGGTCCGCCTTTTCCAAACACATAACGAGCTGGGTATTTCCAAAGCTCTTGTTGATGGACTGAATTTCTCAGTTTCACTTACATTTGGGGCATTAGGTAGACTGAACCTGAGCTCTAGTTACCCAAGTTGTTGTATAATCAAAACTTGGCTTGAGAGCTTATTGGATTACATTTTAAACAAGCAAAACCTCTCAGTGAATCAGCTGGCCTAACTGAGTTTTAGACTGCAGATACAGAGTGACTTGGTGATGGATTTTTTTTTTTTCCAGCCCAGATGAAGTCCACTGGTGGGCTTTGTAGTTTTTATGCTGAAACTCCATGGGCAGTGTCCCATCATGATGTTTCATGGGTCTACGCCCTTGGCTTTGCAGTTTCCTACGTACAGTGAGTCACTCCTCCTCTCAAAACCTTCCATGATCCTCACGTCCTTCTGAACAAAATCCAGACACTTAAGGCCCCTATGATCTGGCTTCAGAGATGTTCTGTGGATGCATCCCCATTGCCTGTGGTTCTTACTAAGCTATTTCCTACATCCCGTAGCACGTGTCATTTCCTCTGCTGACTCTCTTTTGTTGAAGATGATTCCTCTGATCCAGATATTCTTCCCCACCTCTCGTCAACCCCTTCACTCCTGAAGATTCCCCTGGAAGCCCTCCCTATGTCATGGAGCTCACATTAGAGACCCTCCCTCTACGTTCTCACGACTTCTCCTATTTACAGAGCACCAGTACACAAGTGGCCTTCTACGCACTAGCAACGTTTGCGTGTCTATGTCACTAAATTGTGAGAATGGAAGGGGTGGGATGGACACTGTGTTTTCTATTTCTGTATTTATAGGACTCGCCGTAAGGCCAGGCACATGATAGACATCCAGTAAATAATTGTTGAATCTGTAAATTATCTTCCTAGGAAATGATCAGATGTACCAAATAAGATGGTGATTGCTCTTTGCTTCTTCCAGAATAGCAGTGTTTGATTTTTTTTTCTGTATTTAAACAAAGAGTATCTTTGTTAAAAATAAAATGTGTTTGCAGAAAATTTCAAGAGTACAAAGATAACACAAAAGAAAATAGAAAGTACCTGGAATCTTTCCATGCATAGACAAACCCTATTTTTATCTTCTTTTCTGCTTGTTTAACAGTAAGAGCGAGAATTATCTTCATGCCATTAACTTTTCTTGAAAAACATGATTTTTTAAGGACTCAAAGAGGCCTTTGAATGGATACACAGAAATGTTCTTTGCCTTTCCCCCACTTTCTTCACCTTGGAGTCCTGAGTCTTTCCCCAGAGGACACAGTCCTCTTGTGCACTGTGGTTGCCCAGCGGCAGACATGTGATCAATCAGGCCAGTCACTCTACGTGGAACTGTTTTTATAGTCTAGTCCTCTTCCTTAGTATTTTACTTCTTTAGCTGCTTTTGTTGTTAAGGGGATATAAAGCAAGAAAATGCTGCAGCTTTGAGATACCCTGCCTTTCTGGGGGTGTTTGATTGCTTGTAACCACCATTCTGCATTTGCTGACTATCTGCTAAGTGCTACGTTTTCTGGACATCTTTAACAGCGTCACAGTTTTCTCAAGCTGAAAAGGAAATGTGAATCCCTAAGAACCTTCCCTCCCAAATCCTGTCTTGCTTCATGTCAGTGCTGAGCCTGGCTACAGGCAAGTGGTTTTGAGGAGGGAGGGTTGGAGACGGAGTACTGTGAGGCGGACAAGCATGCCTTGTGATAAAGATAACTGATGGATGTTGTACAGGGCAGACACTGAAGACCCACTCATGATGCTTCTCTCCTCCACCCTCACATCTGACCTATCCCTAAATACCTGCTTAAAGCTTCTCCACTTGGTCCTGTGTGTTATGGCTCCTGCTCTTCCTTCTCCTCTTTTGGGGTCAAAGCCAGCATCATCTCTAACCTGGGTTAATAAAAAGCACTGTAATCGGTCCCCCATACTCACTATGGCCCTCTGCAAGCCTGTTCTCTACACAACCTTCAAGTCTGATTATATCACTGGTTAAAATCTTTGATGTCCTTCTATTGTTTTAAAGCAAAGACAGACCTCCCTAAATGGCCTGAAAAGCTTTGCACTGTCTGCCCCATTCACCTTCTCATGCACACCACACCCCACAGTCCCTTGGCTCTCTCTGCTTCAGCTGCACTGGTTTGCACTCATCCTCGGTAAGCACTACCACAGGACCTTTGCCCATCCTGCCCCTTTTGCTTGGAGTGTGCTTATGTCTTTTCTTATCCAGTTAATGCTGCCTCATTCTTCAGGTCAAGCTGCACTTCCTTTTAAAAGCCTGGTCTGAGTCCCATTTCACTTTCACAGAGTACATACACCCCTACCCCCACCATCGTAACACTTGTCATCGGTTGTTGTTTAGTTACAAAGTCATGTCTGAATCTTTGCAGCCCCATAGACTGCAGCCCACCAGGCTCTTCTGTCCATGGGATTTCCCAAGCAAGAATACTAGAGTGGGTTGCCATTTCCTTCTTCAGGGCATCTTCCTGACCCAGGGATCAAACCCACGTGTCCTGCATTGTGGACAGATTCTTCACCACCGAGCCACCTGGGAAGCCCAACATTTGTCATATCTGTGATTAACCAATTAATACCTGTCCTCTCTGTTAGATTATAAGCTTCTGGAGAGCAGGGATCGTGTCTGTTTTCTTGTTTATCCTCAGCCAACTAGCTGATTGCTGGCATGTAGCAAATATTTAATAAATATTAGTTGAACGAATAATGAATTAATGGGATATCACTTCTTTGATGTTGAATACTATGTGGCTTGTGAACAAGCAGTTTCCTGTACAGTAGCTTAAGATGCTTTCAGATCCTCTTGTTAGAAGGTCATTGAACAAAGGTCTGTAGTCTGACAGAACAAAAGTGTTCCAACTCATCTGTTAATTGCAACCAGTTACAGGAGTCTGGGAGTGATTACGGGCTCATGGAAAAGAGCGCATGGAGATTAGCAGAGCCTGCACAGGTACTGATGCTTCCACAGGTAGAGGCTGCTGGCAATGAGCATACACCTTCTCAGCGTTACACAGATGGTGGCATCCACTCATTTGTCTGAAACCTCTTAGATTTTACCCTAAACGCTTGTCTTTCTCTCTTCCTTTCTCCAGATTTATGGTCAATGTGACGTGGGATGGCAAAGACTTGTCCTTCACTGAGGAAGGCTACCAGGTGATCCCAGGCTGGTGGTCATCGTGCTCAACAAGGACCGTGAATGGGAGAAGGTGAGCATCCTTCCACGTGCCGGATACAGGAGAGGCAGGAGAGGATGGGCAAGGGCGGGCTCACACTCCTCCTTTCCCCGAAGCGTTTCCCCCTCAGCGGCTCCAGATGCCATCTCAGGGCCCTGCTGGGAACAAGACAGACAGACACTGTCAGGCGCGATGGAGGTGCTTTCCCTGGGTGAACTCGGGCAGTTGAGTGTTACTCTCTGCATTGGGTTCACAGTTCTGAGTAGGGAGCATCCTGGAAAGACTTGGAATAATTTAAAGTCGGTGAAGTTTGGTTCGCATCATTACAGTAGCAAGTATTGACTCTATGGCAGTGATTACACCAGTTTGTCTAAGCCTCATAACTTGGTACCATAGTCACACATTTGGCCCTATGAGTGAACCCTTTATATTTTCATTTGTTTGGTCTTTTGCTTTGAGTCCAATCAATTCCAAAATTTAAATGTATCCATTCTTCAAGTCAGGGTTTGGAGAGGGATGTCCTGTTTATTGTAAAGCACATTTTCCAGTGCATGTATGTTAACTATTAAAAAATATAAAAACTCAGTGTACAGGAAAAGCTTATCTAACATACCACACAAGCTGTGTCCTGAGTCAGAGAGGAGAGACTTCACAGGGAGTTTGGAGATGACCCTGTGAGTATAGTGGCAACAACTGGCACAGTGACATTCCTCCTCCCCCATAACTCAACTCTCAGCTCTCAAATTCAGCTCAGTTCAGCTCAGTCGCTCAGTCATGTCCGACTCTTTGTGACCCCATGAATCACAGCATGCCAGGCCTCCCTGTCCATCACCAACTCCTGGAGTTCACTCAAACTCATATCAATCGAGTCAGTGATGCCATCCAACCATCTCATCCTCTGTCGTCCCCTTCTCCTTCTGCCCCCAGTCCCTCCCAGCATCATGGTCTTTTCCAGTGAGTCAACTCTTCGCATCAGGTGGCCAAAGTATTGGAGTTTCAGCTTCACATCAGTCCTTCCAGTGAACACCCAGGACTGATCTCCTTTAGGATGGACTAGTTAGATCTCCTTGCAGTCCAGGGGACTCTCAAGAGTCTTCTCCAACACCACAGTTCAAAAGCATCAATTCTTCAGCGCTCAACTTTCTTCACAGTCCAACTCTCATATCCATACATGACCAATGGAAAAACCACAGTCTTGACTAGGCGGACTTTTGTTGGCAAAGTAATATCTCTGCTTTTCAATATGCTACCTAGGTTGGTCATAACTTTCCTTCCAAGGAGTAAGCGTCTTTTAATTTCATGGCTGCAGGCACCATCTGCAGCCCAAAAGTCTCCAGTGACTTTGGAGCCCAAAAAATAAAGTCTGACACTGTTTCCCCTGTTTCCCCATCTATTTCCCATGAAGTGATGGGACCAGATGCCATGATCTTCATTTTCTGAATGTTGAGCTTTAAGCCAACTTTTTCACTCTCCTCTTTAAATTTCATCAAGAGGCTCTTTAGTTCCTCTTCACTTTCTGCCATAAGGGTGGTGTCATCTGCATATCTGAGGTTACTGAGATTTCTCCCGGCAATCTTGATTCCTGCTTGTGCTTCTTCCAGCCCAGCGTTTCTCATGATGTACTCTGCATATAAGTTAAATAAGCAGGGTGACAATATACAGCCATGACGTTCTGCTTTTCCTATTTGGAACCAGTCTGTTGTTCCATGTCCAGCTCTAACTGTTGCTTCCTGACCTGCATATAGGTTTCTCAAGAGGCAGGTCAGGTGGTCTGGTATTCCCATCTCTTTCAGAATTTTCCACAGTTTATTTCAGTTTCAGAATTCCACACAGTCAAAGGCTTTGGCATAGTCAATAAAGCAGAAATAGATAATTTTCTGGAACTCTCTTGCTTTTTCCATGATCCATTGGATGTTGGCAATTTGATATCTGGTTCCTCTGCCTTTTCTAAAACCAGCTTGAACATCTGGAATTTCATGGTTCATGTATTGCTGAAGCCTGGCTTGGAGAATTTTGAGCATACTTTATAGTTTGTGAGATGAGTGCAATTGTGTGGTAGTTTGAGCATTTTTTGGCATTGCCTTTCTTTGGGATTGGGAAGAAAACTGACCTTTTCCAGTCCTGTGGCCACTGCTGAGTTTTCCAAATGTGCTGGCATATTGAGTGCAGCACTTTCACAGCATCATCTTTCAGGATTTGAAAGAGCTCCACTGGAATTCCATCACCTCCACTAGCTTTGTTTGTAGTGATGCTTTCTAAGGCCCACTTGACTTCACATTCCAGGATGTCTGGCTCTAGATGAGTGATCACACCATCGTGATTATCTGGGTTGTGAAGCCCTTTTTTTTGTACAGTTCTCCTGTGTATTCTTGCCACCTCTTCTTAATATCTTCTGCTTCTGTTAGGTCCATACCATTTCTGTCCTTTATCGAGCACATCTTTGCATGAAATGTTCCCTTGGTATGTCTAATTTTCTTGAAGAGATCTCTAGTCTTTCCCATTCTGTTCTTTTCCTCTATTTCTTTGCATTGATCGCTGAAGAAGGCTTTCTTATCTCTCCTTGCTATTCTTTGGAACTCTGCATTCAGATGCTTATATCTTTTCTTTTCTCCTTTGCTTTTCACTTCTCTTTTTTTTCACAGCTATTTGTAAGACCTCTTCAGAGAGCCATTTTGCCTTTTTGCATTTCTTTTCCATAGTGATGGTCTTGATCCCTGTCTCCTGCACAATGTTATGAACCTCCGTCCATAGTTCATCAGGCACTCTGTCTATCAGATCTAGTCTCTTAAATCTATTTCTCACTTCCACTGTATAATCATAAGGGATTTGATTTAGGTCATACCTGAAAGGTCTAGTGGTTTTCCCCACTTTCTTCTATTTAAGTCTGAATTTGGCAATAAGGAGTTCATGATCTGAGCCAAATTAGTCATCACAAAATCGCATGGAAAGCAGAATAAAAGATAATGAAAAGATATTTTTATCACATCTTTTTGGACAAGCAGTGCCACATCTCTGAACCACGTTAGCAGCCCCATATTTGTCTTCACTTGCACATCAGACCTAGGGGTAGGAAGACATGGGATATAGTGTGGAAGTCATATTATACTTACCTAGGATCAGAAGACAAGACTGTGCAAACAGAAACATTGCCTTTGGAGTAGGGGGCCAGTGACAGATTCCTGTGGGGGGATGATGAAGAGGAAGCTTGGGAGTTTGTGCTGCTAAATCCAGTAGCTACCAAGTTTCCATTCCTTCCAGTGCCCTTGAAACAGTGACCAAAGTCGACTATATGCTGGAGCCTAAAATAAGTCTGTTTAAAAGGATTAAAATATGCCCAGTGCGTTCTTTGACCATAGCAGCATTGAAATAAAAATTAATGATAAGAAGATATGCAAGAGACACAGGTTCGATTCTTGGGTTGGGAAGACTGCCTGAAGAAAGAAATGGCAAGTCGCTCTAGTATTCTTGCCTAGGTAACCCCATGGACAGAGGAGCCTTGTGGGCTATAGTACATGGAGTCACAAAAGAGTTGGACATGTCTTAGCAACTAAACCACAACAGTGAAAGCTCAACATATCAAAACCTGAAGAATAAAGTTGGTGACATGCTAACAGGGAAATCATAGCTTTCAATGCTTAAAAGTTTATAAAAGAAATTGTAAAGTCAGTGATTTAAGCTTCTACGTTAAGGCACTAGATAAAAAAAACAGAGCAAACTAAACCCAAATGAAGTAGAGGAAGAATATGATAAGTGTAAAAATCAACAAAGTAGAACATAAAGTATAAAGAAAATCAACAAAGCCAACAGACAATCTGCATCATTCCTGAGAAATTTGATTCAAAACTAAAACCCTTCCCATTTAAAAAACAAAACTTCAGGCCTAAATGGCTTCACTGTAAATTCTATCTATCAAATATGTTTAAAAGAAATAATGCAAATCTACACGGAGATTTTCAGTATTTTAGTAATCATAGTTCAGCAATATATTGGAAAAGGAAACTGCATTATGGATAAGTGGGGTTTATTCTAGGGATGCAAAATTGGTTTAACATCAAAAAATAAATCAATATATTTGCCATATTGACATAATAAGAAGAAAATTATATAATCATCTCAATAGATGCAGACAAAGCATTGGACAAAATCCAACATCCTTTTTTTTTTTTTTTTTTTACTGGAATATAATTACTTTACAGTGCTGTGTTGGTTTCTTTGTATGACATCATGGACCAGTCGTATGTGTACGTGTATCTCTCCCTCATGAGCCTCCCTCCCACCCTCTCATCCCACCCCCCCAGGTCATCAGCAGGCACCGAGCTGAGCTCCCTGGGCTGCACAGCCGCCTCCCACTAGCTATCTGTGTTACACATGGTAGTGTATGTACCAATATCCATTCTTGATAAACAAGGGCCATTCCTCAATCTGATCAAAGTTATCTATGAAAATTCTATAGCTAATATCTTGTATAATGATGAGATAATGAAAATAGGTTCATAAATATATATTGAAATGATTTCTGATGAATAATTATAACAATGGGAGAAAGGAAAGCCTTTTTAATAAGTGCTGCTAGGTCAACTGGATATTCTTAGAAAAAAAAAGCAAAACAAACAAAAAGCAACCTTGACTCAGTCCATACTATATACAAAAACTTAAATTTCAGACTTAAATGTGAAATTTCTATATGAAAAACTTAGGAAGATATTTTTGAGGTATAAGAAAGCATACAGTAAAAATAATAAACTGGACTCCATCAAAATTTAAATCTTGTGCCCATGTATAGACGCTGTTAGAAAATGAGAAAGGCAAGCCACATATTCAGAAAAAATATTTTTAAAAGATTATCTGAATCAAAGGACTCATATCCAGAATATATAAAGAACCCCTATAAATCAATAATAAAAAGAAAATCAACACAATTAAAATGGGAGATTGACTTAGGAATTTTGCAAAAAAATTTAGTCAAATGGCCATTAAATACATGAAAACATGCTTAACATCCGTGATAATCAGAGACATGCAAATTAAAACCACAGTGAGCTACCACTTCATACCCCCTGCTTGGCTAAAATGAAAAGGACCAACAATACCAATGTTGTTAAGAACATGTGGTGGTTTGGCCACTCAGTCGTGGCTGACTCTGTGACCCCCATGGACTGTAGCCCACCAGGCTCCTCTGTCCACAGGGATTCTCCAGCCAAGAATACTAGAGTGGGTTTCCATGCCCTCCTCCAGGGGATCTTCCCAACCAGGTATTAAACCCAGGTCTCTTGCACTGCAGGTGGATTCTTTACCATCTGAGCCACCAGGGAAGCCCTTATGATCCAGCAATCTCACTCCAGCAACTCACTCTAGTGTTTTTGCCTGGAGAATTCCATGGACAGAGGAGCCTGGTGGGATACAGTCCATGGGGTCATGAAGAGCTGGACATAACTGAGTGACTAACAGTATGATTCAGCACTCCTAGGTATTTACTGCAAAGACATGTAAAAATATACCCCAAAAGTAATATTTGTGAAAGACATTCATAATAGCAAAACATCAGGAAGAAATCAAAGATTCATCAACAAGGATATATGCATTTTATATATATATTCATATATATTCAACAAGGTAAATACATTTTATATATTTATATATATATATATATATATATATTCATAAAATGGATTGAAAATGAAAGTTGCTCAGTCCATGGAATTCTCCAGGCCATAATATTCAAGTGGGTAGCCTTTCCCATTGCCAGGGGACCTTCCCAACCCAGGGATTGAACCCAGGTCTCCCACATTGCAGGCGGATTCTTTACCAGCTGAGCCACAAGGGAAGCCCAAGAATATTGGAGTGGATACCCTATCCTTTCTCCAGCAGATCTTCCTGACCCAGGAATTGAACCGGAGTCTCTTGCATTGCAGGCAGATTCTTTACCAACTGAGCTATCAGGGAAACCCATAAAATGGATTGCTACACATGAATAAGTTGTGAGCTTGTAATACCCACAACAATGTGGATGAATTGCAGAAGCATTATGTTGAACAAAAGAAGCCAGACACAGAAGATGATACCGTGTATCATCTCCCATTTGTATGAAGTTCAAGGAGAGACAACACTAGTCTATGGGTCAGATATCAGAATGATGCCTAGAGGAGGGCATGGCAACCTACTCCAGGATTCTTGCCTGGAGAATCCCATGGACCGAGGAGCCTGGCGGGCTATAGTCCACAGGATCACACAGAGTCAGACACAAGCGACTTAGCATGCACACATCAGAATGATGGTTGTTTTTATGGAGGAGAAAATTAATAGGAGAAATGCATAGGGAACTTTCTAGTGTTACAACAATATTCCCTGTCGCAAACATTTGTCAAAATCCATCAAGCCACCACAAAAGATTTGATTATTTTACTGCACGCCATTGTATCTTAATTAAAAGATATGTTTTGAAGCCATTCAAACTGAGATACCCTGTACAATTAATTACCGATGTTTACTGAATTTTCATACTCAACTCCATGACATGAGTACTATTGATGACGACAATAACCATTGTTAATTGAACACTTGCACAATATTTCCTTTATGTGGTATACCCAAGCTCTGAGTGACAACTTGGTTTGTTCATCCCTTCCAACAAATGTTTATTCAGGGCCTGGTGTGTGTGCCAGGTGCCATTCTTGGTGCTTGGAATCTGTCAGTGAACAGAAGAGAAAAGAAAGAAATTTCTGATTCACTGAACTTAGATTCTAGTGTATGTGGAGAGGGGTGGGCTGGGGTTTTGTGCATTTTGGTGATACTTCAGGAGAGCGTTGGATTCTGTCCCCAAGAGTTAGCTCCACTCTCCCCTCTGATGTACCCTATAGCCCACCCTCCTAAGTGGCACACATCTCCATGTCTGAGCTGGTTCCTTTATGCATCTGAGACCTTGAACATGCTTTTTATTTTTCTTTCCTGTAATGCTTTCCTGTATCCTCACTTTCTTTTATTCATCCCTCAAATCCTGGCCTCTCTTTTCTCTTGCAAATGGAAAGTCAAAATGCAACTTACTTTTTTTTCTTATCCATAATGGGAGTCACTCCAGTGTTCTTGCCTGGAGAATCTCCGGGACAAGGGAGCCTGGTGAGCTTCCGTCCATGGGGTCGCCAGAGTCGGACACGACTGAAGCGACTTAGCAGCAGCAGCAGCAGCAATGGGAGGTAGAGAACTCAAGCCTGTCTGTCTGCCTTTGGTGTTTACACTTGGGGGTTATTTTTCCACCTTTTGAAGTTACACAATCAGATCACTCTCGGAGCTGTAAAATCATTCTCGGTCAGATTTCACCAGTCCTGGGTCAGGCTCGGCTCACACCTGTGAATTCTCCTTGCTGCCTTTGGACCTGTCTCGTTTGCCAGGAAGTGTGTTTACAAGGGAGGTCACTGCATTGCAGTTGACAATATTGCATAAAAGAAGGCTGCCCTTGACAGACTTCATTTCCATCTACAGAAGAAAAAAAAAAAATACCTTTTTAATAGTTTGTGTGTCCTCCTTCAAATTTCTGTTGAAACACAGCAATTTCCCAAAAAAAAAAGGCAGCTCGGGGAATTGCTGCCGAGTCAAGCTTAGAATGTACAAATGCTTCCTGTAGTTGCTCTGTTCTCTCAGCGCTCAGGGGATCCAGTGCTTCAGAAATAGCTCCTTGTGCTTCTGTCTTGAAGAAAGAGGAAGCCAATGGAGCAGGTAAATACCCGTCATGTTATCCTGCAAGTCCGCCCCACGCCCCCACCCCCGAGCAGCATAGTCTGATACGGCAGGTCAGCAGAGGGGAAGGCCTGCAGACAGGGGTAGCTGTTAGTCTGGGACTTAGAGGAGATTTCTTTTCATCTCCGAGGTCATCCAGTAGCGTCCCTGGAAGCAGCAGCGTGTAATGAGGGTGTCTTGGACAACATGACAAGCCCTCAGAGGGACACTGGCTTTCTGCTGGGCCTTTGTGTGCAGCAGGTGTGGATGGTTCCAATGCTGTTCACAGCCTGCTTGTGTTCAGCAGACACAGAGCTCAGGGCTGAGCAGGCTTCCCTCCAGTACCGCTGGAACCTCCACGTCCTTTGCTTCTCTCCCCCTTTCCAATGGCTTTGCTCTGCACTGGAGCATAATGAGTTCAAGCCTTCCCAGTTATTGTTCAGTCACTCGTTGTGTCTGACTCTGTGACTCCATGGATTGCAGCATGCCAGGCTTCCCTGTCCTTCACTATCTCCTGGAGTTTGCTCAAACTCCTGTTTATTGAGTCGGTGATGCCATCCCACCAATCTCGTCCTCTCTGATCCCCTTCTCTTCCCGCTCTCAATCTTCATAGCATCAGGGTCTTTTCCAATGAGTTGGCTCTTCACATCAGGTGGCCAAAGTAATGGAGCCCAGAGGTGCTTGAAAATAATATCCTGGATACAAGCCAATTGGTAACCTGGGCCAATACAGTCAGCACCCTCTGTGGGCCAACTCAGCGGCTAACATTTCATCTGCACCGTGGTGGGGGACGAAGATATGTAGGAAACCACCCCCTCTCCCCAAGTAGCTCATGACTGAGCCATCTCCAGGGAGAAAGGGGTCAACTTGACTTGGTTAGTTGGGGAAGTCTTCTTGAGGGTGGGGACACTGAGTAATAGATTAAATTTCTCCACATTGAATCACTTTCTTATTAACTACTTGAAAAAATCCTTTGGAAATAATTCCTTTTACCATTTTAGGGTTATACCAGATTTAAAATGAAAATATGTGTGCATATCAATGTAACATACATACAGACAAGCTTTATGTGTGTGTGTACTCATTTGTGTTCACTTTCATGCACTGGAGAAGGAAATGGCAACCCACTCCAGCGTTCTTGCCTGGAGAATCCCAGGGATGGCAGAGCCTGGTTGGCTGTTGTCTATGGGGTCGCACAGAGTCGGACACGACTGAGCAACTTAGCAGCAGCAGCAGTACTCATTTGTGTATGACTCTTTGTGACCCCACAGACTGTAGTTCACCAGGCTTCTCTGTCCATGGGGATTTCTCAGACAAGAATACTGAAATGGGTAGCCATTCTCTTCTTCAGGGCATCGTCCTGACCCAGAGATCGAACTCTGGTCTCCTGCACTGAAGGCAGATTCTTCACCATCTGAGCCACCAGGGAAGCTAATTGAGGACAATAGAGATGCCCCAGAAGACAGAAGGGGACCCATGATTACCTCTTCTTAAACTGAGGGTCTGTCTCCCATCTCATATGTCCACTGCCCTCTTTAATCTGACCACTCTGCATTCTTTTTGATGCCCTTGGTCTCAGCTGCTTTCTTCACTGTGATAACTCCCAGGTCCTTGTCTCCAGCCCAGATATCTCCTGGTCTACAAGACTTGCCACCTGGACACCCTAACATGGACAGCCCATAGCCCTCCAGCTTTTATCTTGTTCAAAACCAAAGTCTTCATCTTCTTCTCCCAAATATGGTTATTCTCCTGGGTCCCATCACTGAAAGCTTCATTCTTATCCTCCTAAGATCTCCCAAGCCCTTATATTTGCTTGTCATCTGCCCATTCTCTGTCTCAGACCCTATCTATTTGAACATTTTCCTCTTTTTGCCAAGGACACCCCTTCTGGATAATCCAGAGTGAGTTGAGTCCTTTCCGCTTTGTACTAACCTATATTCTAGCCCCTGAGAGTGTTAACAGCTTACATTGTAATTGCTTGCTTGCACATCCATCTTCACCTGGACTGTGAGCCCCACCAGGGAGAGATCTGTTCCCTCCACGTGTTTCTTCAGTTGCACCACAAGGCATTGTTTCAGTGCCTACAAGGGCCTTTCTACAATCTGCTGAGAATGCTGACTTCAGCCAGTATTTACTAAGATCTCCTCTATATCAAGAACTGTGCTGAGCAGTTTGTATCCATGATCTCCCTTAGTCATCTCAACACCTCATCTACAGTAGGTATTCTTTTCCTTGCCTCATAAATGGAAATTCAGGTTCAGGGAGGCCAGGGACTAGGTTCAGATCCTGCGTGTGATGGAAACAGGATGTGAATGGAGGCTTGCCTGACCCCACAGACTGCGTTCCTAATACTTACATCATACTCAATAATGGGTAGTGGGAAGGGATATTTTAGAGGGGAAATGAAGGGAGTTCCTCCCATCCGTAGAGTGACACCACCTCCATATTCTCACTGGATGCAGCAGGTTCCACTCAAACCCAGCCAGCTGGAGCTAGGGTATCAGCATTTATCACATCTCACAGGCGCTCTTTCTTTTTCATTCTACTGAAGTCCCACCTTCCAATCTGGCTCCTTGAAGTAGGGAATTGTACTCTGCCTCTGAATCTCATGCATAACAAAGCAGATGACAGTTAAAGAATTCCTAGTACAGATATGATAAAGGAGATCTTAGGAAAAGTTAAGATTGATCCCCCATTCTGGCTGTGGGACATCATTGTGTTACCAGCTCCATCCAGGCTGTCACCCACAATGATGTATACCTGGGGCGCAGTTCTTTCATGATGGGATTGCTAATTATAAAAAGTTATAACTCCCTCCCTTCTAAATCGTTCTATTTCAACTGCCCCTCTATCACTTTCCCATCACATTTACCACAGATTGCTGAGTGAGTCTCACAATTCACGTGCAGATTTCGAATGTGTGTGTTTGATTGTGTGTGTGTGTGCATGTGTGTGCAGTATCAATTACCTGCCAAAAGGTTCATCCTGCTAAAAGACGGAAAAGTATTTATGGAGACATTATGCTTGGCATCTGCACACACGTACTCCAATGATTATGTTGAAGAAATCATGGAGGAAAATTGTAATTGAGAAGACACCAGTAAGTGACAATTGATAGAGCAATTGTGCGAATTGTTAAAACTGAAGTGCATTGTTTACATATCCTGTACACGGCCAGGAATATGTTATACCTTCTCCCATGTGCTCGCTTTGCTTAGAAAAACTATGGTGGTGCATTGATGAAGCCATGAATGCTGGCTCTGACAAGTATTGAAGGAATACTCTTTGTCTTCAGGTTTTTCCTTTGCCATTCTATCTCTGGCACTCAGTAGCTGAGACTCAGTAACTATTTGTAGAATGGGTATAAGAATGAAAGAACTTTCTCATGAACCTTTCCAAATGAGGAACATCTTTTAACATGGTCAATTTACAAGTGTGGTGCTATTATTATTTTGGTTATTTTTTTTATATTTCTATGTTATTTCTATGTTGTTCTTGCATCTCAAGATCTTCAGAGAACACTCAAAGATGACTGAATAAAATCTCATTGGCTAGCCACATCAGAGTCACCATGGAAAAGATGTCAAAATATTAGCACTACCTCAAACCTACGGAAGAATCGTTTCTGATTCTGCTTTGTCATAAGCTCTCCTAGCGATGCCCATTAAAGATATAGAATGACTGCTTTAGGACATGAATTTACTCTTTGTCATCCTGAAAAAAAGTGGTTTGATCTAGGTCATCCTGGTTATCAAGGCTTCCTGCGTCTTAGCCTTTGTATGTCTTTCTTCTTTTGGAATACACTGCTTAGTAGCAGTGTTTAAGAGCAGTGGTGCAGAAGAAAAGGAAATAAGAAAAGTGGTGTCTTTTTGCACCAAGAGTAATCTCTGCTGAGTGGGACAGTAACAATGCCAAGTAAAATGTTGTTTATGGAAGTAGTACAGTTCCTGTCACCTGGTGTGTCTTCCATAAATATTGAGTTATTAAGTGATTGATTTTTTCAGTTAAAAGCATCTCCCTTAAACAGAGATGGTTGAATTTGGAGTATATAAACCTCATTTAGTCACACATTCATTCCATCAAACAAAATTTCCTGAGCACCTACTATGTGCAAGTCACTGTTGAGGGATGCACTGAGACATAGACCAGCCTTAGAGGGTCATAGGGCGTGAGGAGATGCTCATAACTACAAGACAATATGAAATGGGCCACAGAGGATGCTCTGATCAAAAAGTCTGTGGTATTTAGAGAAGGGATCTATTATGTGTAGGCAAGAGGGTCAAGGGCATCCATACAGAGGGCTTCTCATTTGAACAAGGTCTCAGATTAGACCTTCTGGACACATATAAGGAGGCTCTTCCATGAAAAAGGACCATCAAAAGCCAAAGTCCAGAGGCAAGCATGCTCAAGGCTCATTTGAGGAAGAGTTCAGTGAGTCTGAAGCATTCTGCCTTGTATGGGAGGCAGGATTCTAAGAATGACTCCCAATTACCCTCACTCTTCTGTAATCCTCTCTTGGAAAGTGAATATGATGAGAATGCCTTCTATGATTGTTATGTTAGGTAGCAAAAGAAGTTTTTCAGTTGATTCTGAGTTCATCAAAAGGACTGTTAGCAGGGTGAGCCTAACCTAATCACATAAGCCTTTTAAAAGTAGAGAGTTTTCTGAAACTAATAGCAGAAGTCAGAGAGATTTGAGCCCAAGCAGGAATGGTCTGACTGCTGGATTTGAGGGTTGAGGGGGCCACATGACAAGGAATGCAAATGACCACTAGGAGCTGGGTTTAGACTCTGGCCAACAGCCAGCAAGGCAACAAGAACTTCAGTCCTACAACCTCTAGGAACTGAACTCTGCCAATGATCTGAGTGAGTCTGGAAATGCATTTTCCTCAGATCTGCAGCTATGAGCCCAGCTGGCTCACAGCTTGGATTTGGCTCTATGAGATCCTGAGCAGAGAACATGGCTGAGCCTGGCTGAACTTTTGACCTAAAGAACTGTGAGGTAACAAAGGGGCATTATCTCAAGTGGCTATGTTAGAGGTGATCTGTTACATACGAACCCCACAGCCTACTCCCTTAGACATAAACTAAACTACTTCTTTAAAAATGAAGCGGTGATTGGCATGAGTCTTTGAGAAATTTTCTAAGGGGCTATTTGAGTAGCTCAGGTTAAAGGGAATGTGGGTGTGAGCAGGAGCAGTGGCAATGGTGTCTGAGAAATTCCAGAAACAGATCTGAAAGCATATAGCATAGACTGGGTGATTTGCCGAGAAGTTCATGAAAGAGAGCAGTCAGTCAGATTAAAATGAATTTTTTTTAGGCATGGGTTTGGGCTTTGGCATTTCTGGACTATTTCCAGAAGAAGTTTGTCATGCAAGGGACATGACATGAACCTGTAAGTGACATGGTTCATCTCTCCTTCTCCCCCTCTTTCCCTTTCTCTGTATTTCCTTTATTCTGCAAAAATCCACAGCTAATGTTAAGTACCCTTTTGTAAGATGGGTTTTGTAATATCACTACCTTAGCAGAAGCTGTATAAAATTTCATTTGTTTCCTTATAAATGATCATTAAGTTTCTCAAATGATGTGAGCCCCTGAGAGGGAAAGTTTAGCCATTACAAAAGATTTAAAATTATCCTCTGACTTCCCTAGAGTCATACACAGTGACTCTTTTAAATACCTGTGTGGTATACAGTGTGTTAGGTCACAGTGGGGAGAAGACAGTAGGTGTCTAGCAAATTAACACTTCAAAGTGAAACGAGTGATGTCATCTTCTTGTGTGTATGTGTGTGTGTGTGTGTGTGTTTCTGTCTTGCGTGGTTAATTTTTCGTTCTTTCTCTTTTTGCAGTTGTAACGTAAGTCCCACTCCAAAAAGCCCAGGGATTGAGCTATGCTTTTCTGCAAGGCAATATTCTGCTAATAGTTTTCTAGGTTTCTAAAAAAAAAAATTTAAGTAGTTCATAGAAAAGAGCAATCTCTAGGGGAACATGCATTGATAAGAATATTGGTAAAGATGATTGATGATAATGGTCATGGTAATGATGGTGCTCTTAATTGATGCGAGGATCAAGGAGACAGCAGCTGCCATTAGTTTGAGTGCCTGTTATTTGCCAGACACCATGCAGAGTGTTTTCAATGCTTTATTTCACTTAAATATCACAACATCCTCTGCATTTTGTCTCATATGTAAAAGGAAGGTGATAATAGTACTTACCTCAAAGTTGTTGGGAAAGTTAAACGAAAGAATATGTCAAGTGCTTCAAACACTGACTGGCACATAGTAAAGTGAAATCACTCAGTCGTGTCTGACTCTTTGCAGCTCCAGGGACTGTAGCCCTCCAGGCGCCTCTGGCCATGGGGTTCTCGAGGCAAGAATACTGGAGTGGGTAGCCATTCCCTTCTCCAGGAGATCTTCCCAACCCAGAGATGAACTCAGGTCTTCTGCACTGCAGGCAGCAGATTCTTTACCAGCTGAACCACCAGGGAAGCCCAGAGTAGGTGATCAGTAAATGCCAGCTCCTGTTATTGTTGTTCAGTCAGCAAGTTGTATGCGACTCTTTGAGACCCCATGGACTGCAGCAGTCAGGCTTCCCTGTCCCTCATCATCTCCTGGAGTTTGCCCAAGTTCATACCCATTGAACCGGTGATGCCATCCAACCATCTCATCCTCTATCTCCCTCTTCTTCTGCCTTCAGTCTTTCCAAGCATCAGGGTCTGTTCCAATGAGTCAGCTGTTCACATCAGGTGGCCAGCGTATTTCCAAAGAATATTCAGTGTTGATTTCCTTTAAGACGGACTGGTCTGATCTTCTTGCTTTCCAAGTTATCATTAGAGCTCCACTGTATAGGAGAGAAATTGCATGGGATGAATGACTTGCCCAAGGTCATATAGCAGTGAAGGCAGAATTTGAACCTAGGCAGTATTATAATAGAGCTAGAATTAACCAGTATGTCATCTGCAGTATCCATCTCTACCCAATTCACAAATTCAGCTTGATAAGGAAGCTGTCTGAGGGTGATGGGGCATTTTTAAGCTGACAGATGATATAGATGTAAGACAAAAGCCATACCCTTGATCATTTGCCATTGCCATCAATTATGAAAATGAGTGAGTAGATTATTGAAATGATCTCAGATAAGTAAATTATTCAAACAGCCTCTCAGTCAGAAATATTTCTAGAAACTCCTGTACAGACAGATGAAAACCATTTTTATTTTCGGACTGGGTCATCAACTCATCTGTGTTGTAGATGAATGCAAAGCCCTACGGTCCTGTCATAGCGGGGAAAGAGATGGACGGACAGTGGAAAGAAGAGAGAGAACAAGAGAATGGACACCAGGCTTTAGTCAACACTGCAGAGCATAGAATAGATTTCCTCCATTACTGGGGGAAAGTTTTTTTTTTTTTTAATTAACTATGTTCCCTGGAATGCTACGTTCTTTGAGAGTACTGCAAGGGCCTCTGAGTAGATTGGGGTTAATGAGACAGAATACAGCTCTAAGCAGAGATGGTAAGGTTTTTTATCTGTTTGATCTATTGGTGCCCCAAGAGAACTTTCATTTGTGGAAAAGATGGACTATTTCTAAAAGAAGTTTGTAAACATAGAAGATTCACTTTAGTCATCTTCTGAATGTAATGTGCAGATAAATAGTAAGCATTTCCTGAGCATCTATTATAAGCTGAACCTTACAACACTGGCTTTATATTTACCCTTCTACTTGAGCGACAATGATAATCCTATGCAATATTCTGTAACTGTTGAATAGGAAAGATTTGGAGATGTTTGGTGGCATTTTTTCAGTAGCTGAAAAAATATTCAAATTTACGTCTTGTGGGTCTCCTAGTCTGGTGCTCATTCAGGTACTTGACACAGTTTCTAGGATTAATGATGGGAATTTTCATAAAGGACCTAGAGGCTCTTGTCAGTATTATCTGCCTTGGACGTTGAGTGGAAGGAAGGAATGAGAGTTTCTTTAAGCAGACTCAGATCTTATTCCTTTTTTGTTTTTGTTGTTCAGTCACTAAGTAGTCTCCGGTTCTTTATGGCCCCATGGACTCCAGCATGCCAGGTTCTCTTGCTCTTCATTATCTCCTAGAGTTGGCTCAAATTCATGTCCATCAAGTTGGTAATGCCATCCAACCATCTCATCCTCTGCCACCCCCCTCTCCTTATGCCTTCAGTCTTTGCCAGCATCAGGGTCTTTTCCAGTGAGTGGGCTCTTTGCATCAGTTGCCCAAAGTACTGGAGCTTCAGCTTTAGCGTCTGTCGTTCCAATGAATATTCAGGGTTGATTTCCTTTAGGATCGACTGGTTTGATATCTTGCAGTACAAAGGACTCTCAAGAGACATTAATTATTAACAATGAGTGTCTGATATGATTGAACTATATGTCTATTTATCTGTCCATCCAGCCAATCATCCAGTGACCAGTCACCTAATAAACCATCCATTTGTCCATCCATTCATCCATCCATCAACCCATCTGAGTCTGACCAGCCATCTTTCATCCATCCATCTGGTCAACCACTCTCAAACCCACCACTTACCAACTGCTAATCTGTTTACCTTGTATCTACTCTATACCAGGCCAGTGGCAGGAGTAGATGAAGCCAAAATGAATGATAAATATCCCTGCCCTCAAGAAACTCACAGTCTAGCTGGAGAGACAGAGAAATGAACTTTCAGTTACAGCGTAGGTGAGTGCTAATGGTAGCAATAAGCCCAGGGCACTGCAGGACATCTCCCCAGCCTGGGTGTTCAGAGGGGGATGAGAAGAAGCTTTCTTGAAAGAGTTAACATGTGTCATGAGTCCTAAAGGATGAAGAAGCCTTATCCAAAGGGTGAGAGTCATTTGATGCATTTTATTAACTGAATCAGCAGCATTCGAGGCTCCTCATTTTTTCTTGATTTCACAATTTATCCAATTAGCTAGCTGTCCCTGGATGGCTTCCCACCCACCTACAGCTACCAGACCTCCATGATTTGTTGTCTGGACCCGCTCTCTACTTTCTGAGCAATGTGTCTGTCATTTTTGTTATCTCCCCCATTTGCACAGTGATGGTGCAGACAGGAATGACATTTGTCTGTAAGAAAAGAGGCAGAACAGTGGCGCGTACTACCCCAGCAATCTGCTTCTGGCTACAAGCGGCTGTGTCAGGCTGCCTTCTATAGACACACTTTGGTTTTCTCATCTGTGTTACTGGCAGCACTTTCCACGATGCTGTTTTTCTTGGCTTTGGAGCCTGGGTTGGACCAGAGAGAGAGGCAGAATAAAGACTGAATATTCCCAGGGTAGCTCTCAAAACAGTGGAAGACTTACTGTGCTTTCTACTCTCTGGAGACAAGAAAATCAGCTATCTATTACCTTGAGATCTTCCGCCACATTTTATAAAATAATCAATAATAAAGAATACAAAGTACAGCATGTTCTCAATAATTATCTATTTTATACCTAGTATTAATAGTATATATATGTCAGTCCCAATCTCCCAATTTCTCCCATGGCTTCCTTTCCCCTTTGGAATCCATAAGTTTGTTCTCTATTTCTGCTTTGCAAATAAGACCATCTATACCATCTTTTCCTAGAGTCCACATATATACATTAATATATGATATTTGTTTTTCTTTTTCTGACTTCACTGTATAAACACACTCAAGACTTTCTTCATCTTTGTTATCAGTTATTCTTGTCTATAAAATAAATGTCTGCTTATAGATAAATTAAAAAAATATAATTTCTGTGTCCTAGTTATAGCTTGTGTGTGTGTGTTGGACTCAGTCATGTCTGACTCTTTGTGACCTCATGGATGTAGCCCGCCAGACTCCTCTGTCCATAGAATTCTCCAGGCAAGAATACTGGTGTGAGTTGCCATTTCCTACTGCAGGTTGTCTTCCCAACCCAGGAATCAAATGCATGTCACTTGCATCTCCTGCACTGGCAGGAGGATTCTTTACCACTGTCACCACCTGGGAATGCTTTATATCCATGACTTTGACCCCATTTTAACAGATATTCAACATGAGTACTATCATCCTTTCCCCAGTTTACATATAAAGCAAACGAGGCTCTGAAAGAACTGATGACTTGCCAAGGTTACAGAGTCAGTAAATGGCAACTTCTAGATTGCAGCTCAGGTCCGTCAGATGATAAAATCCATTTTATTTTGATGACACTGGATGGTAGATGGGGTTACTTTGCAGTGATAGTGAAGGTTGGCTTTGCTATAATTATGGACACCTACCTTGGGAGCCCCCTCCATGCCTGTTTCCAGTGTGTGCATAATGGTCTGTTAGAGGCATGAGATTCTCCGCTGAACCAGGCATCTCTTCCTCAACTTAGCCCATAACATTCCACTGGGCCATGTGCAAATCTGCCGTGTAATCAGTCTCTAGCATTTTTGTGCAAAACCAGTTAACATTCTTCTGCAAATCGAACGCTATCAGGCACCCCCACTCTTGCAATGCGCTGCATATTCATCCCTCATTACTCCATCATACATGTATTATCTGTAGCCATCGTCTTTTGAAAATAGTTTTAAAAACTCATTGCAATCATAGCTATGCTGTGTGCTTAGTCGCTCAGTCATGTCCAACTCTTTGAGGCCCCATGGACTATAGCCTACCAGGCTCCTCTGTCCATGGGATTTCCCAGACAAGAATATTGGAGTCGTTGCCACGCCCTCCTCCAGGGGATCTTCCCATCCCAAGGATCGAACCCACGTCTCCAGCACTGCAGGTGTTACTGTCTGAGCCACCAGGGAAGCCATCATATCTATAGAGTTCCTGGAGTCTATTTCCCTTCCATTTGTGTTATAATTCTGCAAATTAGAAAGAAAGACAGAAGGGACCTGTTTGAGGAGGGAGGGGATAGGGACAGAACCATCTTGATTTCTCTCCTTGTGCACATAAAGACTTCACTGGGAATGCACATGAGGGAAAAAACATTGAAGTTGAGAAAAGACGAGAGTCAACTCTTACTCACTTGGAGGAAGTTTTACAATGACTTGAAGAAACCAGTGTCCCCTTGGTTATATTATGTTTAACTTTAAAGTTGAAAGAGACAATCTGAGCTGTCTCTGATTCTTCATATCTTTTTTCATCATAATGACATCTATGTGCGCAAAAAATTATAGCTAATGGCATATCTTTTTTCTTTCCACAATTAAAGTGTGTTTGAAGCATAGGCAGTTAGATGGTAGAAAAGGAGGGCAAGAATCTGATTTGGATAGAGATCTTAACACCTACCCTACTTAGAGGAAAAGCAGGAACATTTACCTCATTTTAGAGGTAAAAGAGAAACAGATGTTGAGATGGGGTAAGATGCTTGATCAGAGTTCCTTGGCAGGGAGTGTACACATCTCTGTCCACAGAAATATTCGAGTTGGTGCCTTGAATCCACATAGGATTTAGGTTTAATTATCAAAATGACACCCTGACCTTTGCATTCAGAAATTGTCATCTCATAGAAAATGGATGAGGATTCAGAAATGTGGGACACCCATCCAGTTATACTATAAAATCAATCAGCACAGAAGTTGGAGACAAAGGTGTGTCTAATCCAGAGCCCAAGTCCTGAATCCGTGTCCAAAGGTGAGGGAGTGAGTGGTCCAGGCAGGCAAAGCGAGGTCAGCACCACGGTCAGCAGACAAGGCCTGATGCCCTGGTTGAGCCTGGCACTGGTTGGTAGCTGAACATTTAGGAGAGTGGAGTATTTGATCTACTTTATAGGAGCTGACAGGCTTCCCTGGTGGCTCAGTGATAAAGAATCTGCCTGCCAGTGCAGAAGACGCAGGTTTGATCTCTGGGTTGGGAAGATCCCCTGGAGAAGAAAATGGTAACCCACTCTAGTATTCTTGCCTCGAGAACCCCTTGGAGCCTGATTGGCTACAGTTCATGGGATCGCAAAGAGTTGGACACAGCTTAGCAACTAAACAACAACAATAAAAAGGAGCTGATAGTTGTGAGACCCAAGTCAATGCTGAAAAGTTGCCATTCCTTGTATTTCTCAGATTGATCAGTTTCACCATCAGTTAAAATGGAGCCAATGGTAATACTCACCCATGGGATTTCTGTGAGGATATTAATGCTACCATTTATTAAATGCTTCTTGCACGTCAGAAAGAGCTTTAAGTATAATATCTTTCTTAATTCACACAGAACCTAATGAGATGGGTACTGTTGTCACCTATTCTATAAATGAGAAAACTAAATAATACAGCAGACAGGTACTATCCAAGAATCTGAACTGAGTTTTGACCCTCTCCCATTTGTCTGATTCTGAAACCTATGCTTTGACCACTAAGCTCTATTATCTTCCTCAACTGAATTCTAAAATGCAGTGATGTCACCCAGTGCTGCCGGAGGTCAAGGATGCAAGTGAGAAAAGCACACAGTTTGTTTTTCTGACATGATTTCAGATAATGAAAGCACAGAACCTCACGATTTCTGAGCAGTGACTATGCCACAGGCCCTGAGCCAAACATATTACATACATTATCACAATTTATGTTCACCAGAGCCCTAAATGGTAGCTTTCATAATGATTTTTATTTTACAGATGAGAAAATTGAGGCCGGAGAAGTGAATTAATTGCAGCATGGTCACCCAGCCACTTCATAACTTGAGAGATTATAAATAATGTATGTGAAACAGCCAGCAAAGGGCCTGGTACACAGTGGAAAGAATTTAACAAATGGGAATTATTATGCAAAGTCAATATGGATTCTTTAATGACAGTTACCAGGTTTGGGGTTTTTTTATGCATTTTGAGTGGGTTTCTGAAAACCTATTGCTGGTATTCTCTTTTCTCAAAGGAGGTGGGCTCCAAGTTCAAAGGTGAACATACTAAAGAATCATTGTCCCTTTGTTTTCTGTTTGAGTCCCACACAAGGAGTTGAATACTAAAACGCAGACCATTAAGCAAGTCCTGGGCCAGCAGTCAGAAAACTGTCTCTAGTTCGTTCACGCATCTGCTGTCCTTTTCTGGCCCATGTTACTTGAATGATCAGTAGTTTATGGCTCTGAAAAATTGTAACAACATCTCCTCTACTTTCATATGACTGCAATGAAGGTCAAATGAAATGAGATAATAAATAGCAACTTGTAACCCACAAAGAGCTATATAAATTCTGGGGATTTTATATTATCAACCTCACAGTAACATTCAGCACTTTGGCCAGGATGATTGTTCCAAGTATGTCTTGGAAATTTATCTGAAATTTCCATTTTATATGTCTTTTCCTTTTCATCCCAACACAGCTTCTTCACCAGTTGAGAATTCAAAAGTACATTCATAAGGTTGTATTTTGGGGCATAAGGATCCAAGAAGGCTTGGGTTACATTTATAGTTACAAAATTAATGGTATGCATTAATTCTGCAGAAGCTCAAACCAGCAAATGGAATTAAAAATAATTGTCAGGCCTCTGGATTTATTGCTAGAGCTAAAATAACACTGGACTGCTTTTGGCAGGAACTTCTCTGTGCACAGAATTATATTAATAGGCAATATATCAGTTCTATCTAGATCAGGTGAAGAACATATCTGTTTCCCTTTGGGGGAAAAAAGCAAGTGCATTTCCAAAGGGTTATCTTGGTATAGAACACCTGGGCTTGGAGTTTTGGTAAAATTAATGTCTTGCTCTCTCCTATTCTGAAGATACAGTCTGTGCCCTACATTTAGGGGTTAACTTCAACTTCAAGAGTACCTCTACATTGTAGATGGGAGCGAACTAGCCTGACTGAATACCTACTATGGGCCAGGCTGGGAGTTTCCCATAAGCAACTCATGGAATTCCCACAAGAGCCCTGTGTATACTGAAACACCCAGCACTGGTTGAGCAGCAGTGGCCAAGTGGCACACAGAGTGTTAATTGTTCTGTAGGCCTGGTTTTATTTAATTATCAAAACAGTCATATGATATGATTACTCCTAGCATACCCACTTTACAGAGGAGGAAACTAAGGCCCAGGAAGTAAACAAGTAAACACAGCCAAGGTTGCACAGCTGGTGACCATAATATGCAGGCTCAAGTTCAGCCAAGTCCAAAATCCACATTATTGTCAGTACATATGGCCAGAAGAAGCCAAATAAAGTTGACAAGTTATTGCAGGAGGATCATGGTTATGGTGGGCATGTTGGGATACTGACTTATTCAGCTGTCTACTGAATTAACATTTCGTATCTACTCTGTAAGGGGCCCCGGACTGGGTGTAAGGGATACTAAGGGAACGGAACACAGTGCCCATGCTCAGTGGGTCTGCTGGGCAGACAGGTGAGTGTGCAGGTACTTACAACACTTTCTGAGATAAGCAAGGCGGTCACCTGGCCAGTTTTCTGGGGTCGTCAGGATCTGCTTCCCAGAAGAGCTTTCTCTAAGTTGAGTTCTGAAGGGCAAGTCGAAGGGTGCCATTTTGTGTGTGTGTGTGTGTGTGTGTGCAGCGTGAGGAGCGTGTGTGGATACCTGTCTCTGAGACAGGAGCTTGATGTACTTGGAAGCCTAGGATTAGTTCTGTGGGATTCAGCAGTCCATGTGTGGGATTTGGCCATCAGAAAGGAGGCTGGCATGAATGCAGAGAACTAGAGATGCCTGGGGATGAACTGGGTTGTTTGGGGCACGGTCAGGCATGTTCACTTGATTTTGAGTGTAGAGAAAAACCATCCAAAGGCTTTAAGGGAGAGATTGGAATGGTAACATATGCAGGGATATTTGGAGTGATGGCTTGGGTTGCAGTGGGGAGGAGAGGCTGGGAGGTGTGCTTCTGGGCAGGGCAGGAAGGCAGTCTGGAGACGGTGGCAGAAACCAGAGAGAGGTGAAGACCAAGACTGAGTGGTGGTCTGACTTAGGAAAGAAGTGGACAAGGGGGAAATATTCAAATATTAGAACTCTCAGGGAGAAGGCAATGGCAGCCCACTCCAGTACTCCTGCCTGGAAAATCCCATGGATAGAGGAGCTTGGTAGGCTGCAGTCCATGGGGTCACTAAGAGTCGGACATGACTGAGTGACTTCACTTTCACTTTTCATTCTCATACATTGGAGAGGGAGGTGGCGACCCACTCCAGTGTTCTTGCCTGGAGAATCCCAGGGACAGGGAGCCTGGTAGGCTGCCGTCTATGGGGTCACACAGAGTCAGACATGACTGAGGTGACTTAGCAAGCAAGCAAGCAAGAACTCTCAGGGCTTGGCAATTGATTTCACATAAATGGAGGTGGAGGGAGAAGGGTGAACTGAGGACTGTTTCCAGGGTTGAGATTTCAAGAACTCATATTTGGCACATGGGGGAAAATGTTGTGCTTTAAAAAAATAAAATAAAATAAAATCACTGAAGGTAAGATGATGAGTTCTGCTCTGACTCTATTAATAGAGTTTGAGCTCTCCTAGAGGCTGTGAAGAGGAGCTGGTGAAAGACAGCCATGTCTGAGAAAGGTCAACATAGAGATGATAACTGAAGAGTGAGTAGTAGATGCCTGAGCAAGAGGTGTGAGGGCAGGAGGGAGGGGCAGGGAGTGTGAAATGTGTGCAGAGAAAGAGGGGCTTGGATTTTGGCAGAGCTGCGGAAGTCAAAGAGGTGGGGACTCACCCAGAAAGGGGAGGATCGTGACTGTCTAGGGCAGGGGACTCAAGAACAAGTGACTTTCAACGTCAGGTGGATGCCCCTGTTGGCTTTCACGATGAGAAGGTCACTGGCAACCTTGATGAGGCCTGTTTCAGAGGAGAGATTGGTGCAGGAGTGTGTCCAGGTCACAGCTGATGGGATTAGTAGGAAAGAGTTCCCTGTCATCGTGGAGGAGGGGCGAAGGATGACAGGTGTGCAGAGACAGGTAAGCGTGTGGGGTTTACGGGTCATCCATAGACTGTGAAATCAGAGGCAGATTCATCAGCTGAGAGTGAGGATGGAGCTGGAGGAGTTGCGGCCCCTCGTGGGCAGGTGTGAAGGTTTGAAATAGTTCCCAGGGAATGGAAGATAGCCAGTCAGGAAAAGGGAAAAGAACAGCTGGTCAGGGAGGGAATCCTTACGTTCAAAAGGGTCTCTGCGGTTATGTGATGTTCTCCACCTCTGTATTTTGGTTTACAGAGTGATCTACAGGGGGGGAGTGGCCGATTGACTGAATTGGTGAAGGGTGGTGCTGGGCAGGTGTGACAGGAAGACAAAGTGGGGCATGATAGCTGTGGAAGTGGCAGAACGCCTGTTGATGTTGTAGATGAAGAGGTCCGCATTGGAATGGGGAGGAGGTAAAGGCTCGGGTGAGTAGATTAATGGACAGAAAAGAGAGGACCCTGGGACCATGGCCAAGTGATGTTGGAAAAGAGGCATGAGAACAGCAGCGTGAGAGCACTGTGGGTTTATCTAAATTGAGGATCACTGAAGTCAAGCATTTCTAAGTGAATGAGTGGCTAAAATGCACTGGAGGTGGCCGGTGGAGAAGAGGTCAATAAACTGACCTCTAATTTTATCTAGATAGTCTGGCAAATAAGAACATATTTATGAAGCAAATGGTGCAATCATTTGAAAAGAGGACAATGCCGAAAGACGTGGAAAACGATAAATACCAGCCACACGTGTGTGAAATCACCAGTACTATCTCCGGTGCTAAGTCATCAAAGGATTCCCAAGGCCAGTTGCCATTTTGAACTCAAAAGCAACCAGATTGCAGTTTGCATGTAGCAATTTCAGCCCAGTATCCAGGGGGTTTCTATAATCGTGTCCCACTCTATCCTTTTATTCCTCTTTCTCTCTCATCCCCTTTGTACACTGTGTGTTTCATTCCATTGGAGCAGCTTCCTAGTCCACAAACATGTCCCTAAGCTCCCTTGCTACGCTTTGGTCCACACTCTTCATTCACCCAAAAAGTCTTCTCTCTCCATGCTGATTGTCCAACTCCTCTGCCAGCTCCCCAGCCTCTCTCAATTGCTGCTCCTTTCTCAGTGTCTCCCCTCCCTCTTCAGATCTGCCCTTCCATTTCCGATTCTCCCCGCTCTGTTTGTTTCACCTTTCCTTTCTCCGTACCTGTCATTTTCTCTTTTAGTTTATAACTAATTCTGAGAGCATTGTATTGCATTGTATTTTCCCTATTAGTAGGCAGGTCACTTACAGACAGAGACTTAGATCAGGGGTTGGTAAACACTTTATGCAAAAGACAGCTAGTAAATATTTTAGGCTTGGCGGGCCATGCTGTATGTATGGCAAGAACTCAAATTCTGCTGATTTAGTGGGAAAGCAACCGTAAACAGCGTATAGGAAAAATGAACTTGGCCATGCTCCAATCAGACTTTATTTATGGACATGGAAATTCAGATCTCATATCATTTTCACATCACAGAATATTATTCTTTCCATTGTTTTCAACCATTTAAAAATATAAGATCCATCCTTAGCTCACAGGCTGTACAAAAACTACTGGCCCTGGGGTCTGAGTTGGCCGACCACCAGCTCAGAGTCCACCTATTGCTGTATCACCAGTGCTAAGACAGTGCTAAGACTGCTAAGACCAGTAAGCTCTCAATGAACATTTACTGAGTGAATTAACAAATGGATCAATGTCATCCAACCCTAACTGACTGAAAGCCTAGAAAACAGCTTTGCGTGTTGGTTGTGAACACTCAGAATCATCCAGCAACTTAGGCTTCTACCTTTGGCTACAATGTGTGTGGATCTGAAAAGTTTTTATTTCATTAGCATGACACGGCTCAGAAGTATCAGCATGGAACTTGACTTTGAGTCTTCTGACTTCAGGTCTAGGGTTTTTTGAACTGTGAGTTTGCCAGTAGGATTCGATAAGGAATGCCACTAGCTCCCTGGATGGTCACTGAGATTCTCATTTCATCAAGTAACTGTGCCGGATTCTGGCATTGTTAATTAGTGTCCAAGATGGGGATAATGGGTTTGGATGAAATGGGGGGCTACTGAGGCTCAGTTTACTGAATAGAGTGAGTCTTATCTGGTCCATCCCAAGGGGATCCTCATCTCCCTCACTGCCTTCTAATAATCATGTTTTTAACAGTGGGCAAAGCTGTGGTTAAGCTTATTACTGTTTCCTCACCATTAAATCTTCTGTTGGCTTTAGTATTTCAAAGGATCCTCTCTCTGGAGTACTTTAGGGTTCAGAAAAGCCTGGAGCAAAGTAGTTTGGGGCCAGAGCTGCACTAAGAAAAATGATTGTGAAAATAACCATCTTATTTAAGGTGAATTGAAATTCTCATCTGTGTGCATTTCATCACAGGGATGGCTTTCGTTAGCATCTTTGTAATAACCAGCAGGGCCTCAGGCACCAACCCCTGGCTTGCCCTTTCGTTTAGAAGAAGGAAGATGTCCATCTCAAAGACTTAAATTTATTATCTTGCCCCAGATATGAAAGAACCCATGCCCGTCAGGGACCTGACACCAAGTATTCCAAACCCGTCAACTTTTACAAGCCAAGAACTTTTCACGGGCGAGGGGATGAAATGCTTTGCCACTGATCGATACCCCCAGGTCTTATAACCTTATTTTAAAGCTCTGCAGACACTGTCAATGAGGTTAACTTTGAGTGTTCAGGCTGAGATCCAAATGGAATTGGCTTCTTTACATAATGCTGAGTGAGGAAAACCATGAGTCTCTGGCCTGTCTTATCCCTTAAGTCAGGTTTGATGCATGAAGGTCTCTTGCTCCCTCAGCCTGCGATTTAATTACCTGGAACTTATCTCCTTTTAGGGCTTCCTGGTGGCTCAGCGGTAAAGAATCCGCCTGCAATGCAGGAGACCCAAGTTCAGTCCCTGGGTTGGGAAGATTCCCTGGAGGAGGAAGTGGCAAGCCACCCCACTATTCTTGCCTGAAGAACCCCATGGACAGAGAAGCCTGGCGGGCTACATCCAGGAGGTCGCAGAGTTGGGCACTACTGAGAAGCTTTCACTTTATCTCCTTTTAGAAGCTGTTAAACATAAGGCCCCCATTATTATTATTATTATTATTTTACCACTTTGTGAGGTTTTCACGGGGGAAAAAAAAGTTGTCCAAGAGTAAGAGGAAGAGTCATGTTTGTATTCATATACAGCCTAGTCATAATTTTCAGGCTGCTGAGAATGACACGAATCCCAAGGAACGTGGGGCCCTCTAAGCTATCAGCCCAGTTTTGAAGGGCTCCTCTTGGGCTTCCCTGGTGGCTCAGATGGTAAAGACTCTGCCTGCAATGCAGGAGACCTCGCTTCAATCCCTGGGTCAGGAAGATACCTTGGAGGAGAAAATGGCCACCCACTCTAGTATTCTTCCCTGGAGAATCCCATGGACAGAGGAGACTGGCAGGTTACAGTCCATGGGGTCACAAAGAATTGGACACGATTGAGCAACTAACACTTTTCACTTTCTAACACCTCCTAACTCTTACTGGTGACTCTGCCAAGGGAACCAAGAGCTGCTAAATATCCTTCAAGTAAATATTCAAAGAAGAGCTATTTACTCTGCCAGATTGCAAATGGCATTTCATTTACCTTACAAGTAGAAACTACACTGATCTTTGAAATTTACCCAGAAGTACCTTAGAAGGTCAAAAGAAAAACCTTTTCCATGCTTCCAAATTGTCTTTGCAAAGGTGTCAAATAATATTCGTGGTTATCGCAGCTGTTATAATAGAAGACTGATCTTAGGCCAAGTTCTTGTCCAATATTGGATGCTTATTTTCCCCAACTCCATGTTCTGCGATTGTCCCATTTTCCTTCACATCTCCTAAGCTGTTTCTGCAGACCTAGAGTCATACAGAGTGACTCTTTTAAATACCTACGAGGAACACAGGGTATTAGGTCACAGTGGGGAGAAGACAGTGGAGCTGGTGTGTCAGAGGCATGTTCCAGGGTGGAACTCAAGGTCCTTAGAAGAATCAAGTCATGGGAACACCGAGAAATCGGCAAAGGTGAAAGAAAACCACATGGCAGCCGTCCCTGGCTGTTGTCTCTTTTCCTCCTGTATTTCACGAGAAAAGAACGCCCTGCCCCTGTCTAAAGGGGACAGGCTGTGCGTGTGGAGAGGCTGAGCTCAGGTGTCCCACCTCCCCAGGGTATCACTGCCTGCAGTGAGGTCTTTCCATTTCATCCACAGAATGTCCACTTTCCCCTTGCTTGCCTTAACATTTCCCAGACCAGATCTGATGGCACCCTGGGGAATGCCGAGCAGCAGTGGTGGCCTCGGCGCTCGAGTCTGAGGGCCTGAGCTCAGCCTCCGTGTACTCTCACTGGCTTTTTTGATCTTGGGTGAGTCACAGCACCTCCCAGTTTCCCAGTCTGTAAAATGGACGTACTGACGGCCTTTTCCATACAGGGTTCTGAGGGTAAAATGAGAAAGTCCATGTTAGGGTGATCACCGTGCCTCAAGACATACCATAACAGTTATTATACTTTTTAATTATTTAGTCATTATTATTACAGCCTGTTGGAGGGCTGGCTGATACAGAAGTTTTCACGATGAAGGACTCCCAGGAGAGGGCTCAAAAATTAATCCGTATTAATAATTGTGAGAGAGGCCTCCTTTTTATTTTTTGCTGGTTTTTCAAATCTCTAACGTTAAGTCATTCCAAGGTGAACCCAAAGAAGAGAAAGAAAACACTCTTAACTGTTTAGTTAATGACCAGGACATACCCCTTTTTAAAAGCATGCAAGAGTCTAGAACGATTGTACTGATAAATCTATTTGCAGGGCGGCAGTGCAGACGCAGACATAGAGAGCAGACTCATGGGCACAGTGGAGGAAGGAGAGAGAGGAACGGATTGAGAGAGTAGCCTGGGAAACATACACACTACCACATGTAAGATAGATAGCCAGTGGGAATTTGCTGTATGATGCAGAGAGCTCAACCCAGGCCTCTGTGACAACCTGGAGGGGTGGAGGGGGTGGAAGGTGAGAGGGAGGTTGTAGAGGGAGGGGACACTGTATACCTATGGCTGATTCATGTTGATGTATGGCAGAAACCAACACAATATTATAAAGCAATTATCCTCCAATTAAAAATAAATGAATTTTACTGATTCATGTCAATGGATGGCAAAAAGTACCACAATAGTATAAAGTAATTATTCTTCAATTAAAATCAACTAATAAAAATACATAAATTTAAAAAATAGTAAAACAAAGTAGAGCTTATCTCTATCCCCAAGAACCTGGGAACATGCCCTTTGGAGAATTGAAGATAATAAATGGACTTCTGAAGAATATGGAGGCTCCTTGTTCCAGAGACCTTTAAATGTGAGGTTTAACCAGCCTTGAGCTCTTCTCATGCTGGCTGAACCTCAGGAGGAGAATGGAAGCAGCAAGTCGGCAGGTTGTTCATCAAAATCACAGAGATCAAAACACGTTTTGAATTACTAGTTCAGTGCTAAGTCCTAAGACAGCTGACACTGTTATCCATAGAGATATTAGATTATCCTGAGAACAGTTGTTATAGGAGGAAAAAAAATCAACTGCTCCAATGTGAGCCGTATAACAATTAAGCAGTTCTGAAATTTCAACTGAGAGGAATTTAATTAAGGCTCTAATAGCTGATTAAACTCATTTAGATCTGCTGGCAGTTGCTACTGGTGACATAAGAAACCCAGGAAGACAGACTTTCTCCTTTTCTGTATGCTGTATTTAATCCTGCCGGTAGTCAAAGGTATGATCCTTTAAAGTGAAGTTGCTCAGTCGTGTCCGACTCTTTGCGACCCCATGGACTGTAGCCTACCAGGCTCCTCTGTCCATGGGATTTTCCAGGCAATAGTACTGGAGTGGATTGCATTTCCTTCTCCAGGGGATCTTCCCAACCCAGGGATGGAACCCTGGTCTTCTGCATTGTAGACAGACGCTTTACCGTCTAAGCCACCAGGGAAGTCCTTTAGGGGCTTCTCAAAATGTGGTCCTTAGATTACCTAGAACAGAATGACCTGAGATCCTGGTTAAAAAGTTAGGTTCCTGGGCTCCCTCATGCCACATCTATTGATGCAGAGACTCCAGAGACCTACGAGAGTGCATTCATTCATTCATTTTAATTGAAGTATAATCAATTTACAATACTGTGTTAGTTTCAGATATGCAGCAGAGTGATTCAGTTACACATACATATATATGTATATGTTCAGATTCTTTTCCATTATAGATTATTACAGGATATTGAATATAGTTCCCTGGGCCACACAGTAAATCCTTGTTGTTTATTTTAGATGAAACAGTCTGTATCTGTTAATCCCATACTCCTAATTTATCCCTCCTTCTCCTTGGAGTTTGCATTCTTTTTGTTTTAATTTAAATTTTTATTTTATATTAGAGTATAGTTGACTTGCTATGTTGTGTTAGTTTCAAGTATATAGCACCGTGATTCAGTTTTGTATATGTATATATATATTCTTTTTCAGATTCTTTTCCCATATAGGTTATTAATATTAAGTAGACTTCCTGTGCTATAAGTAAGTTCTTGATTTTGGTGTCTTTAATTAGTTTTTACTGGAGTGTAGTTGCTTTACAATGTTGTGTTACTTTCTGCTGTACAGCAAAGTGAATCAGCTACGTACACATGTATTCCCTCTCTTTTGGATTTCCTTCCCATTTAGGTCGCCACAGAGCGCTGCGTGGAGCTCTCTGTGCTGTGCAGTGTGTGCAGTGGGTCCTCATTAGTGGTCTAGTTTATGCATAGTAGTGCATATATAGAGTCTGCATTCTTAATCAGCCCCAAGGAGAGGTTCTTATTCCTGCTAAAGTTTCATAATCCAACAATCTTTAGTAATTGTATTTAAGACCATGAATTCCAAGGAAGCAGGTGCTTTACTTCAGCACCTGAAAAGCAGTTCTTAGTTTCACTCTGCCAGTGGCTATCTGAGGCCCCATGACACAGGACAAAGTAGGTTTGGTCCACACCTGCTTTTCAGCAGTTTCCTTGTAGAAGCTGGTTTGACTATAGCGTGCAGTGGAAAGCTGGGGTCCAATGTGACATCTAGTTTCACAGCTCCTGCTGTCTTGAAGGAACCGTAGATTGAATCGATTCACAAACAAACCGCTAGACTCAACTGCGAACTACTCCAAATAGAACGTATTTCAATTTGGTATCAGGTCACAGTCATGGCTCAGACATCTTTGCTGTGAAGTTTCCAGATCAATCATATTCAGGTCTGCTTTTGGTTTCAAGCAGCAGCCGAAGACACAGAATTACTCGTGCGTAACCATGCTATCACCCACTCCAGTACTCTTGCCTGGAAAGTCCCATGGACGGAGGAGCCTGGTGGGCTGCAGTCCATGAGGTCTCGAAGAGTCAGACATGACTGAGCGACTTCACTTTCACTTTTCACTTTCATGCATTGGAGAAGGAAATGGCAACCCACTCCAGTGTTCTTGCCTGGAGGATCCCAGGGACGGGGGAGCCTGGTGGGCTGCTGTCTGTGGGGTCCCACAGAGTTGGACATGACTGAAGCGACTTAGCAGCAGCAGCAGCAGCAACCATGCTATCAGCTCACTTATGTGTTAGATTTGTATGGGAGTGATGGTAATTGATGATACTGTTTATGCTAAATACGGACATTAAGTCATTTTAAATACCCTTCATGGACATTAATCTTATGTCCTTTGGAATACTTTATATTTCAGGTGGAGAGAAATTGGCCTCCTGTTTGCTCTCTTTTTCTCCTTAAATTCATCTTCCTGAAGAGTTAACTCCTCACATTTTCTCCAGCTTGGGAGTAAATCACTGCTTATTACCCAGAGTGAAATGTCTTCTGGTGCTTCTGCACGTGTGAAGTGTTCGCTTTAAGGCTTCTTCCCCCACCTGGTTATGAAATCACCCAGTGAGTTCACTTGGGCCAGTCAAGCAGGAGCCCAGGCAATGTAAACTCTGCTTTCATCATCGGTTTTAATAAATTTCTTCTCTGATTTTTAATTTTGCAATCCCTATTGTCTTCTCTCCAAGGAGAGGATCTGAGTAAACAGGCAAGTTTCCTCTTTTAACTTTGAATTCTAAGTAAAAATTGATGCTGTCTACAGTCTGAATCGAGTTCAGTTCAGCAAATATTTAGTGAACCGGCCTGTGGTAAACACTGTCCTATAGCTGATGTGGGTCAGGAGGTAGGAAAGTCTGGTTGGGCCAGATATTCTGTCATTCAGGGCAAACTGAGCCCTTGGTCCCCACCCGCAAGCAGTCATACAGTTGGTCTCTAAGTTGTATTGATTCCACCAATTTGGGGTCCTGACAGTTCATGCCAGTCCCTCCAACTTCAATATGGCCCTATACCAGGTTTTTCCAGGTTAACTGCCTCCTGACCAGTTACTCTGTTCCAAATCTTCTAGGCACAACCCCTTTTTCTGCACTGCCTTGAAAAGAAACATCCTAATACATCAGACTGATTTTATCCCTCCCCCAGTTAAAAGTCTGCTTACAGTACCCATCTCCTTCCTGCTACGCTCTTCTCTCACCCTGAGAACAAAGGTGGAACTCCAGAACAAGCCACACACCAACTCTGCTGCTCTGGCTCATGGCTGGAAGTCACTTTCCTTAGGAGCATCTTTGCTTTCCTTGCAGGGCAGGATGTACTCTGCTCCAGTGGCATCCTGTGCCCACCCCAGCATGGGAGTTATTGCATTCATGATCTCATGTTATGTCATGAGGTCCAGTGTGCTCCAACTCCTCTTCTCAACAGACAGGAAAGTCTGAAGATAAGAACCAGGTCTGGATTAGTCTCAGCTGCAGCCCCAGAGCCTCCTGCAGAGCCTGCCATAGTGCAAAGCCCTGGATGTACATGTGCTGAGCTTACGAATGAACACGCGAGAGAATTCAAGGGAAAAGGATGTTCAAAAATGCACTCTGGCTGGAGAACGAGGCTGCAGGGGAGCAGTGGCGTTTAAGCTGGAAGTGGAAAGAATGGACAGGATTTCAGTCAGTGGAGATGATAAGGAGAGGGATTTCAGGCAGAAGAGGTAGCGGAGGCAAAGAAGGGGCGTGGGTGTCATGCAGGGTGTGTGCGGTGAGAAGTGAAAAGTGCACGTGTCATTGTGGCTTAGTGTGTAAGTGAGAGTGGAGGTGTGTGTCAGGTATGTGTCTGTGTGTCATGATACATATGTGAAGGTGAGCTGTATATGTGTGCATAGTGAATTCAAGTAGGTATGAGTATAGCTGTATGCATAGACGTATATGATATGTGTGAAGTGTATGATATGAATTATGTATATGTACGTATATATATATGTGCATATACATACACACCCTGGTGGCTCAGACAGTAAAGAATCTGCCTGCAATGTAGGAGACCTGGGTTCAATCCCTGGGTTGGGAAGATCCCCCAGAGAAGAGAATGACTACCCTCTCCAGTAAGTATTCTTGCCTGGAGAACCCCACGGACAGAGGAGCCTGGCAGGTTGTAGTCCATGGGATCGCAAAGAGTCCGACATGACTGAGTGACTAACACTTGAATAGCATGAGTTTGAACTGGGTGGGTCCACTTCTATGAATTTTTTCAGTGGTGAATTACTGCAGTACTTACTGCACAGTCACCAGGGGTTGAATCTGCAGATATAAAGGAACCATGGATATGGAGGGCCATGTCCTCACTGCCTGCATGAACAGTCAGTGCTCCTAAACCCCACGTTGATCAAGGGTCAACTGTACCCACATATATACATACATACATGTGTGCATATTCAGAGAAGGCAATGGCACCCCACTCCAGTACTCTTGCCTGGAAGATCCCATGGATGGAGGAGCCTGCTAGGCTGCAGTCCATGGGGTCGCTAAGAGTCGGACAGGATTGAGGAACTTCCCTTTCACTTTTCACTTTCATGCATTGGAGAAGGAGATGGCAACCCACTCCAGTGTTCTTGCCTGGAGAATCCCAGGGACAGGGGAGCCTGGTGGGCTGCCATCAATGGGGTCACACAGAGTTGGACATGACTGAAGCGACTTTGCAGCAACAGCAGTGTGAATATTTGTAGGTGTTAGAGTATCTGTGTTTGAAGATGTAACCTGTATACGTTTTAGTGTGAGGGTATGTATAGAGTGTGAGGTCTTCCTTCGTAGGTCAGTTGGTAAGAATCCACCTGCAGTGCAGGAATCTACCTGCAGTTCAGGAATCCACTTGCAATGCAGGAGACCTGGGTTCGATTCCTGGGTCTGGAAGATCCTCTGGAGAAGGAAATGGCAACCCACTTCAATATTCTTGCCTGGAAAGTTCCATGGACAGAGGAGCCTGGCGGGCTACAGTGCATGGGGTCACAAAGAGTCGGACATGGCTTAGCAACTAAACCACCACCATGTATAGGGTGTACAAAAGAGAGATGGAAAAAGTGATAGAAAGAGAGAGTACTGGGGTTGATGGGATCTATACTGTGGGGTCCATTAACATAAGAGGAGACTGGATTTGATTCTGTGGGCAGTTTGTGTTATGGAAGGGTTTGAGCAGAGAGAGATCTATGATTTTAGTGTTTAGGTATACGTTTTTAGGGGTGCCTTGGGAGAGACCAGTTGTGAGGTGATTTTAATTGTCTCTTGTAAGCATTTCATTGGAAATAAATGAAATGATTCATTGAAAAAGACCCTGATGCTGGGAAAGATGGAGGGCAGGAGAAGGGGTGACAGAGGATGAGATGGTTGGATGACATTACTGACTCAATGGACATAAGTTTGAGCAAGCTCTGGGAGAGTGAAGGACAGGGAAGCCTGGTGTGCTGCAGTCCATGGGGTCACAAAGAGTTGAACAGGATTTAGTGACTGAACAAAAAAAAGCATTTCATGAATAGATCCAATACAATCAGTCTCACCTCTTCAAATATCTATTAACCTCATTTCTTCCAGCCTTTTGCAGCCTTTGTGACATGTCCATGGATTTACCCAGATATAAAGGGATGAATACTAACTTATGACAGTTTCTGGAGATGAAATTATCTTTTCTCTGAGAAAATCTTGGCTGAACATTTTGTTACGTAATCACTGCCCTTTCACTAAACAGCTCCTTTTAGGAGCTGAAGAGCAATTAGGTTTCTTAAAGCACAGCATTTAAATTTTATTAATAAGAATGGATAAAAAAATCATTGCAAAGTTATTCTTCCCTTTCTTACTTCTTTTAACAAGATCACTTTTCCCCATTAAAGGTTAATTATTTTTCTTTGTCCTTAAAACTTCAGTTTATTTGCTGAGAACATTTAAAGATTTATCACCAAAATTCAGTTTTATTTTGAAGGTAAAGATTTTTTTTTTTCCTTCTCCCATACAACCTATTTGGGTTAATTTGGGACTGTTTTCAAGTACAAAAAAAATCATGATAGATATAAAAATCATCTGCCCACACCTTTTTCTTGTGTATATGGTGTTTATAAGAATTAAAACAGTGCTAAGAATGAAAAGTGAAAAAGTGAAAATGTTAGTCTCTCAGTCATGTCTGACTAGTTGCGACCCCATGGACTATAGCCCGCCAGGCTTCTTTGTCCATGGAATTCTCCAGGTAAGAATACTGGAATGGGTAGCCATTCCCTTCTCCAGGGGATTTTCCCAACCCAGGGATTAAACCCAGGTGTCCCACACTGCAGGCAGATTCTTTAGCATCTGAGCCACCAGGGAAGCCCCAAGTGCTAAGAGTAGTGCTTATTCATCTCTGGACCTAGATATTATCACACTAAGTGAAGTAAATCAGAGAAGGGCAAACAGCCTATCACACCTGTGTGCAATCTAAAAAGAAAATGATACAAATGAACGTATCTACAAAGCAGAAATAGACTCACAGACGTAGGAAACAAATTTACCAAAGAGGAAAGGCAAGAAATTAGGAGTTTGGGATTAACCGATACAAACTACTGTGATCTAATGTTACAGACTCTGCCAAGTGTGGTATGTTCATTCTTTCCATCACCAGCTATCCCTTAAGTCCTTCTTTGTGCCAGGCCCTGGGTTAGAAGCTGTAGACATAAAAACCAGTTAATATGCATATATTTATATAATATATTGGGTTGGCCAAAATATTTCTTATGTTTTTTATATCTTCTTATGGAGAAACCAGAACGAACCTTTTGGCCAACCCAATATATATATACATATCCCTGCTAGACTGAGGTGTCACCATCTACTGAATGAAACATAGACAAGAGGGATGGTACGGGGAGGGATGTGGAAGGGGGGTTCAGGATGGGGAACACGTGTACGCCTGTGGCAGATTCATGTTGATGTATGGCAAAACCAATACAATATTGTAAAGTAATTTGCCTCCAGTTAAAATAAATAAATTTAAATTAAAAAAACATAGACACAAATATATAGATTGTGAAGGTATAATATTGTTAGGCAAATGGACATTTAGATGTTTCAATCAAATTAAGGATTTGTAAATGAAATGTTATGATATCTGGGATTTCCTTCAGTATTATATGGGAGGAGTGGCTGGGAGTGTAAATGAGACAGGATTGGCCATGAGTTGGTCATGAATGAAGCTAGATAATGGGAAGATGGAGATCCATTCTACTATTTTACTTTTGTATGAGTTAAAATTTTTCCATCATAAAAAAAAAAGAAAAAAAATGAATGAAGTAAAGATCTTCCACTTTTAGGGAGATTATGTTTGGACACATATTCATCATGATTTCTGCATTTCTTTCTCTGTTCCAGATAACAGACTAGATTAACTTTCAGGGTAAATCCAAACTCTTTAATAGGACCTACAGAGTTTCACAGCATCTGGCCCCTGCCTGCCTGGAGTACCCCCCCTCCATCCTTTCATCCTTTCATCTTGGATTTCCAATCTCAGCTTAAGTGCCACCTCCTTGGGGAAGCCTTCTGGAATTTCTTTCTCCTCTTTCCAATTTTAGACCCATATTTTATTTTTTCCTCCTAGTTTGCATGTATATATTCTTATGTGATTATTTGACTCATGTGTGTCTTCCCAATTAGCCTAAAAATTCAATGCAAGTAAAAATATTGCTGTTTGCACTACAGTATCCTTGGTGCCTAGCACAGTACTTGGCACCTAGAAGCCACTCAGTAAATATTTACGGAGTAAATGAATCTCTATTAAACCTGTCTACAAACCCTAGACTCTGTTACAGCCCTTTGTAAATAGGAATATAGGAAGGGGAAGTGAAGTTTGTCTGTTTCTCCCCTATCTGCTAGAAAAATCTTAAGAGTTGAGATTTTTGGTGTTTGGAACAGGAGCCCATCAGACTCCGAGAAGGAGGTGCAAGCTCTCAGGATCCAGGGCAATGTTGACACAGCAGCTTCAGCTATGGATCAAGTTTTCCACCCACCGCATATTTCCACCTTTCTTGGCTGACCCATGGGTGCTTACTTAGATGTGTTGGGAAGGGAGGGAGGAACTTAGAAAAGATCTCAGAAGTTACTGCACTCTGGGGACTCATAAACCTTTGTAGCCTGTCTCTCCGTGAGTCAGCCTTGGGCTCGAACTTTTGCCTACCTCCCACGGTGTAGAGTATGTGATGTGGTCAGTGATGTCACTGAAGATTCTGCTAACTCAACAGGCTTTACCTCTATTTGTGTTACCTTGGGATTTTAGGAGTTGTCTCTGCAAGGAAGAGAGGATCCTGGAGCAATAACATGATTACTGCAGATCAGTTACTAGGAGCACTAGTGGGAAAATGCCTTTGGATTCAGACGATTCCATGGTATAGCTCTGATTCCACCACTTAAAAAGCTGTGCAAGTTTGGGCAGATTGCATAACCTCTCTGTGCTTTAGTTTCCTGAACTGTGGTGTTAGAGTAATAATCTTTATCATATGGGATTTGTGGGGATTAAACAAAGTGGTAATATTGGCATATTTCCTTAGCAGATAGAAGTGCTCAGAAGTGACATTGGTATAATTATAGCATCAAATGCTATGGGGAAGCTGGGAGCAATGTTCTGTATTACCAGGGAACACAGGAATGCCTTTGCAAATTAAGTCATATTTGAGCTATATCTTACATGCTAACTTCCCAGGTGGTGCTAGTGGAAAAGAACCTGCCTGCCAATGCAGGGAATGTAAGAGACAACAGGTTCAATCCCTGGGTGAGGAAGGTTCCCTGGAGGAGGGAATGGCAACCCACTCCAGTATTCTTGCCTGGAGAATCCCATGGACAGAGAAGCCTATAGTCCATAGGGTCACAAAGAGTCAGCAGCAACTTAGCACAACCACAATAATACATAAGACTATCTGCCATGTATGGTACATGCTAAGTAAATTCGGTGCTAAGAGCTTCATGTATAATTCCAGCTCATTCAAATCTCACTATAGTTCTGAAAGCATATGCTGTGTCCATCCACATTCTACAGGTAAAGCGAAGCTCAGAAAGGTTAAGCCACTTTCTCAAGGCTGCTGAGCTAATGGGTGAAGCCAGAATCAGCATTTAGTTTGTTTGACTCCAAAAGTCATTGTCTTGGTGACTGAACTACCCAGTCTCTTAAAGGTTATGTTTGAGTTTTCTAAGAGAGATGGAAAAGAAAGGGATGGATGTAGAATATTCCAAAAGGAAGAGCCTGAATATCTCTTCATTTATTTGCATGTTTATTATCTTTGGCTTGGAAGGCAGGGAAGTGATCAGTTTTATCCCTCATTGTTCTCAGGCACATGCCAGCACCTAGCCAGCATTCAATAAATATGTGTTGAATGAATGACAGATTTGATGGGCTCCATTTTCTCTCTATCCTGTGTTACACATCACAACATGAGGCGATGAATGTGTATTTGTCCAAATTACTCTACCACCTTCCGTAACTTATAAAGGAAGATATTCGTGAAGCCAGGTAGTTTTGTAATTGGCCATGTGGCACGTTTCTTGACAAACAGCAAACATTTTCCAGTCCAGATGCTGAAGCCATCTCTGAGAACAGACTGATTGCCTTCTCTCCCAACACCCCGTCACCTCTCCTGGTGTCCAGCGTGCCTGAATTCTCTTTAAGGGCCTGAGATTCATTTCTGGTGACACTTACATTACAGGAGGAGAGGTGAGAGGGTCACGTCAACAGAGACAAGCCTGGACTCTCGGCACTTAGCTCTTCAGACGAGATATGTTTCCTTGAGGTTGATGCTACAAATAAAGCGCTGACCTGCGATGTCAAGCAGTTGCATGTGGGAGCAGGAGTAGGAAGGAGAAAGTGCGAAGCTGGGGGCAGCTTTCCCCCCATGTGTATGTGAAGAGTGCCAATAAGCTGTCAAATAAAATTAGGTTCAAAACATACAGCCTTCAATTTGATTTTGCTAAGATGCCGGCTGCTGCCGGGAACACAATCGATTCTGTTTTGACAGGTCTCGGTGTTCGCTAAGCAGCAAAAGTCTCCACTCTGTGCCTGACTGATAAAAGCTCACCTGATTTGCAGCTTAAATAGAACCCCATCTGAGCTTGAAGGGAGGCTCTCATCCTCCCACCAGACCTCCCTCCCTTTTGCTCTTGGACTTCTTCTTCCTTTTCCTCTTTCTCTCTTTCTTAGCACTTTTTAAATTTCTCTCCCTCTCACTGTCTCCCTTCTATACTTACAGGAAGAGTTTACACAGTCCCTAATACCTGCCAGGCAATGGGCTGTAGGCTTTTCTCAAAATGCCTTGTTTTGTTCCCATGACATCCTTATAAAGTAGGTGGAATTGTGTCTATTTACAGATGAGAAAACAGATGTTCATCGTGACTAAGAGCCTGCCTGGGGTTGTACAGCTAGCAACTGGCAGGAGTTGGGGATTTAAGTCCAGACCTCTCTAACTTGAAAAGTCCCTGCTTTTGTCTTTTTTCTTTTGGGCTATTTTTGGCTGTGCTGGGTCTTCACTGCTGTGCGGGCTTTTCTCTAGGTGCAGCAAGTGGGGCCTACTCTCTAGCTGCAGTGCTCGGGCTTCTCACTGCCGTGGCTTTTCTTGTTGCTGAGCATCCGAGGTGCACAAGCTTCCGTAGTTGCAGCTCCCAGGCCCTAGAGCACAGGCTCAGTAGCTGTGGCGCACGGGCTTAGTTGCTCCGTGGTATGTGGGATCGTCCCAGATCGGGGCTGGAACCCATCTATGTCTCCCTCCCTGGCCTGCAGATTCTTAACCACTGGACTACCAGGGAAGCCTGTTTGCTGTTTTAATGACATCAGTGGTCCTGAGCACTAGGGGGACATTACAGTCAGCTGGGGAGCTCTAACAGCATCTGTACTTCATCTCCAGCCCTGTATTTACTCATTCTGGGGAGAATCCAGGGCATGGGGTTGCTTTCCCCTTTATCCCATCTCTCTTAGCGTACAACAGATGTGTGTTTTAAGGTAGGTAACAGAAAAGCCCCGAGGATGGTGGACTTCTTCTCCCATGCCTCTTCTGGGGGAGGACTCCTCCTTCGAGAAGCCAGTGGTGCAGGAAAGCACACGTGTGTCTCTGTCTTTTTGCCGCAGGTGGGCAAGTGGGAGAACCAGACCTTGAGCCTGAGGCACGCCGTGTGGCCCAGGTACAAGTCCTTCTCTGACTGTGAGCCGGATGACAACCATCTGAGCATCGTCACCCTCGAGGAGGCCCCCTTTGTCATCGTGGAAGACATTGACCCGCTGACCGAGACGTGTGTGAGGAACACCGTACCGTGCCGGAAGTTTGTCAAGATCAAGTGAGTCTGGGGGTACGGTGGGTTGAACACGCCCAATCGTGCCCAATCCTTTATGATAGCCTGTATCACTGATAACAACAATATCTCTTGTTGTTGTTCCATCACTAAGTCGTGTCCGACTCTTTGCAACCCCACAGGTAGCTGAGAAAGGAAGAGAAGCGAAAAGCAAGGGAGAAGGGGAAAGATGCACCCAAGTGAATGCAGAGTCCCTAAGACTAGCAAGGAGAGATCAGAAAGCCTTCCTACGTGAACAGGGCAAAGAAACAGGAAAACAATGGAATGGGGGAAACCAGAGATCTCTTCAAGAAAATTTAGAGATACTAAGAGAACAATATCTCTAATAATGAAATGTAATATAAAACATACTCTATTATAATAGATAAGATTAGATTAGATAAGAATAGATTTTTTTTTAAAGACTAGAACTACACCAGCTGGTTTGCATTCATTTTATTTCCAACAACAGTAATAGGGGGTGTGTGGTTTTGCCCATTTTAAACACCAAAAAAGCTGAGTTTACTGGAAGACTAAGAAGCACATTCAAAGCCGCTCAGCTAGTAAATGAGAGAGACAGGACTCAAGCACTGGGCCATCTGACTCCACTGCCATATTCTTAACCATATGGTGACTCAACCCTCCCCTTCAGTCCTTCCAAAATAATTATTTCTTTTGTACTTTTCTGGTTGCTCCCTCCCCCAAACCATACCTTCCACTTCCTTCCACCTCCTTTCTAGTTTCCAGATCCACACTCCTCAGTATTTTCAAAACTTCTCTCCATATTGGGGTCAACATCTCCCTTCCAAGTGACTTTCTGATGTGAACCAGGTGGAACTGATCTCCTGGAGGTCTGCTTGGTCATCAGCAGCAAAGCCAGCATCACATCGAAGTTGTTTCTTCTTTTATTATGATTGAAGAGAAACTGACAGTTAACTCAGAGGCTTTCCCTAATCTATAAACCCTTTGGAGACTTGTAAAGTTTCATGGCCGAGTCCAAGGCGCTGATTATAGTCTTTGCAATGCAAACATAAACACAAATACCACCCTGGTGGGGAATTCACAAAAGGATAAAGCCTGAAATTGGATGGAAATCTTTTTTTTTTTTTTTTTTGAGCATTTTGCGGTTGCCTTCTTTCGCCTGGAAAATCCTTGCTTGTCCTTCAAGTCTTAAACACTTCCTCCCCAAGTTGGGTTAGTTCTCCCTACTTCCACAGTACTGCCTCTGTCTCTGTCTCTTAATTCACTCAGGCTGCTGTGATGAATTACCACGAGAAGGTGGCTTAAATAACAGCCTTACAGTTCTGGAGGCTGGAAAGTCCACACTCAAGGTGCCGGCAGGTCTGGTGTCTGATGGGGACCCTCTTGTTTGCACGTGGCTGTCTTCTTCTTACCCGCTTCTTCCTATCAGGGCACTGCTTCCATTTATGAAGGTTCCACTCTCATGACCTAATTACTTCCCCAAAGTCCCACCTCCAGATAGCATCACAGCGGGGATCAGGGTTTCAATGTAGGAATTTGAGAGGAACATAAACATTCAGTCTGTGGCCCTCTCTTGTTTATCGGTCTCACTTGTTTTTGTGGTTTAAAGTATGTCCATAATTTCCCCAGAGTATCAGCTTCTCTGGCGACTCAGACGGTAATGAATCTGCCCGCAATGCAGGAGACCTGGGTTTGATCTTGGGTCAGGAAGATCCCCTCGAGAAGGGAATGGCAACCCACTCCAGTATTCTTGCCTGGAGAATTCCATGGACAGAGGAAGCTAAAGTCTATGGGGTCACAAAAGAGATGGACATGACTGAGCAACTGTTACTTCACTCATTAGCTGCCTAAATATAGGGAATGTGGCGTATTAATCTGTGTCCTCAGTGACAAGCACAGTGTTGGTGACGCTTGAACTGAGGAGTGAATGGATACTTTTCCTCCCACCTGCCAAATTCCAACCTCAGTTATTATTATACGAGATGCAAATCCCCACGGCTCAGTGCTTTGGGTAAAGATAATTTTTTAAAAAATATGATTGCTAAATGTACGATGAAGGAGCGTTTTGGTTTGGAGAAATTTTTATCAATGAGTAGCCTTTCTGGGGCTGAAATTCTGAATGGATTATTCAGTAAGTAATCATCGGCTTTTTTTTGGAGTCATCAGCCTCTTCGGGGTTGAAATTCTGAATAGATTAGTCAATAAATAAATACTCATGAGGCACAGTTTATGTGTTAGTCACAGTGCGGGGCATGGGAGATGCATCAGTAAACAAGGACGAATCTTGCAGTCAAGGCCTGCACAAGTGTTAAAAAAAAAAATAACTCAGCCAATAAGGAAACAGAGCAGCTCTACATTAGGATAAACCCTGTGAAAGATTTGAGTAAGGTGGCGGCATCAGAGAGTAACTGGAGGTATGTGGGGCTCCTCTAGCTCAGGTGGGTAAGACTCATGGGGACATATAAGGGAGGAGAGGAGCCAAGCATGTGATGAACGAGGGAAGAGCCGCCCAGAGGAACAGGTGCCAAAAGGCCTTGAGGGAAGAGAGAGATTGAGATTGGCGAGTTTGGGAAACAGAAGGAAATACTTGGAAGTGATGAGCTTAGGATAGGGGGTGGGGGGAATGATATTGGATCGGCCAAAAAGTTCAGTAGAGTGTTTCCATGGAAAAAACCCAAATGAACCCAATAGAAGGGATTATATGGGAAAGTGGACAAAGGAGTTTTGACTTTGGTGGGTGTTCTCTGAGCAGATGGTCAGATGAACTGGGTCTTGGAACTTGTCCAAATGAAGAAAGCAGAATAGCTGACATGAAGCAAAGAGTATAACCCCACTGGGGCACCTCCTTTATGATAACAATATCTCGTCTGCTTCAGTAAGGCCAATCAGGCCGGGGCCTTTTATGCTTCACACTCAATCATTGCAGTTTAAAGTCTTTAAAATCAGAAGCCTTGGAGCTGAAAACAGTAGATCACCAAGTCCTGAGACGCATGGTCTAGAGGAAATGAGCCTACAGATATATTACTGTCTTTAAAAGAATCGACTTTTCAACTGAACAATATAAACCGACTAACTGGTTCAAATTCACATTTTGCAGTGGTGTGGAAGGTGGTGGCTTGCAGTTTTTCTTTTCCCATTTGGTGACATGAGAAGCTTGCTGTGCTTCTCAGTGTCTTTGATTTACCTGAAAGCAATAGAAAATAACTAGGCTCCATTAATCCTACTGTAACACACATTAGATCAATTGCATTTCGTAAAGATAACATCTTTGAGGCAAGGTGATTGGTTCCATAGAGAACTCCCATTAGACAACATGATTGTGTTCACTTTTCTTGGTGATATTCTTTCAGGGAAAGCCCTTTGTCTATCACTTCTGGTAAATGGCGAGATCTTGAGGACACAGATCAGTCTTCTAAAAAATCAGGTAGTAGGAAATGAGCTGGGAAACCAGACTTTTCTTCTAATCTGCTTTAGTTGAGTGTTAAGACATGAATAGAAAATTGAGGAGCAATTATCTAATTTTATATGTAGGGATAAATGGCTATTTGTTGTTGCTCAGTAGCTTAGTTGTGTCTGACTCTGCAATACCATGGACTGCAGCATGCTAGACTTTCCTATCCTTCACCATCTCCCAGAGCTTGCCTAAATTCATGTCCATTGAGTCAGTGATGCCATCCAAGCCATCTCATCCTCTGTTGTCCCCTTCTACTCCTGCCTTCCTTCTTTCCCAGCATCAGGGTCTTTTCAGTGAGTCAGCTCTTCACATTGGGTGGCCAGTATTGGAGCTTCAGCTTCAGAATCAGTCCTTCCAATGAATATTCAAGATTGATTTCCTTTAGAATGGACTGATTTGATTTCCTTACAGTCCAGGGGACTCTCAAGAGTCTTCTCCAATATCACAGTTCAAAAGCATCAATTCTTTGGCATTCAGCCTTCTTTATGGTCTAACTCTCACATCCATACATGACTACTGGAAAAACCATAGCTTTGACTAGACACTTTGTCAGCAAAATAATGTCTCCACTTTTTAATATGCTGTCTAGGTTTGTCATAGCTTTTCTTCCAAGGAGCAAGCATCTTTTAATTTCATGGCTGCAGTCACCATCTGCAGTGATTTTGGAGCCCAAAAAATAATGTCTCTTGCTGTTTCCATTGTTTCCCCATCTATTTGCCATAAAGTGATGGGACCAGATGCCATGATCTTAGTTTTTTGAATGTTGAGTTTTAAGCCACTCTTTCACTCTCCTCTTTCACTTTCATCAAGAGGCTGTTAAGTTCCTCTTCACTTTCTGCCATAAGAGTGGTGTCATCTGCATATCTGAGATTGATATTTGTCCCAGAAATCTTGATTCCAGCTTGTACTTCATCCAGCCCAGCATTTCGCATGATGTAGTTTACATATAAGTTAAATAAGCAGGGTGACAATATACAGCCTTAACATACTACTTTCCCAATTTGGAACCAGTCCATTTTTCAATGTTTGGTTCTAACTGTTGCTTTTTGACCTGCATACAGGTTTCTCAGGAGGCAGGTAAGGTGGTCTGGTATTCCCACCTCTTTAAGAATTTTCCGCAGTTTGTTGTGATCTACACAGTCAAAGGCTTTAGTGTAGTCAATGAAACAGAAGTTTTTCTGGAAATTCTTGATTTTTCTGTGATCCAGTGTATGTTGGCAATCTAATCTCTGGTTCCTTTGCCTTTTTTAAATCCAGCTTGAACATCTGGAAGTTCTTGGTTCACATACTGTTGAAGCTTGGCTTGTAGAATTTGAGCATTGCTTTGCTAGCATGTGAGATGAGTGCAATTGTGTGGTATTGCCCTTCTTTGGGTTTACAATGAAACCTGGTCTTTTCCAGTTCTGTGGCCACTGCTGAGTTTTCCAAATTTGTTGGCTTATTGAGTGCAGCACTTTCACAGCATCATCTTTTAGGATTTAAAATGGCTCAGCTGGAATTCCGTCACCTCCACTAGCTTTGTTTATAGTGATACTTCCTAAGGCCCACTTGACTGCACTCCAGGATGTCTGGCTCTAGGTGAGTGATCACACCATCATGGTTATCTGGGTCATTAAGATCTTCTTTGTATAGTTCTTCTGTGTATTCTTGCCACCTCTTCTTAATATCTTCTGCTTCTGTTAGGTCCATACTGTCTCTGTCCTTTATTGTGCCCATCTTTGCATGAAATGTTCCCTTGATATCTCTGGTTTTCTTAAAGAGCTCTCTAGTCTTTCCCGTTCTATTGTTTTCCTCTATTTCTTTGCACTGATCACTGAGGAAGGCTTTCTTATCTCTCCTTGCTATTCTTTGGAACTCTGCATTCAGATGGATATATCTTTCTATTAAATGGCTGTACTGCCAGTTAATCCCCTAAACTGTCAAATCATTGGTGAGAAGAGAGGGAATGTATTTTCAGTCACTTATGTGAGAGGGACTTTAGATACTTTATTTGATTTTTCCAACTATTACGCAAAGTAGGTATTAGCTTTCTCCATGTATGAGTATGTAAATCAAAGTCTGTGAATGAAGAGACCTGTCTGAATTTCCATGCTTGTTAAGGGCAGACCCAGGATTTGAAATTCTGTCTGACTTGCAAGGCACACCCACTGGCCACATTGGGAAATGGTAGAGCCGAGAACTGATGGTTTATTGAATCCCTCTCCCTGTATATGTTTTGATAAGTCTCCCTGTCTTCTGGGTAATGGCAGAGAATGGAGATTCTCAGATGTCTGGGTCATTGTCACACCCCCTCCACATACACACAAGGTCTGTGATAGAACCGTGCAAGTCCCAATGTGGTCTGTGTTCGCATCATTTCCATGTTCAATCCAACTAGTGCACTTTCTGCTTGTCTTTTCCACTCCACGTCCCCAGGATCTCGTTCCATGTCTTTGCACAGAGTAGCTACTCAGGGGTGCTTGTGGGGTGAAAATACATCAGTGACCACTGGCATCTAGAATTCACTAAGTGTTAGGGAACCTGGGGAATAGTTAGCTTAGAGACTGACTGAGGCTCCCAGTGAGGTCAAAGAAGCAGTGAGGCCCTGATATGGCTGTGACCTTGAACCTTAAACCTTAACTCCTGTCCAGATTGTCCCAGGTGAAGGAAAAGACTATAATAGAATAAGAGAAGAAGCAGAGAATGAAGGGGACACAGATGGAAAGAGGTGCTAAAGAGGCACCGATGCACAGCCTATGGTGGCCAAAGAGAAAAACAGAGAATCTGATATGGGCGTGTTTTTCCAAGAGCCATAGATACCAAGAAGAAAATCATATTTGGACATGCCATTAATTGAATGTACTTAGGACATGCTTCTGTATTTATGGCAGTTGCAACTCCAGCTTGACCCTTTCTGCTCTGGGAAATTGATGGGGAGAGGAAAGGCCCCTACTTTCTGTTGTATTACAGGATTAAGTCCCCCAACCATCCGTCATCTGTAAATATGTGCGGTGTGGCCTCCCCCAGCCCCCAGGCTGAGGGCAGCAGGGCCCGAGCAGGCTGTCCAGCCGCAAGGCTGGAGAGTGAGGTCTCTGTGATGGTCCTGGCTGGCAGACGCAAGTCAGTTGAGCAGAACTCAAAAACAGGATCAGCAGGGGCAGTGGTGGAGACAGCAGTTTAGGACAGGTGATCTGTGACCCTGAGATAAAGAAAACACTGGGGGTGGGGAAGGCTTCATTCTGCAACTCACTGCCATTACTCAAAGTGAGACTGTCAGATCTATCCATATTCTTGGATATAAATGTATACCAATGGTGCTTAAGGTATGTGTGTGCTTAGCCAATTATGTATATGGTATATACTCACTCCAGACAATTGGCGGGTGGGGGGTACTAAAAATATGAAAAAGGAAAGACATGTCTTACCATTCAAAAATAGCCCTGCTTCCTATTTCATTGCTTTTCCATCCAACTACATCGTAAGCTCATTTGTTTTTATATCGTTTCAACTATTCTGTATGTATCACTGTGTAACCTATTTTTCTCATGTGATATGGAAACATAAGTATTTTCCTATTATGCTGTTAGAATTCTGTAAACATCATTTTAGTGCTTCGGCAATAGTTCATTTTAGTACTTAGATGTGCCAACAATGGAATATTTAGGCAACGTGGATCTCGTGATACGCGTGTGTCAGCATCAGAACGTCCTGCGAATGGAACGCCCCAGAGCAAGGTGGAACCAAGTGCGTTACCCAGAGAGGTCTTGATCTTCCCACATGAGTCGCTTAAATAGCTTTTCTTCTCAATTAGGAAGACCTCAGTTTCTTCCCCTTTTAAAGGTATTTCTGGTTGTTCTGTGGGTGTCCTTTGAGTATGACTTGGTCAAGTAAATAAAATACAGTGGCTGGTAGGAAGCAACGAGTGTAACCTGGATAGGTTTAGTTAGGTTTTGAGACAGCAATGCCTTCTGTATTTTAACAGGGCTTTTTCCTGATGAAGGACATTGCTATTTAATAGTGTCACTGTTTACCCTTCCTGCCATGTAGGGAAAATGTTATGAATGAGCCTTCATTTGACATATGACTCAATCAAGAAACATTAAGTTGATAGACTTGGGCACAGAGTAGACCCCAGGTTTCCTGATTCTTAGCTGAGAATTCCTAGTTTTCTTCAGCAAGGAAAGTGCCTTTCCTAAGGAGGTAAGGCACCTATTTTTCTCCCCTTTGGTTGCTAACCTCTATCTTTAGTGAAAAATAAGGCAAAACTCTCCTTGCTCTGATAATTTCATGTCTTCCTCTCCTCCATTTTCCACTTTTTTTTTTTTTTTAATAATTCAGTTTAGATCAGATGACTAAACTGATCTAAAGAGGTTTGATGCCTTACAAGCTTTAGAAAATAGAGGTAGTAATTCTCATCTGTATAATGGGGATCTGAATACTACCTAATTAAGAGAAATGTCATGAAGATTAATCCAAGAATTAATATAAAGCATTTATCACAGTGCCTAGCAAACAATAAATACTCAATAAACATTGCATGTTGTCACAATTACTGTCATCATTAAGAACACTTTCTATTTCTGCTGTCATAAACCTACTGCTTGTCCTGGGAAAAGCCACTTCCTCATTTTAAGCCTCAATTTCCCATGTGAAAAATAGCAGAACAGTGTAGATAATGACTGTGAACACATTTTCCACTACTCATCCTCTACCGCCCTGGGATTTTCTCTACAGCAATTCGACCAATGAAGGCATGAACGTTAAAAAATGCTGCAAGGGGTTCTGCATCGATATCCTCAAGAAGCTTTCCAGAACGGTGAAGTTCACCTATGACCTTTACCTGGTGACCAATGGGAAGCACGGCAAAAAAGTGAACAACGTGTGGAATGGGATGATTGGGGAGGTAAGTCATCCTTTCACCCCTGGACCCTCAGGGACGGTGGGAAGGACAGGTAAAGATGGCTCTTTTTTTGCCTTCCGTCCAGGTGGTCTACCATAGGGCGGTCATGGCCGTCGGCTCACTCACCATCAACGAGGAACGTTCCGAAGTGGTGGATTTCTCTGTGCCCTTCGTGGAGACAGGGATCAGCGTCATGGTTTCCAGAAGTAACGGCACCGTCTCACCTTCTGCTTTTCTAGGTATGTGACCTTCGTAGCCACTGTTGCCTTCCCGTGAGGAGGCACAGCTGTTCTGTCTTGTTCGCTCAAATGACAGGACCAGTTAGGACCTTGTTCAGTTCCATTTAACCACATGAGCATATCAAAAGCGTCTTGCCTTTGAATTACCCTGATTTCCCCCCCGGTTAACATCTTTCATTTATCTTTGACTTGAAATAGCCGCTAAAAATACAATCACATATTCCCATACTGCCCTTGATAGTGTAGAATATAGATTAGGAGATATATTGCTTAGAGCCTTGAAGCATTTAAAAAATAAGCCTGTCGGCCCACAGTTAATTTAAGTCGGCTCATAAACTTTTATTTAGCAGCCACGTACCCATCCTCCATCCCTCATTAGAATGACAGTCATTTATTTACTGGATGTGAGAGTAAACGTCATGATGACTTGTGTGATGATTTATCCCAGGACTCTGACAAACAAAACAGAAGCAGTCTGAAGAGGATATACCATTTTAAAATTAACGGAATCATATTTTAGATGTGACTATCCTTTAAGCTGAATGGTTTATAAGGAAGGAAATTCTTCTTACTCTCCTTTTAACTACCTCATACATTTATGTTTTTACATTAAAGGTTTGTGCTTTTTAAACCAAGGTAGTTCCAATTTTTTCCTATCGCCTAGTTTTCTTTAGCGCCTATGCATTCGGTAGCCTGGCTGGTGTAGATGAAACTGCATGGGATGTAGCCAAGCATTTAAAACTTTTTCTTTAAAAGAAATCATTGTGCTGAATGTTTTGTCATCATAAATAGGTTTTGAGAGTGGCTGTCTCGGAGATCATAGGGTTCAGATTAACTTCCCCTTGGCATTCCCATATAACCTTCCAAATTTGGAAAGGTTGAGACAAACACTGACGCCCTAGAAGAAAACCGCATGAGAAAGAGGAAACAGATTAGGGTCAAGTGGCCTTCCCTGGTGACTCACGCAGTAAAGAATCCGCCTGCAGTGCAGGAGACCCAGGTTCGATCCCTGGGTCGAGAAGATTCTCTGGAGAAGGGCACGGGCTACCCACTCCAGTGTTCTTGCCTGGAGAATCCCATGGACAAAGGAGCCTGGTGGGCTACGGATCACAAAGAGCCGGACACTAACACTTCCACTTCACTTTCTAGAGTTAAGTGAATTTCTTACATTCCCCACCCCCCCCAAAAAAAGCTTTATTAGAGAACTGAAATGCAGACTAGGGCCAATTTGTGGACACTAGCCCTAAGCCCCTAATCTTACCCTCCCCCTGTCTTTATTGATATGTGGTGTTAGCATCTGTGCTCATTCTCTTGAATGAAATACTGACTAACAGGATTTTGGATACTGCCTGACTCACAGACACATACGGATTTACTGTTTTCATTTTTGATAATCCATTTAAGCTGTTGAAATCCTTACCACTCACGGGATTTGATTTTGCACTCACCTCAGTTTTTGTAACCTTTGTTGCAGTAACATGGACCTTGACAAATACACACCTCATTAGGTTCCTTTGGGCCTGTGTCTGATTTGGATCAGACAGTAAAGAATCTGCCTGCTATGCAGGAAGCATGAGTTTGATCCCTGGGTTGGGAAGGTCCCTGGAGAAGGGAATGGCAACCCACTCCAATATTCTTGCCTGGAGAATTCCATGGACAGAGGAATCTGGTGGGCTACAGTCCATGGGATCATAGAGTTGAACATGACTGAGTGACTGACACTTTTTCACTTTCTGATATGGCTAGTGATGCCCATATCTTAATAAAGGAGCCTCACTGTATCATGAAAAATACTACTCACTGACATTGACAACATGAGCAGACTGTTTATAGTTATCAGATACACTCTCACATTAGTCACCCTATCATTTTCTCACTACTCCCTCTCGGATCCTTTAACAGAAATCTTTGGCTCTAGAGGTTAAGGAAGGGTTGGAGGAAGGGATTTCATGAAAGAAATGGAAAGAGATCTGTTTCTTATCACAAACTATCCACTCATCTCCTTAGTGAGCTACAGAGAAATTTTGATCCACTTCAATCAAAGAGGAAAAAAAATATGTCAACTGACTTGTCTTGTAAATATGGGTCACTGATATTGAATCTGGCCTCAACCCAGTTTCCCTAGATTTTTATCTTCACCTGAATTAGTAGAACATTTCCGTAAAAGTCAAGTATTTTTGCTCAACTTAAAAATAAACCTCTTTTCCACCCCACTCTTCCTACTGCACCTTAAAAGATAAATTGTAAGCAGATGAATCTGTTTTCAATGCTGTTTTTACACAGTAGGCTTAATATTCTTCCTAGTCACCAAATTGCATCCCTATTGATTGACTTGCACCCCCTCATTTACGGTCATTATCTGCAGGTTCTGAAAGTCATAATGAACCATGCTAAGCTACATTTTTCCATTCACTGGCTCAGTCATCTGGAAGAGCCAAACATTCACAATCTGATTGCATTGCTCTTCATTATTTCCTATTCTCTCTCCTCCGAAAACTCCATTAACTCACATCGGAAACACTTGTAGGTAATGCCTCTGAGTTTTTGTGTGAAAATGTAACCAGTGACTCTTCAAGGACAAAGATGACATCTCTCGCAATGTCTCCATTCAGTTAGCTCTAAAGACTTTCCAAGAAGGTTAGCATCTTCAATCCACAGACATACTGAGCTGGAGTCTCTTCTGGATTAAAGTTCCTTCACAGACAGATGTTGAATCTGTTTTAAGCCAGTAGAGAAAGTAATCCAGAGTTATCTCAAAATATTTCTGGGTCACATCGTAGACCCAACAGATGGCAGCTCGTGACTGCTCTGTGTGCTCAGCCACTCAGTCAAGTCCAACTCTTCGCAGTCCCATGGGCTGTAGCTGCCAGGCTCCTCTGTCCATGGCATTCTCCAGGCAAGAATACTGGAGTGAGTTGCCTACACCAGGGATTAAGGATCAAACCCATGTCTCTTGTATCTCCTGCACTGGCAGGCAGATTGTTTACCACTAATGCCACTTGGGAAGCCCCACCATTGTTCTAATGATTTGCTTTGTTGTGGTGTGTGAGTGAGTGTGTGTGTGTGTATGTGTGTGTGTGTGTGTGGTGTCTGGAAATAGCCATCCTTCATGGGTACCTGAAACCAGAATTCTACAGCAGAATCTATCATGCTCATTAGTCAAGTGACAGATACGTCACTTTGAAGTGAGAAAACATCTGGGATAAGCTGTTTGCTCACTTTCCATCTGATTTTCTGAACAATTAGTGATTGGGACATATCAGGTGCCCAGTGAAGTTCACTGCAGTCTTTCAGATTCTGCCCTGTGAATACAAGAATTCAGGGAGGATTTCCTCTAATGTTTTTAAAATGTCCTCATTACCCTCAGAGAAAAGGAGTTATCAGACTAATAAATATGCATGTTTTAAACTGAGTTTCCCTGGTGGCTAAGTGGAAAAGAATGCAATGCAGGAGGTGAGGGTTCAATCCCTGGGCCAGGAAGATCCCCTGGAGAAAGAAATGGAAATCCACTCCAGTATTCTTGCCCAGAGAATCCCATAGACAGAGGAACCTGGCAGGCTATAGTCCATGGGGTCCCAAAGAGTCGGACATGACTTAGTGAGTGAGCCCACACGCAGCTATGTAATGAAGGTTCCATAACAATCCAAAGGGACAGCTCCTAGGTTGCTGAGCATGTGAAAGTGTGGGGAGAGCAGTGTGCCTGGAGAGGGCATAGAAACTCCACGCTCTTTCCCCAAACCTTGTCCTATATATCTTTCCATCTGGCTGTTGAATCATACCTTTTAACATTCCTTGTGATTAATGGGTAAATATACTGAGTAAACTAGTTTCTTGAGTTTTGTGAGACGCTCCAGTGAGTTATGTGAGACGTCTTAGCAAATAAACACCAACGTTTTAAACTAGCATTCCTTTTTCAGGACCCTGGACAGCACCCCACCACACCCACCACCACCAATTCTGTCTTTAACCATGGAACCAAGCACCTATTCCATTTAATTTGTTATGTGTATACAGTGTTCAAGGGCTTCCCTGATGGCTCAGTGGTAAAGAATCTTCCTGCAATACAGAAGATTCGGGTTGGATCTCTGGGTTGGGAAGATCCCCTAGGGGAGGGCATAGCTCCCCACTCCAGTATTCTTGCTTGGAAAATCCCATGGAGAGAGGAGCCTGGCAAGCTATATGGCCCATGGGGTCACACAGAGTCGGGGACAACTGAAGCAACTGAGCATACACAGGGCAAAACACACCACCAAATACTTTACATGTGTATGCTCCTTTACTCATTACAATGATTTTCCTCTGGTAAGACACACTATGCCATTAGCACATCCAACTTGGAGAATTACTTTAACATCTCTATTTTTGAATATAAGTAATTTTTAACCCCCTAATTTTTCATTTATGTCTCTTCCTTTTTGAATAAACCTCATTACCAAATTGCTATGATTTCAGGGACATGATGTTATTTGTACTCAAGTTAAAAATAAGGTAAATTTCAGTTACAGTCTTATTAATTTCTTTGAGCTCATTTTGTATATTTAAGTCAAGTAAGTTGTGTTTGTACCTATTGCTTCTTAATGTATTTGCGCTATCAAACTGCATTACAAATTATCCCTTCAGGTTTTAAAATTATTCAATATAGTCAAAGCTTCAGACATATTAACTTTTTATTATATATTATAAGCTCATTACATTGGAATTTGTGATGATCTGTGTTAAGTAATCACAGACTTTAATAAAATGGTGGCCTACTATCAGCCTAGTTCTTTATTATTATTACTAGCTTCATCAGAAAAAAAATTCAAAAATAATAAAATGTCTATTATTCCAGAGGTATTACTGTGCTTTTTATATTTTATTCTTAGAAAATATTTGCTCATGATGAAAAAATTCTAAGTTCATTGGTGTCCAAGGGCATTTTTTTCCCAAATGCGATCAGGTGAAGCTATGTTCATTTAAAAAATGTTATTCTCAGTTGACTTTCTAGCGAATCTATGTCATACAGGGATAAAATGGCTCCATTCAGCTCAGTTTCATATTCTTGTTCAGTTTTAATAAAAATGTTAATTTATTTTACATAATATCTCCTACCTTTCTAAAATGATCTGAGATTTAGAACCCTGTGTCTCGCCCTATCCTTCTGAGACACCCACACGAAAATGAACTGATGAAAACTATTTTTAGGGGAAATAACCACCCATCCATCTACTACCTCATTGCCTCTATCTTTAAGCAATGCGTTCTCATTGAATTATCATGTGACTGTAATATCCTCAAATGACTTTTCAATTGCATTGAATCCCATTACCAACCTCAACAAGATTTTTGAATTGTAGAGATCTCATCTGTCTGAAGCAGGAGGTAAAAGGAAGAGAGTAATAGCAGAGGGGGAGACTATGACTTTCTAATATTCTTGTCACTCCCATAATTTTATGACCTTTTCTCGCAGGTTATAATTCTCCCTTTCCTTCTGGGATTCCCCACACATCATCCCTCCAGCGTGTTAAGATAAAAATGAAAATAAAACTCATGCTGGTTTGCAGAAGCGTTATGGTTGACTATTCGAGTCTAGTCTTGTTTCTCTTTAGCTTTGGTTTCCTGGATGATACTATAATTACCTATGACCCTGTGGCCTCTTTATTTGCATTTTAACTTTCTCCCTTGGTTTTATCATTCTATTTTGTTTTTATTATCCTTGACCTGGTTTGTAAAATGTCATATGCTCTTCTCTATTTTTATCCTATTGTATGCAGTCTTATAAAATACCTCAAGTATTTTGTAAAGTAGAGAATGATTTAAACGTATGAATAAGCGATGACAAGGGCTTCCTAGGTGTCTCAGTGGTAGAGAATCTGCCTGCCATGCAGGAGACGCAGGTTCAATCCCTGGGTCAGGAAGATCCCTGGAGGAGGAAGTGACAACCCACTCCAGCATTCTTGCCTGAAGAATCCCATGGATAGAGGAGCCTAGTGGGCTACAACCCAGGGGGTCACCAAGGGTCAAACAGGACACAATGCCAGCTTCTTTTGAAAGATGAAATTCGTACCCGAGTCAGTTTCTCAGTGAATCTGAAACTGGACCTCTAGGCTTCCTGCTTGCCTGGGTTGTGAGGAGGAGTAACTGATTGCTAACTGATCATGTCCCCACCCCTCTGGCCTCTCTTATCTGCAGAACCATTCAGCGCCTCCGTCTGGGTGATGATGTTTGTAATGCTGCTCATTGTCTCTGCCATAGCTGTCTTCGTCTTTGAATACTTCAGTCCTGTTGGATACAACAGAAACCTAGCCAAAGGGAAAGGTGAGGCTGCCTTCATGCGCATGATTCAAAGTTGATGCCGTTTAATTGACTTTTCAGCGAAGAGTTCAGATTTAGAACACATGATCCTATGCTGCCTTGCTATACCATCATATTTAGACGCTATGTCATTCATTCTACGTGCAATGCCATCCAGGTATGGGTCAGTCCCTTCAACAGAAAAGAAGGACAAGACTTAAAACGTGAGACATTTTTAAGCTTGCTATAATGTGGAGTCAGCAGTTGTTAGGCAAATACTGCTGGTATTTGTTGAGAAAGCTTATTGGAAGCAGTTTTTTCTGGCAATTAGCTTTCAAAATGTGCATCAAAAGAAATGTTAAAACCACTATTGAGTCTCAACTTCAGTCTATGCAAAGAAAATGGTTTTATAGAATCTGGGTTAAGAACATTCTCTAAACTTGTGAATTGTGCTCACATTCGTTTGATGATAAATATAATGATAAAATGGTGATTTTCCCTGGTTACATTTTCCTCTTGAAAATGCCTGACGTTAGTGCATTAGTACTTGATAAAGTGGCAATCAGTATGCAGAACATTGAATTGGGATGCATGCATTGGCTATATCTTATTAAGAGGCTCGCACCTGAGCCTTATGCATAAACAGATCACACAATTTTGAGTGAATTTTTCTCAATGCACAACACATTCTAAGTAAATGGTATCAGAAGGATGCCAAGACCAAATCTGTTTCCTGAAAAATGACTTTAGATGATGGAAGATAGAAGATCTTCAAGGTACAGTTATTAATAAAACAAGGCACTTTGCCATATGTTCTTTCCGCTGGGAAGATTCAGTGTTGAGAACAGCCAGCAGGTCATGGGGGTCTGTTGGGAGCTCAGTTTTATTGAAGCCCTCCCACTTCTTAACCACTGGAGAGTGGTGATTACCACATAAACCACCTCCCATCAACCAGAGTAAAAGTGCCCTAAATGATCATGTTGTGTTTAAGAGAGTCGCCAGTCTTTCACTGAGCAGGTGATGTAATTAACCTAGGAAGAAGCTTTCCCACAGACTGGGTCCTGAGGCAGGTTTCTATAGGTGATACTATTGCAGGGGAGTAGATGTTTACATTTGCAAAATCAGAGTTTGTGTGGTGTGTGAATTCATGCATTTCTTTGATATTATTTATTGAGTGCCTGGTACTGGAGCAGGAAGGTAATGTGATAAATTGGATAGAGAGTTCCTGACCCTTGGGGAACTGATAAATTTAGTTGTGGAGATAATATGTCAACTGCATACATGAATAATCACAGATTGTAGTAAATTTCAAGAGGACAGGGGGGAAAATGATGGAATTTGAGCATATCTTAAATGTGATGATCAAGGACAGAGCTTCAGGAAGAGATGATGCTTGAGTTGAGACCTGAAGGATGAGGATTCCAACCTATGAAAAACTGAGGGAAATCCTTCCATGCAGGTTTTACAAAGTCTTGTATCTTAGCAGATACAAAGTCTTTGGTACAGGATCAATCTTGAGCTGCCCAAGAAACAGAAAAGACTTAAGTGAGTATAGACAGTGGTATAAGACAGAGTCAGTGGTAAGCATTTCAGATTCAAAATACAATGGCAGGGAAAAGGCAGAATAGACACCTGTATAGAGCAGAAAGGTCAGTTTCTATCCATCAAAGTTATTATCTATCAATATAAGCTGCCCAGTTCATGGGGTCACAGAGTCGGATACAACTGAGCGACTGAAGAACAGTCTATCGAGATGATGTGGAAAGAGGGAGGCTAGTTAAGGAAAGTAGTGTCAGTTTCCAGAGAAAAAATTACAGTGGTTTGGGCTTGGATGGAGATTATGGAGATGGAGGTGAACAGACACGTTTGAAATGTATTTTGGAAGATATTAATTAAAAACTACCCAAAGGCCATCATGTACAATACATTCTCCTTTGGCCAAAGCATACACTGTTGTGAAGGAAGGACTCTAGCATGCAAATTCCCCAGCCCTTCCATCACCTAGAGGCTTTCTGTTTTCTGCTCATCCACATGTAGAAACTCTCAGGAAATCACAGCTACTTATTTCCTTGCAAAAAATAGTTTTCTGTTACATTTCAGTCCTTTGGTGGTGGGGGGGGGAGAATTATATGATTCAGGAACAGTCTACTTAATCAGGAATTCCTAAATGTCTTGGACAGCTACTCGCAACTGCCCATTTCTGATTCCCAAATAGATGTCACTTCTGATCAACAGGCAACCCTAATAAAATTAAGTGGTTCATGGAGTTGACTGGATCGACTCTAATTATTTTTTGCAAAGAGTTCTCAGCCTCTTGGGTATAAGCCCAGAAGCTCATAAAATGAGGCAAAGAGAAAGCAGAAAGCTTGAGGTTGAGGATAATAGAATTAGTTGCCTTCTCTTTAATGTGTTGTATATGGATATTGTAAGTATTGCTGTAGCCTGAGTTTGCCCTCCATGTACAGAAAGCCTGATTCCTAGTTAGGCTCTCTGCCCAGAACTTCATAACTTCCATCAATCTGGATTCACTTCTGCCTCTTTTATTTATTGCCCACTCCACGTGCATCACCAACGGAAGTCTAAGTAGATCATTTTTTCATATCTTCATTTACTTAAATGACATAAAAATTAACCTTCTGTTAAAGGAAGACTCTTTTCCCCATGAAATGAGGGCATAAATTGATTTTTTTTTCTCCCTTGCACAAAAACAGCTTGAAAGCTCTAACATGTGTTTTACAGCCTGCATATTCTCCTCCCCAATAAATTCTGGCATATTGTTCTGACTTTTTAGTTAAGTCTGTTGCAAGGAACACTTAAGAATACGCAGAGGGACAAGAAGTGCTGTGATATCAGAGTTCATTTTCAATGACCCTGCAACCAAATGTCTCCCATCTGCGAAGTGTTAGGAGAATTAAGCGCTATTGTTCTGTTCTTTAATGTCTCCATTTGGGGAGCGTTTTAGTTTGGTTTAATTTCTACACCGTGCGCATCTTACATCTGAGTTAGAACAGGAGCCATTGCTAGGGACAGTCGGATGAGAATATCAAACACCAGTCCCTCTGAATTGCATGGTTCTTATACACTATCACAACCCATGCATACCGAATCAGCCCATACACACGTTTTGTGTTTTTTGGTAAGGCCATCCATGTACCCCCTAAAAGGAAATCAAATCAAATCCACATTTAACACAGGTCATAACACTA
>SJXQ01001601.1:58864-479711 GCA_006408695.1 Aepyceros melampus | reverse complement strand
TCCTCTACCTCCCTCCCTCCCTCTCTGTCTGTCTTCCTTTCTTTCCTTTTCTTTTAAGAAACGTGGCAAAAAGTTAGCAAGATAGAAATGTGGGAAGAAAGCTAATTTTTAGAGCAAAAAGAAACTCGTGGTTGTGGTCCTAGGACAGTGATGAGATACACTTGTCTTCTGAAGACTTCAGGGTTGCTGTGGCCAGTGCACGCTCCCAAGTGTGTGTTTTGAGGATGTGCTGAGAATGTCCTTCCTGTCATTTGCAGCACCCCATGGGCCTTCTTTTACGATTGGAAAAGCTATTTGGCTCCTCTGGGGCCTGGTGTTCAACAACTCTGTGCCTGTCCAGAATCCTAAAGGGACCACCAGCAAGATCATGGTGTCCGTGTGGGCCTTCTTCGCCGTCATCTTCCTGGCCAGCTACACAGCCAACCTGGCCGCTTTCATGATCCAGGAGGAGTTTGTGGACCAAGTGACTGGCCTCAGTGACAAAAAGGTAAGGTCACTTCGCTTTCGTCTCTGCCTGAGGAGTTAATGTTAAGTGTTCCCCACTCAGAGGATGTTTTCCTGTGAGTTTTCCAAGAGCCGACTGAAGGCAGGAGGAGAGGGGTGCCACTAGGGATGAGATGGTTGGATGGCATCACCGACTCAATGGACCTGGGTTTGAAGAAACTCCGGGAGATGGTGAAGGACAGGGAAGCCTGGCGTGCTGCATCCATGGGGTCGCAAAGAGTCAGACACAACTGAGCAACTGAACAACAGAGAAAGTAAATCAGGCTCCCACCACCCAAATCATCAACTCTAAAGCACAAACCTAGGGGGCTTTTCTTTGCCTCTTAACTCCATTGGGCATATTTTGAAAGGTTTCAGGAACAGAAGCTTAAGCTTAGCACTCCTAAGTCTTAAAAAGTCCAGATCTAATTTGGGAACGTAGTTTCCCCCAGTATCATCCCTCATATTTACATGATTGTGTTCATGATTGGGCTTCCCTGGTGGCTCAGAGGTTAAAAGCATCTGCCTGTAATGCAGAGAACTGGGTTCGATCCCTGGGTCAGGAAGATCCCCTGCAGAAGGAAATGGCAACCCACTCCAGTACTCTTGCCTGGAGAATCCCATGGACGAAGGAGCCTGATGAGCTACAGTCCATGGGGTCGCAAAGAGTCGGACACGACTGAGCAACTTCAAGGTGTTCGTGATGCTTTCGATCTCCGTGACTCATGTCACAGCTTAGGGCAGAGGCTTCCCTGGTGGCTCAGATGGTAAAGCGTCTGCCTGCAATGTGGGAGACCTGGGTTTGATCCCTGAATCGGGAAGATCCTCTGGAGCAGGAAATGGCACCCCACTCCAGTACTCTTGCCTGGAAAATTCCATGGAAGGAGGAGCCTGGTGGGCTACAGTCCGTGGGATTGCAAGGAGTCGGACACGACTGAGCAACTTCACTCATCTTGTCACGGAGAGGATGATGGTGAGGAAGACCCATTAACCTTGGACCCGGAGAATCTTGGATGAAGCTCTCAGCTATAGGTACCTCCCAGTTCTGTGACTTTGTATGAGTCTCTCATGCTCCTTGCCTTGGATTCTTCATCTCTGACTTGAAAACAAAAATCCTCTCTAAGCCCTGCACATGTGCTCAGTGGTGTCTGACTCTTTGTGACCTCATTGTAGCCCACCAGGCTCCTCTCTCCATGGGATTCTCCAGGCAAAAATACTGGAGCAGGTAGCCATTTACTCCTCTAGGGGATCTTCCTGGCTCAGGGATCGAACCCAAGTCTCCTGCACTGGCGGGAGTATTCTTTACTGCTGAGCAACCAGTGAGGCCCTTCTCTGAGCCCTGCCCAGGTACGAAACTGACAGCTCCTTTTCACCATGTAACCAATCAGCCCATCGCCAGCACTCCTAACTCACCTGAAATTTCTTCAAGGGATGCAAAAGGAATACAGGACTGATTTTTCACTTCCCACCAGTTCCATTTACTCAGACACAGCTCCAGGCCTCCCTCGTGTGTGTCTGTGCTTCCCACCACCAGGGAGACAGGAATGTTAACACCTGCTCTCTCCATTCCCCAGTGCCATGTAACGAAGGTTGTGGGGTATGAGTAGCTACTCAGAAATGCACAGGGAGGAAGAAAGGAGGGAAACTGGGTACGTCCTTCTATTGAAATTTTAGTCTCAGGAAGCAGACCCTGACTTGCTAAGCTCAGCAGTGTGGGGATTTGCTGCGTTGCAAGATTTTCTGTCTTGTGTGCGAGTATAATTTGTCTCTTTATAAAATCTCACTATCGTGTCTTGTTGGTATAAGGCTACATATATCCTTTCGGCATTCATCAGCAGACCGCTGAATAGAAAATCAGCCCATGAAGCGCCTTTAACAGCTTATCCGTGACTTACAGGGTGGTTGAACGAAGTGCAGAGAGGCCTGTCATCAGAGAGATTGTGGGGGGCGGGGGTGCTGGGGTGAGTCACCTTCACAGAGGCACCATCACCCTTGGGAGTCGTTGGCCTCTGATGGCTCCCCATCAGAAATGCCTCTTGAGTGAATGCCACTATCCTCATCGTGACAGCGCCCCGCGCTAGCTGGCCCATCCCCATGCGCCCCCTCCCTCTCGCTCGCGGAGGCCCCCTCTCTGTCCCTTAGGCATCCAAGTGTGCTTCCACCACAGTGCCCTTGCACTTCTCAGGCCCTCTGCCTGGAATGTTCTTCCCCCCTTTATTCTCATGCACGACTCCTCCTGGACTTCCAGGTTTTGGGGGAACCACCACCTCTTGGGAGAACCTTCCTGGTCATCATGGTCAACTTGGCAGCCTGGGCTTGTGCTCCTGTGAAACTTAAATTCCAGTAGGGAGAAATAAACAGCACCTGAGTAAATGTAATGGACAAGGAAATTCCAGGCAGGAGTAAGTGCTGTAAAGGAGAGAATACTGATGAGATTAAAACAGACTTGGAGGAAGAGGGTGGCAGGGTTCTGTGGCACTGAGTGGATGCCCAATGCACGCTTGCTAACTAAGTGAGAAAGGCATGGTGTGTTGGGCCTGTGAGCACCCCGCTGGGGCTCCTTGGACCCCTTACCCGACTCTGTGCCCAGCCCCACCTTTGCTGATGAAGGCTCAGGGACCTTCAGAGGGTGACTATCTTACAGCAGCAAAACGGTGCATGCCTGGATGTTGTTGTTCAGTCACTAAGTCATGTCTGACTCTTTGTGACCCCATGGACTATAGCACACCAGGGTTCCCTGTCCTTCACCCTCTCCGGAATTTGCTCAAACTCATGTCCATCGAGTCTGTGATGCCATCCAACCATCTCTTCCTCTAACGGCCCCTTCTCCTCCTGCCCTCAGTATTTCCTAGCATCAGGGTCTTTTCCAGTAAGTTGGCTCTTCATATCAGGTGGCCAAAGTATCAGAGCTTTAATGTTAGCATCAGTCCTTCCAATAAATATTCAGGGTTGATTTCCTTTAGGATTGACTGGTTTGATCTCCTTGCAGTCTGAGGGACTCTCAAGAGTCTTCTCCAACACCACAATTAGAAAGCATCAACCTTCCTGTAACCAATGGCTAACCAGGGTGAGAGTACGAAAGCCAGCTGCTCTGTTGCTTCTGGGAAACCTCCGAGGTGCAGTTTACTCTCGAGCTCCCCGTGGGTTCAGGCTGATGTTAAGACTTTGCCATAGTCACACCCTTGCCTGGCTTCCTCCCCTTCCCTAACCTCCTTCCCCCGTATCCTTCCTGATTTCTCCTGGAGCCCTTCCTTCATAAATCACATTCACTCAATTCCTTGGCTCACCTTAAGTGTATGGCTCACCTAAAGTGTATCTGGGGGGCAGCAGAGAAAGCCATCTACTTGGAGTCAAGAAAGTTGGGTTTCCTTTCCGCTCTGCCATGTACCAGCTGTGTGATGCCTTTATTGTTGTGTAACCTTGCTGCGCCTCCTAGCTCCTCTCTGAACATTTGGGAGTCATAGTTGCTCTTAGGATAAAAGGAAGCTGCCAATGAGAATGTTCCCCATAGCCAATGCAATCCTCTGCAGATCCAATTACATCATATATGGCAGCAAATGTATAGTTCCTAGAATAAGTGACCAGAGGAACATTGGAAGCAGTGGGAAACCATGTTCTGGATGAGAAGAATTTTCAAGAAAGGATTAATAATCTGTAGGGACTTCTTTGGACTTCCCTGGGGGCTCAGTAGTGGAGTTGAAGGAGATGTAGTTTGGACCCCTGGGTTGGGAAGATGCCCTGAAGAAGGGAACGGCAACCTGCTCCAGTCTTCTAGCCGGAGGACCGCAGGGACAGAGGAGCCTGGTGGGCCACAGTGCATGGGGTTGCAAAGAGTGGGACACGCAGGGACTGCTTGGTGGTCCAGTGGCTAAGACTCTGTGCTCCCAGACCAGGGGGCTCGGGTTCAACCCCCAGTCAGGGAGCTGGATCCCACATGCCACAACTGAGACCTGGCACAGCCAAGTAAACTGAATAAACATTTTTTTTAAAAAGAAAGTAGTTGGCAGCATATTCTACTTTTTGATGCTATTTTCAACAGCAAAGAAGGAAAAAAAGTCCCTTGCTACCTAGTTTTAGGTCTAATAACATGACTGCTTGTGGGAAAACTAATTAGAACCACTAATAATTCCACTGACCTTCTCTGACTTGGAAACACCTAGTAACGGATACTGTATCCTCATGAGACATGGCTCAGCTTCCATGCTCAGAGCGTTAGCAGCAAGCAGATAGCTCTTTTAATTAAATGTTTGATACAATTAAATAAACAGCAAAATTCCTGGAGTAAATAAGCCAAGTGCTCCCAGAAGATGAATGGCAAATACACCAAGAAAGTCTGCAAAATAAAAATCTATATTGAATCAATTTATTTTAATACTGTATGCAAGTGTATTTATTTTTTGTTTGTTTTAATCATGAGTATCTATGTAACAACTCAGGCTTATAATACTTTTCAACCGTTTGCAGTATTAGTGCTTGCTGTTGGAGCCCATGGTGTGCTCAGATGACCTTGGGGTTAAATTATACATACCGGAATTCATTCCCCTCGAAATTATTAAAGAAGTTGGAATGTTGATGGTGATCCTTTTCAAAATGTTGAGTGTTATGAAATCCGTCTCAAATCTGTGGTTGCTGAAATCTGTCTCTGGGAGACAGATTGCTGTAGTGGAGAAAGCAACACCATAGGGGCCAAATGAACCTACGTTCAAATCCTGGCCTGCCATATAGTGGTTGTATGGCCTTCAGAGTGTCCGTCTCCTCATGGCCTAATTTCCTGACAGAGGGGTTTAATACCATTCTGGAAGGTTGATATGAGGATTAGGGATAATCCTCACACCGTGCCTGGCACATGGCAGGTAATCCTGTTATAAATGTTCTTTCTTCCCTCGCCACCCCACTCCTCCAGCCCCTCTCTGCTGCCTCTCCCCGCTCTTTCTTCTCCTCCCCCTCCTCTTGACCATCACCATTGCCTGATTTGAACCACCCTCCTTTCTGGTGTCTGGAATATTATTGCACCAACAGCGATAGAGGGAGTTCAAGGACTGGACCTTGTGGATGAGCCGATGAACGTGTTCTCATGGAGTCATGCTGGGTGAGCCTCGTTCACCACCCTCATTGGTTGAATGGAGCCCTCTGAGCCTCTCCTTCCTCTTAAGGGCCAGGACAGTTTGATGCTGCATCCGGAAGCATGTGGCTTCCCAGGTGGCTCAGTGGTAAAGAATCCGCCTGCCAGAGCAGGAGACACAGAGACATGGGTTCGCTCCCTGGATTGGGAAGATCCTCTGGAATAGGAAATAGCAACCCACTCCAGTATTCTTGTCTGAGAAATCCAATGGACAGAGGAACCTGGCAGGCTACAGTCTACAGGGTCGCAAAGAGTCAGACACGACTGAAGCAACTTAGCATGAACACACATAATCTTATTGATGGAGGAGACCTCTGCACCACTTCTTCCTGGGCTACAGCCCACATTTGCTTCTTCTGCACTCTGAACTCTCTGGAAGAAAGTTACCTTGGAAATCCATTCCTATAAGAAACACATACGGAGTACATCATGGGAAAAGCAGGGCTGGATGAAGCACAAGCTGGGATCAGGATTGCCGGGAGAAATAGCAACAAACTCAGATACACAGATGACACCACTCTTAAGGCAGAAAGAGAAGAACTAAAGAGCCTCTTGATGAAAGTGAAAGAGGAGAGTGAAAAAGTTGGCTTAAAGCTCAACATTCAGAAAACGAAGATCATGGCATCCAGTCCCATCACTTCATGGCAAATAGACGGGGAAACAATGGAAACAGTGAGAGACTTTATTTTGAGGGGCTCCAAATCACTTCAGATGGTGAATGCAGCCATGAAATTAAAAGACACTTGCTCCTTGGAAGAAAAGTTACGACCAACCTAGACAGCATATTAAAAAGCAGAGACATTACTTTGCTGACAAAGGTCCATCTAGTCAAAGCTATGGTTTTTTCCGGTAGTCATGTATGGATGTGAGAGATGGACTATAAAGAAAGCTGAGCACCGAAAAATTGATGCTTTTGAACTGTGGTGTTGGAGAAGACTCTTTAGAGTACCTTGGACTGCAAGGAGATCCAACCAGTCAATCCTAAAGGAAATCAGTCCTGAATATTTATTGGAAGGACTGATGCTGAAGCTGAAACTCCAATACTTTGGCCACTTGATACAAAGAAATAACTTATTGGAAAAGACCCTGATGCTGGGGAATTTTGAGGGCAGGAAGAGAAGGGGACAACAGAGGACAAGATGGTTGGATGGCATCGCCAACTCGATGGATGTGAGTTTGAGCAAGCTCCAAGAGTTGGTGATGGACAGGGAAGCCTGGCATGCTGCAGTCCATGGGGTCACAAAGAGTCGGACACAAATGAAGGACAGAATTGAACTGAGGAAACACAGAGGGTGCACTTAACACTAGGCCTTGGGCTTCCTGCAAGAGTCATCCTTGCCCCTAGCTATTTGTCACACTGTAGGTCAGGATGCTTTAGGGAGTCATGACATTAATTTACAGAATGTGGCTGTTAAAAAGGTAGCTCACCGTGGCTGACACTAGAGGATAATCCCAGGTAGAAAGCATGCTGTGATGTGGTACGTGTCTGTGTGTGTGCAGGGCAGAGATGGAAGAGATGTCATGAGTCATGCTTTCAAAAGTTTGACAGCCTTTAGTTGAGCAGGAAAAGGTTTCTCCATCTGGGTGCCAGGCTGAGTTTAGAGTGGGTGATGGTACAGTCAGGGCCAGAGAAGTGTGGAAATTCATCCCCAAGGCGGACTCCCTCTCTCTATTGTTCTGCAAACCAAAGGCAAAGAAGGAAAGGATTTCAAAGATCTGGGGCCTCCTCAGCTACAGATGGTGAGTGAAGGGGAAGGCAGTTAGGCAAACAGGCCATCGACATCTCAGGAGGTTGGGAGTGGCTGCTACAATGCCTAGATTTATGAGCAGAGCCGCTGCCTTTGTGCCCCTGAGCAGACAGCTGCCGTGCCATTACACTGGGGAAGCGCCTCCCCCTCCGAGGTGATGGGTTGTGACACCACTTGCCTGAGTGAGTGCCAAGAGCATTCTGTTGTCTGCGCGCACACACACAAACACACACACACTCCCAACGCAAGGCTCCCAGCAGGAGGATCTCATTTGAACAATGTATGACTACTTCCCCCCAATCCAGTTATGGCTGCTTATTAGGCAGCAGCATGCCTAATTGAAGGGGGACGATCTGCAGCTGGAAATTTTAATTAACAGTGAAGTGAAGTATGAGTCTGGAAAAAGGAATAATGGTTTCCATGGGCCTCACCCTGGGGTAACCTTGGACGCTTCCTTGGGCAGCTCTCAGTTCCATGGAAGACGTGCTGCCCTGGGACTCTGAGAGACCTCTGGACCCCAGTGCTGGTGCTGCCGGAGGTTCACTGGCTGTCCTTCCCTCTGGGTTTCAAGGTCCTCACCTCTAAAAGAGGAGAGATCATTAGTGAGGGTCCCAGAGGAATGGTAGAGTTCAGACCTTAGGGCTGCTTACAAGGAGTGTAATCTTAAGAACACTTTGGCGACCTGATGTGAAGAGCCAACTCGTTGGAAAAGACACTGATGCTGGGAAAGATTGGGGGCAAGAGGAAAAGGGGACAACAGAGGATGAGATGATTGGATGGCATCATGGACTCAATGGACCTGGGTTTGAGCAAACGTTGGGAAATGGTGAAGAACAGGGAAGCCTGGTGTGCTGCAGTCCATGGGACCACAAAGAGTCAGACATGACTTATTGACTGAACAGCAACAACAGTCTTAAGAAGGTCATGTAACCTCTCTGAGCCTTGGTTTCCTCATCTGTGAAACCAAGCCTTGAAGGTTAGTTTCCTGGCAGAGTGTTTTAGGGCTTCAGGTGGTAAAGATCTGCCTGCCAATGTAGGAGACCTGAGTTCGATCCCGGGGTCAAGAAAATCCCCTGGAGAAGGGAATGGCAACCCACTCCAGTACTCTTGCCTGGAGAATTCCAAGGACAGAGGAGCCTGTCAGGCTATAGTCCATGTGGTCTCAAAGAGTCAGACAAGACTGAGCGATTAACATACACACAAGGTTGTTGTATTAAATGAGCCAATATTTGTTAACGTTCTTGGCACATTGCTGGCCCCAGCCGAGTCCTTGAGAAGTGTTAAGTCATATTATCATCACTTTCTGGTTCCAGAATTCCATATTTCATAGAAAAATGAGGTCCAGGTTACATTTTTTTGTTTGTTTCTTTTTTGCCCAGGATGATGGTAGAAATGAAAAGTAAGAGCTTTTTTTTTTTAATTTAAAAATTTAAAAATTTGTTTTTAATTGGAAGATAATTGCTTTATAATGTTGTGTTGATTCCTGCCTTGCAACAAGACCAATCAGCTGTAATTATATATATAGATCCCCTCTCTTTTGAACCTCCCTCCCACCCCCTCATCCCACCCCTCTGTGTCATCACAGAGCCCCAGGCTGGTGCCCTGTGTTATACAGCAGCTTCCCACTACCACTAGCTATGAACAGTTTTATTTTGTGAGTGTTACTTCTGTTCTAGACACTATTCTTATTAGTTGACAAACACTGTAGTTTTAGATCTTCTCAAGAGGGAAGTGCTGAAGAGTTTCCTACTCTGCAGACGGGAAGTAAGTGGAAACAGTGGGAAGGGAAGTGACTTCACTAAGACTCCACAGTCCAAAAGGGACTGATTTTGGAACCTGTGAAGCTGGGCTCACACTTAATAACCATCACCTTGTGCTGTCTCTAGATTTTAACTGTATTTCCAGGACTTAGACCCAGTTCTCTGGATGCCTAATCTGATTAGATTACCCAAACACTGAAGAGGTGAGCAGATGTCAGAGAGGAAGAAAACCTTTCTCTCTCCTTCTGGATTCTTCTGCCTGGTCTTAGAATTAAATTAACATGAGACAGACCAACAGGAGAAAATCTAATTTAATTTTGAATGCACAGGAACCCCCTCCTACCCCCCGCCACCTTATATGAGAGGTTCAGAGACAGAAAGATAAAATCAGGATGAAGTGCCATCCCAAGCTATGGAGTAGAGTAGGAGCCTGGGGCTGTAGAGGGAAGTGGGTGATTCACAGGATGATGAGAAGAGCAGATGTTCAGTAATTAAATGTTTGCCTGTCATAGGTCATAAAATGTTATTTCCGATAATCATTCTTCTTACGGGCAAGGAGTTTTAGATCTTCTCAAGAGGGAAGTGCTGAAGAGTTTCCTACTCTGCAGACGGGAAGTAAGTGGAAACAGTGGGAAGGGAAGTGACTTCACTAAGACTCCACAGTCCAAAAGGACTGATTTTGGAACCTGTGAAGCTGGGCTCACACTTAATAACCATCACCTTGTGCTGTCTCTAGATTTTAACTGTATTTCCAGGACTTAGACCCAGTTCTCTGGATGCCTAATCTGATTAGATTACCCAAACACTGAAGAGGTGAGCAGATGTCAGAGAGGAAGAAAACCTTTCTCTCTCCTTCTGGATTCTTCTGCCTGGTCTTAGAATTAAATTAACATGAGACAGACCAACAGGAGAAAATCTAATTTAATTTTGAATGCACAGGAACCCCCTCCTACCCCCCGCCACCTTATATGAGAGGTTCAGAGACAGAAAGATAAAATCAGGATGAAGTGCCATCCCAAGCTATGGAGTAGAGTAGGAGCCTGGGGCTGTAGAGGGAAGTGGGTGATTCACAGGATGATGAGAAGAGCAGATGTTCAGTAATTAAATGTTTGCCTGTCATAGGTCATAAAATGTTATTTCCGATAATCATTCTTCTTACGGGCAAGGCCCCCAATTTAAATTCTTTAAGGAAAGGGGGAAAAGTTTCTCTTGAGCCCACAGGATCTCAAATGCCTTCAGCTCAAAATAATTCACATACCAAATTGGCGTATATGGGGGAGGGATAAATTAGGAGTTTGGGATTAGCAGATACAAACTACTATATGTCAAACATAAACAGCAAGTCCCTCTGTATAGCACAGAGAACTGTGTTCAACATCTTGTAATAAACTATAATGGAAAAGAATATGTATATATGACTGAATCACTTTGCTGTATACCAGAAGCTCACACAATATTGTCAATCAACTCCAATAAAAGAAATTTTTTTTAAAGAATGGAAAAATTCAGGACGAGACAGCTTCACTGGTAAATTTTACCAGTTTAAAGAAGAATTAACACCCATCCTTCTCAAACTCTTCAGAAAAATAAGAGAGTAAGGGAACACTTCCTAACTTATTTTATGAAGCCAGTATTTTTCCTTGATAGGCCAATGTCTTTTTTTTTTTTTTTTAATTGGAGTATAGTTGCTTTGGTCTTCCCAGGTGGCCCAGTGGTAAAAAAAAACTTGCCGGCAGGAGGTTAAATGCAGGAGATGCAAGACGTGGGTTTGATTCCTGGGTCGGGAAGATCCCCTGGAGTAGGAAATGGCACCCCACTCTAGTATTCTTGCCTGATAAATTCAATGGGCAGAGGAGCCTGGCAAGCTACAGTCCAAGGGGTCACAAAGAGTCAGACAGGACTGAGCAACTGAGCATGAGCTTTATAATGTGGTGTTAGCTTCTCCTGCACAGCAGAGTGAATCAGCTCTCTGTATACATACATCCCCTCTTCCATGGATCTCCTTCCCATTTAGCTCACCACAGAGCACGGCGCAGAGTTCTCTGTGCTGTGCAGTAGGTTCTCATTAGTCACCTATTTCATACATAGTACTGTATACATGTCAGTCCCAATCCATCCCACCCTCTGCTTCCTCCCTTGGTCTCTGTACGTTTGTTCTCTACATCTTTTTAAAATATTGATGCAAAAATCCTCACCAAGATACTAGCAACCCAAGTCGAGCAGGAGCATATAAAAAGAATAATATGTCATGACCAAACGAAATTTACCCAAAGAATGTGTGGATGATTAAACATATGAAAATAAATTGATGTAACACACAGCATAAATAGAGTGAAAAAAAATAACCATATGATCAAAGTGGGACATCTTTGATGACTGTTCTGAACAGCCAGTCTCAGCCAATCAGGGAAGATGAGGGGAGCGGGGACAGTGAGCCATTACAGAGGCTCAGGAGCCGTATGGGAGATGGGTATGCCCGGGAAGCTAAGGTTAGTATGGACTCCAGCTCAAGAAACCTTCATGGAGCCTGCTGTTATGCCTGGGATGGGTTATTGTTGTTTCAGTTGCTAACTTGTACCTGACTCTTTTGTGACTCCATGGACTGTAGCCTCCAGGATCATCTGTCCATGGGATTTCCCGGGCAAGAATACTGGAATGTGTTGCCATTTCCTTCTCCAGGGGATTTTCCCAACCCAGGGACCAAATCTGTGTCTCTCTATTGATAGGCAGATTCTTTACCACTGAGCCACTGGGGAGGCCCTTGGGATGTGTTAGGCCCTCGATAAGTACTGCCTGCCTGCGTGATGAATCAGTGAATGATGGCTAGAGAATGAGTAAATGTTAACATAGAATCACTATAAGGGAAGAAAGATGACTGTCCCTCTACCCTTCTAGGTTCTTGGTTGAGACCTCCACTCCCCATAAAGAAAAAAAAAATGACAGATAACTGGAGAAAAACATGTATACCTCCTGTATATACAGGAGATACCCAAGAAAACTGAGTAACTCCCTAAAATAGCCCAAACCACCAGCTTAAATTCTATCCTCAGCTGAAGACATAAGAAAGAGGCAGGGAGGCGAGGGCTGGGGATGTATGGCCGAGGAGGGGGGCGGGGGGGAAGGAAGGTCAGCTCCAGGAGGTGACCAGGAAAAGCACAGTAAGCAAGGGTCCGGTCGTGATGCAGGTTTAAGTCTCTGCCTTCGCCACTGATACGCGTTTTAGAGATTTACTCATCATCCTCTTCCAGGTTACAGAGAGGAAGACACCCTTATAAATGTAAGATTTTGGCTTCTTCCGAAAAGGTTAACTTGGACTCAGCTTTTGGAGTTTCTCCTGTGTCTGCTCTATCTTTAAAAAAAAAATAACCAGCCCCCCAAAAATCCATATGCCAGAGAGGCATATTTGGGGATGGCAAATTCTGCTCCCCTTCATCATCTTCTTATGGAATGTATTGGAAGGAATTGTAAATGGCATCCAGAGATGGGAGTGATTGGTGAGGATCTCAGAAAATCACTGTAAAGCGGATGAATGAACTAATGTCATACATTAACTCCAGCTCAACTAGCATTTCCCGGGTTCTTCCTCTGTCCCTAGCACTGGGCCAGTCTCTCTAAAATTCCACCCAACAGGCGTGTATCGCACACCCAGCCGGGCCCTAGGGTGGGCTCCAGGGAACAGTGAGGAACAAGACAGACTCTGTTTCTGACTTCCTGGAGCTCCCAGACAACTGGAAGGTGGATTAAGCAGAAAGGAAGCACAAAAATGAATGGGTTTCTTCTGTCCTGTGCTAACGCATGCCGATGTTTGACTCCTGACACAAGGCAGAGGATGGCTGACTCTTCTTTCTCCTCCTGCTCTCTCTCTCTCTGTCTCCTGCAGTTTCAGAGACCTCACGACTATTCCCCACCCTTTCGATTTGGCACGGTGCCCAACGGCAGTACGGAGAGAAACATCCGGAACAATTACCCATACATGCACCAGTACATGACCAAGTTTAACCAGAAGGGAGTCGAGGACGCCTTGGTCAGCTTGAAAACAGGGTAAGGATGGCTTTCCTTTGGCTCTGCAGGCCTGCCCGTCCACGCGCCTTACAATGACTGCGCGCCTCTGTGCTTATCTGCTTCCGTGTTGTACTTTCTTGAGAGCTGGAGGTCAAGGAAGCCCCCCCCTCTTCCCCCCCGCCTCCCCCACCACTGAGGGCTGCTTTTTGTTAATCTGATGAGAATCCAAGCCTTCCTTCTGAGTTGTGCTAAGCAAAAAGCAAATCCAGGACACTTTGAAATGCAGAGAACCAGTGGGATCTCTTAAACTGATAATGAAGTTGGCCCAACTCAGTGGGATTATTTTAGCCATAGGAAGATCTAAGGAGATGGAATTTACATAAAGTGCTGAAAACAAAGTGCTATCAATTTTTATCTGGTTTTAGGTAGGAGTTTATGAGGTGTAGCCTTCTGTAGAAGAGTGTCACATTGAGGAAGGAGAAAGGAAATATGGAGAGAAAAGCAGTGAGAACTCAGTCTCTCTCGAGGTACAGTGAACATTCTCATCTACCTGTTGGCATTGTGGAAGTTAGCAGATGTGAAATAACTGAGGCTGTAAACAGAAGACCTGTTTTATGACCTCAGACAATTAATCAATCGCCCTCAGTCTCATACGTGAAGTGGGAATAATGATAAGACCTAATTCTTAGGGGTTTTATGAGGATTAAGAGGAAATTTACTGTAAAGCATTTCAGATAGTGGCTGGCACTGAAATGGGACTAATTGCTAGTGTTATTTGGTGTAAAGGTTAAATTCTATTCCGTGGACTCTTCAACTTTTTGAAAAGTCAGTGATGTGTGAAATGTGATTTTGAAAGGGTTCCATTAAAAATAATTTTGTTTTAAATGGTGGGATTGTTTAAAGAGGAAATTTTTGCTTATCCAGAAAATTAACTTACATGTACCCTCTCAGCTGTCAGGAATTCTGACAAGTAAAATGGGCTGCAGTGTATTCTCCTTGCAGATTAACACACAGCCTCTTTCCCTTGGCTGTTCTGCCAGGCATTGAGAAGGTCTTGCTGCTTCATTTTTTCTGGTGGGGTGGAGGGACCCCTCTGCATCATGCCCAGATTTCTGCATCATTTCCAGGAGCTGAGGCCAATGGCATTTTGTCTTTCAGTCTCCTTAGGGATTTCTTGGTATCTCAACAGGGGCTGGGAGAGCATTTATTTAGAAGTCGAGCCTGTTACTTATCCAAAACTCATTCACACACTGTTCATGACTTTTAAAAAACTTACTGAAAGGCATAACAAAAATTCAGAAAATGTACAAGTGTTAAACATGCAGCTTGATGACTTTGTCCAACTGACCTAACCACCCAGATCCTTCAGCTCTCCCATCTCCCACCTCCTCTCCCTCCTCCAGTCAGTAACTTTTCTTGCCTGTTCACTAGTTGCCAGCCCCTGTTTGCCAGCTGTTGTCCTGGGCTACAGTACTTTTCAAGTACTGTCCAGTAAGATTAGAAATGTTTTCTTTATTTTTTGTGCTTGTTTGTTTTTTATGCATTATTTGCGTGAAAAGTATTATGAACCTATTACAGTACAGTACTATATAGCCAATTGAATTAGCTGGGGACCAAGCTAGCTTTGTTGGACTTACAAACAAATTGGACTTAATGAACTCACTTTCAGAATGGAACTTGTTCGTATGTAGGGGACTTACCGTACTGTTTTCCATCTACCATCCTCACTTCTAAAACCGTAGGTTCTTTTGCCCTGTTATTCTAACATATAATGAAATCAGTTTTCTTTTTGGATTGCCCTTTTTCTGGCTCCCCATTCTGTTAGTGGGGTCACTGCATGTCTTTCTGGCTCTCTCAGTCTCGTTGCTATGCAGAATTTTTGGTGTGGGGATATACCACAACGTGCACATCTCTGCTAACCGTGATGGATGCTGGGGTGGTGTTCCACGTGGGGCTATTATGAGTCAAGCTCCTTAGGGCTTTTTCCTACATGTCTTTTGTTGCACAAGTGGATACATTTTCCTTGTTATATACCTAACATTGGCATTGCCAAACTATAGAATGTGGGATGTTCACTTTCGGTAGGTATCAGAAAAGACAGATTTTTGATGACTTTCCAGCTTAGCCACAGGAGTGAGTTTTTATTTGTTTGTTTCCACAGTGGTATTTTCATCAATATGTACTGTTATTCTGAACACACCATGAGGATAAATGTCAGGACAATAGTTAGAAACAATGGTTGAAGGCTGACTGGTCTTCTCTTCAGCTATCTGTCACCCAGAGGACAAAATAGGTTTTTTTCTTTTTCTTTTTCAATTTTTTTTTAATAATGCAAACAAAAAAGAGTAGAGATATACAAACCATCCCTGGCCATAAATTGTATGAATTGTTCTCAGGAAGCCATATAATGATTATAACATCCATCTTAGCAAACTTGGGCAGATGGTGGGTTTACTCTACATTCAATCTCCAGACAGGAGAATGCATGACATTGTTACTTTAAACTCAGAAACTAGAGCTAAAGGGGTGTGCCTTTTTTTTTTTTTTAAAGAAATAACTACACACACTGTTATAGGTGAGGGCACTCCTGCTTATACTTGAGATTCTGTCTCAGTGGAGTTAATATTAGGGGAAATCACTTATATGTTTAATAGGCTTCTCAGATAATTATTTAAATCAAATTTTGAATAGATAGTTCATTTACACAATTCAAAAATAAAAGATTAAACAGTGGAGAGCCTTCCTTCCACACTGTGCCTTGTTTGCCTAGTACCCTCTGCGGGTGCGTGCTAGGTTGCTTCATCATGTGACTCTCTGTGGCCCCAGGGACTGTCGCCCACCAGGCTCCTCTGTCCATGGGATTCCCCAGGCAAGAACCCTGGAGCGGGTTCTGATTTCCTCCTCCAGGGGAGCTTCCCGACGCGTGGATCGAACCCACGTCTCCTACGTCTCCTGCATTGGCAGGCATGCTCTTTACCGCTATACTGTCAGCCGGGAAGCCCCAGTGCCCTTTACCCTTACCCAGTAATCTCCTTTACTGCTTTTCCTGTGCATCCTTCCAGATCTTTCTCTAGCAAAGCATAAACAGCTGCAGAGACTTTTTTTTTTTTTACATATTTATAGTCTTTTTCATAGTGTGAGTGTACCATATGGTATTTCATCAGTCCCCTACTGATGGATATTTAGGATATCATTTTTTTGTTGTTGCAAACAATACTGCAGTGAATATCCTTACATGTGCGTCACATACATCCAGTGTAGGAGAAATTTCTCAGATTGCTGGGTAAAAGACTACATACATAGCTGTGATTTTGACAAACATTGACAGATTTCCCTCGCAAGGAAATTCGCCTTTACCCCCTGCTGTATAAACGTACCTGTCTCCCCAAAGTCTTTGTCAACACAGCGTGTCCTCAGTCTTTGACAATTTTGCGAAGATAATAGGTAAAACATGTGCCAACATTTAAATTTGCACCATTTTTATTATCCGTAACTTTTTTTTGCCAAATGTAATTAAAAGCCTTCTGCAATTACTTTTTTGAAAACATTCATTATTTTTTTCTCTTGTTCTGATGATCTTTTCTTATTAATTTATCTATTAGAGAAATGAGCCCTTTATTTGTGGTGTGATTACAAATGTTTGTCCCAGTTTTCTGTTGTTGTTACTTTATCTTTTGAGCTTGCAGATAAGTTTTTTTCCTGTGGAGATTTATATTTTGTATAGTCACACTCATTAATCTTTTTCTTTCATCACTGACTTTGAGTTGTAGTTCAAAACTCCTTTTTGCTCAGATATAAAATAGTTTTATTCTCTTCTATTTTGGTGCATTTTTAATATTTGGAATTTTTCTTGGGCTAAAGTATGAGAGGACCTTTCCTGGTGGCTCAGATGGTAAACAAACTACCTGCAGTGCAGGAGACCTGGGTTCAGTCCCTGGGTCAGGAAGATCCCCTGGAGAAGGGAGGTGGGTGTCCACTCTAGTATTCTTTCTTGGAGAATTCCATGGATAGAGTAGCCTGGGGTTGCAAAGATGACTGCAACTCCTCAGATGATTATGAGAACTAAATTTGAGAACTGCCATCACCAATCTGCACCAAGGTCTGACAGCCTCTGTGTGTTGACCGTGTCTGCCCATCCCATCATGAGGCTTCTGTCTTTCCAGTGTCCACTTCTCCACACTGAGTTGCCTTTTCCCTTTCCCATCCCATTTTCTTTTAAAATTTTTCATTTTGAAATACATTACTTTAAAATAGGAACTGCATTATGAAATTATTTTATAAGAGTAAAGATCATGAGGATATACAGTTTAAGGAATAATAAACTTCTCATGTAATAATGATAATAATAAAATAAACTCCAGCTTTAAAAAAAATAGACATTCCCTTCCTTCACTATGTATAGCATCTCTAGAAGTTTCTCTTCTCAAAAGGTACAAGGAGGTACCCTATGTGCTTCTGGATTGTTGGATTTCAGGATATTCCCTTTATGCTCCCCCCAGTATGCTAAAATCCAGTGAGGCTTGGCTTAGAAAACCCAGAGCAAGTAGCTCAGCTGTTGGGTCCCACCCCTCCACTCACAAGTCTTAGTGACATCTGTGCTTTAGTGATTATGAGTACATATACAGCAGGGTCAATGAAATGGGGAGGCTCCTTTATGAACTGTAACTTACTAGAAGAGTTTGGAACACAAGAGGGACTTCTGATTATGGTTAAACAAGAGTCCCAGCTCAGTCTGAGTCTGGGCTCTATCGTTAGCGAACTGTGACCTTGGACAAGTCATGTCTGTCGTGTCCCTGAGCCTCAATTTCCCCATCTAAAGAATAAAAGGGCTGGATTCTTCTGAAATATTCTGAGATTCTTTTACTTGTGTCAGCACTTGAATACTTTAGCACTTTCCAAAATGCAAAATCCAGACAAACCACAATTAAAAACGGCTGTCAGTTTTGCAGACAGGATTTAGAATAACTCTTCACAGCTGAGTGTCTCCAACCCTGGCCAGGGAACCAACTCTACCTAAATCAAATGTGCATCTGGGCTAGTCGCTCAGTCATGTCCGACTCTTTGCAATCCCATGGACTGTAGCCCAGGAGGCTCCTCTGTCCATGGACTTCTCCAGGCAGGAATACTGGAGTGGGTTGCCATTTGCCTTCTCCAGGGGATCTTCCCAACCCAGGGATCGAATCCGGATCTCTTGCATCACAGGCACATTCTTTACTGATGGAGCTACCAGGGAGGCCCACCTGAATGGAGTGGTTACTTGTAAAAATGCAAGTAACCATTGGACTAACACAAGACCTTCTCTTTAGTGGGAGAGATTTTGGATTTGCATTTTAACAAGCATCCTGCTGCTCCAAGGTGATTTTCACACAAGGTAAAATCTGAGAACTACTGTTTACAAGTTCAATAAATACATTATGCACATAAAGAGTAGGCCAGGCAATATAAACGTGTAGCTTGTCTTCAGAATCCAGAGTCACTTTAAGAGTCTTGGGGCACAGAAACTTGAAACTAAGTTGCTGCGTCATTCGAAACTAAGTTTTTTAAGTGTCATGGTTTATTGAAATGTATAATAAATGGAGATAAAACATCCCAGAAAATATCAAGTAAATCAGTGAGAAAATAGGGTTGATCTGCAGACATGGACAGATGGGGTTTTCAGGAAGAGATCTGTTCTGACATATGGGGGTCTCCTGAACCAAAGGTGGATGAGCATTTCATGACCCTGGGTTTCCAGGCCAACTGGGTCTGAATCAGTTGTTGTTTAATCACTAAGTCGTGTCCAACTCTTTTGTGACCCCATAGGCTGTAGCCCGCCAGGCTCCTCTATCCCTGGAACTCTCCAGGCAAGAATACTGGAATGGGTTGCCATTTCTCCTCTGGGATCTTCCCAACCCACACCCGTGTTTCCCGCATTGGCAGGCAGATTCTTTACTCCTGAGCCACCTGGGAAGCCCACTTGAATCAGTAGGGATGCTAATAAAAAGGTGAATTCCTGAGCCCCACTAAGCCAACAGAACCTGAATCTCTGGAATTTGGAGATTCAAATTCCGGATCTGCATTCGAATTCCAGATCCCGTGCTTGGGAACCTGCATGCTTTAACAAGTTCTTCAGGTGACTCTGATGTACAGAAATCAAATGCGGGGCCCGTGTGCTTTAGAAGAGGGAGCTGAAGCTGAAATGAGTGGAGACAGATTTAGATCTATAAACGCTCAGTCATCAGAAGCCAATGTTCTCCAAGTGGTCTTGGCAAGTAGGCAAAACTGCAAGCATAGCACTGACGCCAGATTTAAACTCAACAATCTACGTTCTTACGACTCTGAAGAGCCTAATATTTGAAGACATAGTGGGATGGTTTATGTTTTCTTATCTTAACCGACTTTCATGTCCAATTACGCGTATATAAATTTATGGAAAAGTCCCAGTTTCCTTTAGAAGCATCAGTCAGGCTTCCTCCCCAGTCCCTTTGCTGATTTCATTTCCAGTCTGACAATGTTCGGAAGCAGACAAGCATCTTTTGGCTTCTCTTACACTGAGTAGTTTGGAAGAAGAATTGGAAAGACCCAAACCGTGCTCAGTGATGTGTCCGTATACTAAAAGGTGGAGGGTGGTCACATCTCTTTGCAAGCATCAGCAGCATTTTCATAGGGAAGGTCAACATTGCGTCCCTGTGCTAGGGCCAGCACCTCCAAGCCTGTGGGGTCAGGAGCCCCTGTTTCTATTGCCACTGCTGGTGACTCAGGTACAGGCAGTCCCTGGGCTTTGCAAGGTTAATTCACTGAGTACTGAGAACTGCTGTTCTGTCTGGAGTGGACAGGACTGAGAAGAGGAAGGGTTCAGAAAGAACAGAGGCATGGAGGAGCACACGTTTAGGTTTGCGTGAGGTCAGTTGAAGTGCCTTTGGGACAACATCATGACATTTCACCTTTGCATTGATTGAAACCTAGCAATCTGTGAGATGTGCCTCCAAGCACTTCACATGCATCATCTCGTTTCATCCTCAGAGGATGCCAGTGAGCTGGGTACCATTACTGCCATTACTGGGTACAATTACTACCATTACTCAGGGGTACTATTATTCCTCTGAGCTGTGTACTATTATTGCTATTATCTTGGTACTCTTACTGCTATGAGCTTGGTACTCTTACTGCTATGAGCTGGGTACTCTTACTGCTATGAGCTGGGTACTATTATTGCTATGAGCTGGGTACTGTTATTTCTATGTGCTGGGTACTCTCACTCCTATGAGCTGAGTACTGTTGCTACTGTGAGTTGGGTACTCTTACTGCTATGAGCTGAGTACTATTATTCCTATGAGATGGGTACTTAAAGAGATGAAGAACCTAAGGCTCTACAAGGTTAATGAATTACCCAACAGGCTAGTTAACTAAGTACTTCACACTGTAGAGTTATTGACTGTAGGAGTTAGCCTTGCTTCCTGACTTGTCAATGCCTGTGAGGCAATTGGATATACGAGATTAGAGTTGAAAGGAAAATTGAAGACCAAAGTTCTGTATTATATTATTGTGGAGGAAGAAATGTGCCTCCTTTCTAGATTCTTGTGGCTAATCTAAGAATTAAATTGACATGAGACAGATTAACAGGACAAAGTCAAACAGAAGTTTAATAACATGTAAACCTTGAGCTGGGAAAGACTGAGGGCGGGAGAAGAAGGGGACGACAGAGGATGAGATGATTGGATGGCATCATTGGCTCAATGGACGTGAGTCTGAGTAAACTCCGGGAGTTGGTGATGGACAGGGAGGCCTGGCATGCTGCAGTCCATGGGGTCGCAAGGAGCTGGACACGACTAAGCAACTGAACTGAACTGAAACCTTAGAGAGACTTGGGAAGACCAAATAACTCACCAAAATGGCCAAAGACGCACCTTAAATACCATTTTCAGCTAAAGACAAAGAAGGTGTTGAGGGTAGTGGTTTGAAACTTCAAAGGGTAAGAAGGCAATTCCCATGGAGATGAAAAAGCACATGTTTGATAAATAAATGTTTGCTGGGCCAGCAGAATCAATGGAGTACACTCTCACCTCTAGGCCCAGCCCAGAATTTCCCTGACCACACTTAGCCCATGTCCTCTGCAGACATCTCTGCTGATAGCTATAATCTGGGGACAGGGCCTCCATCTTTCTCTTAGGCAGTTAGGAGGAATGTCAAAGTTTCTTCCTGAGTCTTTTGGGCCTTGATTGTTTCAGCTTGAAATGATCTACATGCCAAAGAGATATTTTGGAGTGGTAAATTTTACTCCTCTATATGTATTGTAAGTAGAGTACTGGAGAAGACTCTTGAGAGTCCCTTGGACAGCAAGGAGACCAAACCAGTCAGTCCTGGAGGAAATCAGCCCTGAATACTCACTGGAAGAACTCATGCTGAAGCTCCAATACTTTGACCACCAGATACTAAGAGCAGATTCACTGGAAAAGACCCTGATGCTGGGAAAGATTGAGGGCAGGAGGAGTGGAGGCAACAGCGGATGAGATGGTTGGATGGCATCACTGACTTAATGGACATGAACTTGGGCAAACTCCCAGAGATGGTGAGAGACAGAAAGGCCTGGCGTGCTACAGCCCATGGGGTCACAAAGAGTCTGATGCAACGTAGTGACTGAACAACAGGAACACCACAATATGTATATGTGCATATATTTAATATGATGTATAATATGCAGATACTATATAACATGTATGTGTCAGTTGGTAATCTGAGAGTTGACGAGATCCCAGCATCCTCCTTTCCATCTCAGAAGAAACTGGTCCAGGGATGCTCACATTGCCAGGGAAAAAGTAGACCAGGAAGACATGAGTATCCTCACTGATGCTAGTTGCCATGCAGAGCAAGTTCTTTCAAGGACTGAGCATATTTATTAGCTGTATTTTACCAGTCAAGCAGAATCCCACTCAGAGGGTTCCTTCCCAGCTGCTGGTTTGAAAACAGGCATAGATCTCAGGGTTTGGTGAGCTGTTCTCCTAAATGAAATAGCACAGTCTCCAGAGAAAATCAGATCGACAGTGACCTGGTTTCTGAAGTCCACCCCCACACGGCAAATAAAGCTCAAAAATAATTGCTACCACATCAGAGAGTTAGCAATTTTACCCTTAATAAAAACTCAAGAAAGCAGAGAAATCTTTTTTGTTCTTGAAATTATTTCTTGTTAAACTCTATTAAAACTATATTAAAGGGTGTTCACGACCACCCATAAAGTATGAAAAAAATTTTTAATGGGGGAAAATTGAATAAAATGGGATCTGAATTCTGTAATTCAGAGAAGAAAAAGAGGCAGAAATGAGACTGAAATGAAATACATCAAACATTATGAGAGATATTGTAGTTGGTGAAGATTGTGGGCTTTCTATCCTCTTTTACGTAACACATTTTTCTACAACAAAAGTGTTACTTGTAGTAAGAAGGAAACAGTGTTTTTCTGAACATAATTATTCAGTTCTTTTTGCATTTCCTTCAGGCATTTGTCCACATGTTCATAGTTTACACACATTGAACCGATGTCCTTGCGAACCTGTTTGGCTTTTCTCAGTTAAATCTATACAGTTTTGTTGGACAATTATCACATTGAATGAGTAGGTGCTATTTCACTGAGTTAGAAAAAGATTAATTAATTTGACTTTTACTGCTGTGTGTTTTCATCTTACGCTGTCTGGCACTGGAGGGCCCTCCAAGAAAACAGTTATTTCAGAGAGCTGGCTGATACTGTTACTGTACCAGTTTGTTCAGACTGTCATCCTACATCATGTCTCAGACTTCTGCGCTGTGAACAACATTGTTTTTCTTTGTGTAAGGTGCTTTTATCTCGTGGACAACAAGTCCTATAATTCCTCATAGTGCTCTTTTTGCTCGGGCTTCTGCATAACTCAAAGCTTAATTTATGATCTTCTGTTAGCAACTGCAGAGAGCTTACGGCATGAATATCTGCTTTCTGACTTCCCCTAGGCCTTACCTGCTTTTCCATCTTAGAATTCAGTTCACTTGAATTACTTTCTCCATATGCTGAAAACTTCTTCTACTGCAGTTTGAATAACTTGCCTGAATTGTTTTGGAAACCAAGCAAGGTATTTCCAACTAAAGGATATTGTTTACCTGTGTGCCAGATACTGTTCTGAATGCATTGCCTGCAGTGTCTTATTTAAACCTCCTAACAACCCTGGGAGGCAACAATGATCACGATTTGCACTTAACAATCGAGGAAATAGGCGCCAGGAAGGTTAAAGAGCTTGTCTGCGGTCACACTTGCTCCAGAGCCCACGCTTTGAGTCATGATTTAAAACACTAAATATGAACATTTCTAGAACAGTGCACAATTAGCCTGTTTCTGATTGCTCACTGTTATAAAAACTCAGAACTAATTTTGTCCATGCTTTAAAATGTCTCTTCCTCTCTTTGAAAGTGTTAGTGCTGCTTTTAAAATGGTCAATATTTCTCCTTCCATTGAAATGGAGAAAAGAAATGAGCTCACAGAGAAAAGCCAGCTGAGCAAAGGATGCGTTCCTTGTATTGGGAGCCATGTGGTTAGGAAACTCTTCCTGGGGCGACTGAATGAGCAGGAGCTTCCTGGCAGATTTCATCTCCTTGTCTCCTTAGGGATCACCTCTCCTGATTGGTTGCCAAACTCACACAGTTGAGTTACCAAACTCAAACTTCAGATATAACATCTCATTTCACCCTGATTCAACTCTGACAAACAGGAGTTCTCTCCATTTTACAGAAGGTGAAATTGAGGCTCAAGGAGCAGAAGCAACTTGTCCAAAAGTTAAGTGAGCGACAGTGTTGGCACTCAGACTCAGCCGAGCATCTCCTTCTATCATTGATGTCTACCTCTCTGCTTGTCCTGACAAGTGAAGGATTCCGGGAAGTGCTGAACCTCACTTTTGTCATGACGTATGAGGGCTAAGACCAGAGAAGCTGATGCTCCTGCCCATCAGGGGCTCAGATTTGGAAAATCTCAGTAGTGTGCTCCTCTCTTTCCACTGTGAAAACTGTGAACAAGCTCCCACTGACCCAGGTGCTAAAATGGTCTCTGTGTTCACTCATCAGCTCTGTGTGTCCTCTTGCTCTTTCTAGCAGGAGTGGGAGGACGTGTGAGTTTTCCAGCTGCCAGGTTAGTTCTTAGCACAGGTCGGGAGATGCTGTCCACACCCCGTGGTGAGTGCCTGGGGCCCAGACAGTGACCTCTGCCCTCCTTCCGTCGAGAGAAACGTAGGTTGAGGAGCAGTAGAAACTCGGGCACCACTCCTCGGGTTTCCCTACGGCGGCAGTTCCCTAGCACTGCCGTAATAAATACCCACAAACTTGGGGGCTTGAAACAACAGAAACATCATCTTCCAGCTCTCGAGTCCGCAAGTCTAAAAGCCAAGTGTCAGCAAGGCCACACTCCCTCCAAAGACCCTGGGGGAGAATTGTCCTTGTCTCTTCTCATTTCTGGTGGCTCTTCACTTGGGCAGCATCATTCAGATCTCTGCTTCTGTCTCCATGTGACCTGGTTCCTCCGTGTGACCTCCATGTGTCTCCTCTTTTTACGAAAGATGCTTCTAAGTCATCGGATTTAGGGCCCTCCTAAACCCAGGATGATTTTGTCTGGACAGCCTTAACTAATTACATCTGCAAAGACCCCAGCTTCCCAGTAGGATTGCATTCTGAGGTTTAGATGGATGTGAATTTGAGGGAGGGACACTATTCAACCCACCACACTCACCTGGGCACCAGTGTGGTTTTCCCAGCAGCATCCTCTTTTGGTGTCTGACATGAGCACTGCCACAGAAGGCTCTCATCTGAGGTCTGGGGTCTGTGGGGGAGGCCTCCATCCAGTATGTGCTTGGGAGTGTCACCCCGATGAAGCTCAGTGGACAAGGGTGCAATACAGGTTCTTGCATGTAAACTACCCCACCCCTGGGCAATGCGATCATTATGTTGGCTAGTTTCCATCCCTGCTTCCTCATCTCAAATGCTTAGTTGTTCTCTCTCTGTGCCAGACGCTCTATAAGCACTTACCTATAATTCTTCATTTAATTTCACAGCCGCCCCACGAGGGTTGGCATATCCAGTCTGCACTGGTTGCACAGAGAAACGATCGTCAGGCATGGGAGGGGGAGAAATGTTTCCCGACTCTTCTAGTGTTTTCCTGGCTGGTTGAAGAATTAAACTGACATGAGACAGGTTAGCGGGAGAAAGTCAAACAAAATTTTAATAATGTGTATGTGGGAGAGACCCAGGAGAACTGGCTAACTCACCCAAAGGGCCCAAGCCTCACCTTAAATACCATCCTCAGCGAAAGACAAAAGAGGATGTTGGAGGCGGGCGGGTTGGGGCTTCCCAGGAGAGGAAGGCCAATGACATGGAGATGGAAAAGCAGGTGTTTGGTAAATAAATTTGCCAGGCCACAGGAGACGGTGGGACACACCGATCTTTAACCCCTGTTCTATCTCCCCAAACAGAGTAAACCCATGTTCTTTGCAGACAGCTCTGGTGGTAGCTCTATTCTGGGAACAAGCCCTTCATCTAAATTCTTCAGGCAGTTAAGGAGGAGGTAAAAAGAAACATTTCCTGAGTCTCTTGTTTCTTAAAAATAATCAGCCTAGCTTAGTCCAAAGAGACTCCATTTGGGATGGCAAATTTGGCTCCCATGCACTGCATGGGGGCTTCCCAAGTGGCTTACAGGTAAAGACTCCACCTTCAGTGCAAGAGACACAGGTTCAATCCCTGGGTTGGGAAGATTGCCTGAAGAAGGACATGGCAATGCCCTCCTAAATTTTTAAGGAAATTTAAACAACCTGTCTGAGCCTTTTTCCCACATCTTCCAAATCCTGGAGGAAATAGCTACCCACTCCAGTATTCTTGCCTGGGAAATCCCATGGACAGAGGAGCCTGGCAAGCTACAGTCCACAGGGTCGCAAAGAGTCGGACACGACTGAGTGAATGACCACGTATGCACACACTGCCACACACAGCTTAAGTCTCTTGCTGGTGAGCTTCAGAGACGGGATTTGAAGCGGCTCTAGCATTTTGCTGTTAATCACTATGCTCTATCACTTCTCACAAAAGAAGATATTCTTGCTGGTAAAAAAATGCAGATAAATAAGCATCCATTTGACTGTGTCCCAATTCCAAATCACCCCCACTCCCTGCAGGTAAGCAGTGTGCTCTCTTTGATATACATGCCATTTTTCCCAGACCTTTGTCAGATGCATTTGCAAATATTTTTGTGTTCACATATAATTATAAAATTTTATTCTGTGGGGTGCTTTCACACTCTATGAAGTAAGACACAGTTGGTTTTTCAGTTAATAATGTGTTTTGAAGTGCCTTCCATGTCCATAGGTGTCTTTTGCCTTCATTCTCTTCGATGGCTGGAAAGAATTCCATGGTTTGCATATAGCATAGTTTATTATATTAGTTCCCTCTGGGGGGCTCTTGGTAATATGGTCATGTTAAAATCCATGATGAGGTGTCTGTGCGCTTCGGCAAGTCATTCTCTAGGAATGATCTCAAGAAGTATGATTTCTGGGTCAGAGTATTTATACTTTCTAGAAAAGGTTAGTCTTATTCAGCTGATTGATTGACTTATTTATTTTCTGAATGATTCAGAGCATTAACCTTGAATTGAGAAATACCTAGCTTCATTTTCTTACTCTGCTAATTACCAGCTGTGTGACTTCTGGAAATTTAAATAACCTCTCTGAGGCTATTTCCCACATCTTCCAAATCCTGGAGGAAGTAGCTACCCACTCCAGTATTCTTGCCTGGAAAATCCCATGGACTTAGGTACCTGGTGGGCTACAGTCCACTGGATCACAAAGAGTCAGACAGGATTGAACACCACATCCAGAATACTTTTGAGGATTGAATGAATTGACTTAGGGAAAATCCCGGCACTGTATCAGACACATAATAGGCTTTCATTGATTCTTTCCCCAGTCTCTCACTGTCATATATTTTCTGGCCTTTGAGAGTCCCTGTCTTTCAGTCCTGGGATGTGACAAGTTCAGCAGGATCACCATCTTGACCAGGAGTGTGTGGTGATGCTAAGAGCCAAGCATCCTAGATTCGAATTCCCTCTCTTCTGATGGTCAGCTGTGGGACTTTAGACAAGCTAATTAACTTCATAGACCTCCGGGTTTTTGTTTATAAAATAATGCTAACTACGATTCCTTCACCTAGGAACCATAACTTAGGAACCTGCACTCAGAACCATTGTAAGGATTAAGTGAGACAGACAGGCAGAGAGCAGTGTCTGACACACAGTAGGCATTCAGGAAAAGTCTGTAACAGAAAGCATTCTTTGTAATATGAGCGTTTTAAATAATGTGCTGTGCACCATGGAACTTTTGCAGTAGTTGAGTTACTCTGATCCCAACCCTTGAAGAATATCTACTAAGAAACTCCATAAAAGATTGGCATGTCAGCAGGAATCAATACTTCTCCTGGCTCAGAGCATGAGCAGTAACAAGAAGAAGGAATAGCATTTGCATAGCGCTTTATAATCCCGCAAGCAAATTTACAGTCATTCCTTCCTTCAATCAGAGTACAGCCCCTAGAAGAGACTGCTTTCCTTCTGGTCAGATGGGGAAGTCAAGGCTTAATGTCTGAGCACAGACTCACCCAGCGCCCCACAGCGGTGCTTCTCTGATTCCATAACCAACCCGAGGACAGGCGCTCTGATTCCGGAAGCCGGTGACAGCCTTGCCCTGAAGGCGTGTTGTATTGGCAGGTGGTAGAAGGGTCTGGAAGCTCTGATGCTGTGGGACACCCAGGGCAGGGACCTCCTCTGGGCTTTGGTTTTCTCTCCTAAAAAATCAAAAGGTTGCAGTACATGATCTATCAATATCTTGGATAAGGTTAGCTTGTTAAATTCAGTAGTAGTGAAGAAGAGGGGGTTTGCTGTGTCATTTTAACCTTGTCCTGTTTTTGAGGTTGTTAGTAGGCAAACTGTTTGCCCTGTTTCCTTTCCGCTGTTTTTCCCTTTCTCCACCCTCTCTCCCTCCTTCGAGAAGACCCTTGAGAGTCCCTTGGACTGCAAGGAGATCCAACCAGTCCATCCTAAAGGAGTCAGTCCTGAGTGTTCATTGGAAGGACTGATGTTGAAGCTGAAACTCTTAATACTTTGGCCACCTCATGCGAAGAGTTGACTCACTGGAAAAGACCCTGATGCTGGGAAAGATTGAGGGCGGGAGCAGAAGGGGATGACAGAGGATGAGATGGTTGGATGGCATCATTGACTCAGTGGAGATGAGTTTGAGTCAACTCCGGGAGCTGGTGATAGGGAGGTCTGGCATGCTGTGGTCCATGGCGTCGCAAAGAGTCAGACACAACTGAGCGACTGGACTGAGCTGAACTCCTCCTCTTTCTCCCCTCCTCCTTTCCTTCCCTCCTTGTTTGCTCCCTTCCTCCTCCTTTCTCTCTCTTTCCCCTCTCATGGCCTCCCTTCTCCCTCCCTCTCATCTCTGAGTCTCTTGTAAGCCTGTCTCCCTCTTTCACTCTCTCCTCCTCTGTCTCTCCCTTACTCTCTTTGCTGCTCTTTCCTGTCTTCTTCTCTCCCTGTCTTCCCATTTTCCTTGGTGCCTGTTTCCATCTGTATTTTCCCCTCCCTTGTTTTCTCCCTCCTCCGCCTCTCTCCATCTCAGTCTTACAATACTGCTCAGAATGTTCTCAGTTAAAAAATAAATAGTCACCATCAGTCTTTTTTACCCAATTCACAGTGAATATTACTGGAAGAATTAATCAACACAAATTAAACTGACAGCAGCCAAAAGCACACAGGGTGAAATTTGTTATTGACTGCAAATCCATAAATGACTCAAATCTTCTTGGCCAACTTTGCCTCTCTGCACAATTTTGACCCAGGAGAATTGGACTTGATGGCCACCATCCCCATTAGAGAAAGCTCAAGATGGCAGAAGTTATAAATTAGTAAAATTTGTTACGGTCCAAACAGTGATCAATGAATCAAATCCTTGTAAAACTGCAACACAAAGGAATTGATCCCAGTGAAAATAGTTTCAAAAAGAAAATTGGAAATAATTCAACTATGCTACGCGAGGCATTGATCTAGGAATTAAATTAGCTTAATGAGTTTGCTCTGAAAAATGCTTCCTTAGTGAAAAGGCGTCAGGGTTGGTATTATTCTGACTTCAAAGTTTGTACACATAAACTTCAAAATGTGATTCTGGGTCATTTTCCTAAAATCTACTTCAGTCCATCCCATGCTGATGGCAGGTACAGTCTCTGTATGTATTGAGTGTCCCTTGCCCAAGCAGACACTTCCAAAGGCTGTCGTGCATCAAGGGTACTTCTTATTGGGCCCGTGAATGCGCCTCACCCACCGATAGCACTGAGTCTGGATGCTTTGATGGTGATCTGCACACCACGGCCTCTCTGCTCACTGATGTCACCCCTGCCCCAGCCATCCTAGATTCGAACCAGGAGACACAATTTCCAAAACACCTTCACTCCCATTTTCATTCATCCAGTATCCAAGGAAATCAACCCTTCATATTTATTGGAAGGACTGATGCTGAAGCTCAGGTTGTCACCTGATGCGAAGAGCTGACTCATTGGAAAAGACCCTGGTGCTGGGAAAGATTGAGGGCAGGAGGAGAAGGGGATGACAGAGGATGAGATGGTTGGATGGCATCACTGACTCAATGGACATAAGTTTGAACAAACTTGGGGAGATGGTGAGGGACAGGGAGGCCTGATGTGCTGTGGTCCATGGGATCATAAAGGTTTAGACACAACTGAGCGACTAAACGAGAACTATCCAGCCCCATGAAAGAGCTGCTATTCCCCTGTCTTACAGATGAGAAAACCAAAGCTCAGAGAGGTCCCATGACCGGCTCTCATCTGTAGCGCTGGCTGAGGCAGACCTGAGCCCCCTCCACTGTCCCACATTCATCCTGCCCACCTGCCTGAACTGCTGACTGCCGTGCTCCTCTTCCTAACAAGGCTTTGATGAGCCCTCCCACCCCACAGTACAACCAGTTATCATCCAAGGGATGCTCAAGTCTCACTAACGCTTTGCACTAGACCTCCAAAACATACACACACACAACACACATACACACACGTTCTGGTTTCATTAATTCATCAGAACAGTCAGTGTCTAAGTCAAAGACTTCTTGAATGTTAATGAATGAATAATTAACTTTAACTGTATAATTAGCCTTTAAATGTGCTGAGACCCCCCAGAGAGCCTCTGAAAACATGCACAAGGAGATGATGAGCTAAAACCGGAAACTTTTGATGAGGAAATGTCAAGCCCCTTGACAACACAAGCCCCTTTCCCCAAAGGAGCCATGTGGTGACTGGAGGCCACGGTCTCCCCTTTTGCAAGGGGAAGTCTGCTTGGCCGGCAGACAGTCTTAGGGCCGGAAGTGAATGTTCAGGCCATCGTGTAGCTACAAGAGAGACCCGCTGAAGTAGCAGGGTCAGATCTACACACTGGAGGAAGCCGCAGCAGCTCCGCAAAGCTGTCAAAAATGCAGCAGGAAGCCGCTGGGTGAAAGGAGCATGGGACCTACATGAGAGTCCTCCTTTGCTCTTTGCAAATTTGCAGAGAGGAGGTCTTATTTCCCCCCTCTCGTTCGGAATCACTGTCATTTTTAATCATTTGCTTTCCTTGAAGACCGCGGGTGACGGGGAGAGGATGACAGCACTCACGCAGCCTCGGTGATGCCTGGCGGGGTGTGGGGATGTCCCACAGCCAGCACCGCACGGCGTGACTTTTCAGGCTCTGGTTGTGTTCCAGCCCTCGCACTGGCAAGCCGAGGTGTCGGTTCATTTGTCACAAATGTTTGGAGAGGAGCTCACCCTTCTGTAGGGAGCAGAGGTGGGCCTGGCATGCACTCTGTCCCCATCATGGTTCTCAGAGGGGATCTTTGAGCCTCCCCCACCCCTAAGTGGGAGAAGCACTGAGCCAATGACAGCCGTGTGGATTGGCAGGAGCTGGGATGGCAGGGCCGTAGACATCTCTGCTTTAAAAGCAGGAAAAGAAAAGCATCCTTGGTAGCTCAGTGGTAAAGAGTCCGCCTGCCAACGCAGGAGACACAGGTTTGACTCCTGGTCTGGGAAGATCCCACATGCTGCGGAACAATTAAGCCAGTGCGTGGCTACTGACCTGTGCTCTAGAGCTGGAAGCCGCAACTTCTGAGCCCACGTGGCGCAACTGCTGAAACCCGCATGCCCTAGTGCCTATGCTCTGCAGCGAGAGAAGCCGCTGCAATGAGAAGCCCGTGCACCGCAGCAAAGAGGAGCTCCCGCTCTCCGGAACCAGAGCAAAGCCTGCGCAGCAACAAAGACCCACCACAAAAATGAGTAAATGAGTAAATTAAGAGGAAAAAAAAGCAAGAGAAGAAAAAAACCAAGCAGAAAAACGTCACCGGCTCCTCCCTGTGAGGCCTGAGGCTTCCAGCCACAGCTCTGAGTTCTGAGGGGTTCTTCCTTCAGTGCCCGGCTCTAATGTCTGTGTTGTTTCATCCCCAGAGCTGCCAGTCACCACAGTGCAGCCTAACATGCCTCTCTCTCACCCACCATCGCCGTTCCAATCTCCCCAGTGCTTTTGGTCTCAGTTGGGTTTCTCTTTCCGATCCTCCACCCTCAACAAGAAGCTATGGCCATCTATGCCTAAACAACTCCCATACAAGTAGGGTTAAGATGTGTTGGGGGCAAGAGATGTCTCCTCTGGAGGTGACTCCAGACCTCACATGGCTGAGCATCTCCTGGGAAAGAGAGACGAAACTGAACAACCCACCAGATCTTTTAAAACCCCAATGGCTCTGGTCTGATCCTTTCCCTTTTTTCATCATAGTGGGCTTCACTTCGAGCTGTAACCTCCAGCCTACATTTCACAGGTAAGAGAGCTGCTTCCATTTACTCCACAGTCTATGGATAATGTGGTCCCAGTGGTTATGTCTGTGGCCTTTGTTGTCAGGCTGTGTTAAGCCCAAGTGCCGTCTGACACTTACATAAGCTGGCCTGCCATGTCCCTCACTTTACCTTTCAGGGCCTCCGTTTCCTCATTCCACAGGGATGGCAGGCATGCATCCAACTTTACTCAGTTAGAAGAAGTAAGTGAAACAAGATAATGTTGATAAAGTATTCAGGACCGGGTTTGTCCTGCACAATGCATGAATGTTGTAGCCCCTCTGCTGGAAAATCTGGCCCTGCACACACATCTCCTTACATAACCTCCCTTTATTCCCAGTGGCCTTCGGAGGGCAGCTCGTGTCTGCCCCGCTTTACAGGGAGAAGAAGAAGGCTGAGAAACACAGGGGCCTTGTTCAAAGGCTTTGACCACAAAGCCCGAGCCGGAGGACATCAGCGAGTTTTACATCTTTTCTTTTTAACAACGGGAACATTTTCCCTTCAGTGGGAAGGAGATCAAAGGCACAGGTCTCTGAGTTGGAGCCAGGAGGGGCAGGGCCCCACCTCCCCCGCCCACTGGGAGCCACTTCTGTAGCCCCCAACCACGCATGGCCATTTATACCAGAATCTGATTTAATGAAACGAAATAAAATGGACACCTCGGGTCCTCAGTTGCAGTAACCGCATGTGAAGTACTCGATAGTCATAGCACAGATATGGAGTATTTCCATCACTGTAGAAAGTTCTCCTGGACAGTGCTGCTATAGAGAGTGTGTAAGTCCCCTACGTACAATTGAGTTCCATTCTGAGAGTGCGTTCATAACTCCAATTTGCTCCTGAGTCCAACAGAGTTAGCTTAGGCACCCGGCTAACACAGTCAGCTATATTATACTGTACTATAATAGGTTTATAATACTATTCATGCAAATAATACATTAAAAAACAGGCACAAAAAATAGAGAAAGCATTTTTAATGTTACAGTACAGTACCTTGAAAAGTACAGTAGTTCAATACAACAGGGCTGGCATACAGGGGCTGGCATGGAGCGAACAGGTAAGAAGAGTTACTGACTGGAGGGGAGAAAGGAGGTGGGAAATGGCAGAGCTGATGGGTATTCAGCAATAGGAGATGGAGGGTAAGCTGCGATTTCACTCATGCTTAACATTGATGGAATGCATGTTAGCATCTTTGAAAGTTCGTACTTGAAGTTTCCTTTGTAGGGAACTTCCTGTACAAAGTTTGGAGATACTGCTGGTGAGCTTCAGGCAGTCTTTCATTGTTCAATCACTAAGTTGTTCCTACTCTTTGTGACCCCATGGACTGTAGCATGCCAGGCCTCCCTGTCCCTCACCATCTCCCAGGGTTCACCCAAGTTCATGTCCATTGAGTCGAGGATGCCATCCAACCATCTCATCCTCTGCTGCCCTCTTCTCCTCCTGCCCTCAATATTTCCCAGCATCAGGGTCTTTACCAATGAGTCAGCTCTTCCCATCAGGTGACCAAAGTATTGGAGGTTCAACTTCAGCATCAGTCCTTCTAGTGAATATTCAGGGTCAATTTCCCTTAAAACTGACTGGTTTGATCTCCTTGCTGTCCAGGGGACTCTCAGGTTTTCTCCAGCACTACAATTCCTTAGCCTCTTGAAATCTCATCTGCTCACAAATGCAAGAAAATAAAATAAATAATAATAAGAAATCTCCCTACTGGGCATTTGTGAGGCCCCACTGGGACAATGCATGTAAAATAACTGTGTGCTTTTGTCAAGCATTGTACAAACAATGGCCATGTCTATTGGGGGTACTGTGTAAGCCCTCAGATGTTCTTGAACATGCAGGTATCTGTGACCAGTGCATTTAGACTCCAGCTCTATAGAATCCTCCATGAGGGACAGAAATCAAAGTCACGTAGCCCTGTGGTTTCCTTCACGTGTTGTCCTCACTTTGGTTCTGACGTGGCCCTGAGACCTCTGAGGGTACCAGGGTCAGTCCACCCAGAGGTGCCCACGTGTGATCACTTTGCTCAGAATTAACTGTGTCTTTTGCAGGTGTCCTCCCTCTGACTTGATGATATCTTGCTTTTGCAAGCTTTGTTTTCCAAGTAAACTTCCCCTTTTTCTTTGCACTTATCCAGCTGTTTTTTGCTCAGCTCAAGACTTGTCATGAAATATGGTAATGATTTGCAGAAATCTGTGCCTCTCCATAAAATACAAATTTAAACAGCTCTTGGATAGCTCTCATATGGGGGCCAGGTACAGATTTAATTTCCATTCCAGAAACATATCAGCATGTGGTGGGTTAGCAGGATGGGGAGGACTTTCACCCATAAATACCAACAAATGGCCTTAATATATGAATACCTTTGTACATATCTAGGCATTTATTTGTGTTTGCTTTTTGAGGAATTGAGGTCAGAGAGATGGGTGAGTCTTAGAAAGTTTTAATAAAACCCAGGTTCTTAGCATCCCCATGGCAACATAAAATGTTGGAGTTGCAAGCACTCCACCTTCATTAAGACGATACATGCCATCCATTTGTCCCAAAGACCCCAGGACCCATGTTATCCTAAGTCTCAGTTTCCCTATTCGGAGTGACAGAGATGACTCAGGTTTCAGAATTGTAGAATTCCACAGGACCACAATGTCAACCTCATCTCACAGATGACAAACCAGCAGTGCAAAAGAAGGAAGTGACTTTCCTGAGGTGATGCTGTCATCCAGTGTAGACACAGAACACAGATCCCTTCCACCTGTTCCTCCATGGCTCCCATCACAAGCCCTCCTGCCATCATGCACAAAGCAACCTTTAACAACTACACCCCCCCGCCCCCACAACGTCCGTGGGTCTCAGAGAAACCTCAGTATGCAGGTCAAGAAGTAACAATTAGAACTGGACATGGAACAATAGACTGGTCCAACATTGGGAAATGAGTACATCAAGGCTGTATATTGTCACCCTGCGTATTAACTTCTATGCAGAGTAAATCATGCAATATGCTGGGTTGGATGAAGGACAAGCTGGAATCAAGAGTGCCGGGAGAAATATCAATAACCTCAGATACACAGATGACACCACCCTTATGGCAGAAAGTGAAGAGGAACTAAAGAGCCTCTTGATAAAGGTGAAAGAGGAGAGTGAAAAAGTTGGCTTAAATCTCGACATTCAAAAAACTAAGATCATGGCACTCGGTTCCGTCAATTCATAGCAAATATATGGGGAAACAGTGGGAACAGAGGCAGACTTTATTTTCTTGGGCTCCAAAATCACTGCAGATGGTGACTGCAGCCATGAAATTAAAAGACACATGGTCCTTGGAAGGAAAGCCATGACAAAGCTAGGCAGCAATTAAAAAGCAGAGACATTACTTTTCTGACAAAGGTCCATGTAGTCAAAACTATGGTTTTCCCAGTAGTCATGTGCGGATGTGAGAGTTGGACTGTATGGTCCATGTTCTGGACCATAAAGAAGGCTGAGCAGTGAAGAATTGATGCTTTCAAACTGTCATGTTGGCGAACTCTTGAGAGTGAGTCCCTTGGACTGCAAGGAGCTCAAACCAGTCCATCCTAAAGGAAATCAACCCTGAATATTCATTGGAAGGACTGATCCTAAAGCTGAAGCTCCAATACTCTGGCCACCTGATGGGAGAAGCCAACTCATTAGAAAAGACTCTGATGCTGGAAAAGATTGAGGGCAGGAGGAGAAGGGGGCAACAGAGGATGAGATGGTTGAATGACATCATTGACTCAATGGACATGAGTTTGAGCAAGCTCTGGAAGATGGTGGACAGGGAAACCTGGCGTGCTGCAGTCCATGGGGTCACAAAGAGTCGGACGCAACCGAGCATCTGAACCGTAGTAGCATTGCTGGCTCTCCAGAAAGGCTGTTTCCTCTTGGTTTGTCAGTTGTGTTTATCATCACCATTGATGACATCCAGTTTTTCCCACTCTTCCGCTTGGATCATCTGACGCCTTTTTAATAGTCTCAGGGTATAAAACCGAGTCTCCAACCCTACAGCCCTGAGATGAAAGCTTCAGAGTCTGTTAGTGAGACACGTCCTGTAGTTTGGCCTCATCTCTAGCCATTAAAGAAAAAAAAAAAAAAAAATTAAAATGAAGAACACAGCTGTAAACCTTCCAAATAGTTTTGTTCCCACAGGGAGCCCTTCCGCAGTTGTCTCTGGAAGGATGCAGCATTTTACATGTTCTTGCTGCCACTTTCATTTTTCTTTGCTTCACTGTTTTATGTCTTCTTGTTAAGGAGAGAAGAGCAGTAAAGCTGAAAAAGTGTCAGGAAGTTGAGCACTCCTCAACTGACTTTTCTTATTACTTTAGCATTTATACTTCCATCCCTGTTTTCAAGGGTGATTATCATTTCAGCCTTCTTAAATAACTTAAAAATAGGAAACAACATACATGCCCACTAATAGGTATATAGGTTGTGAATTAGGCACAGCCATGTCTTTGAACCCCTTCATCAATCACAGCCTTGTCGTGGTGAAGGGGCTCGTGTAACTCAAAGAAGCCATAAGCCATGCCGTGAAGGGCCACCCAAGATGGATGGGTCACAGCGAAGCTCAGTTCAGTTCAGTTCATTTGCTCCATCGTGTCCGACTCTTTGCAACCCTATGGACTGCAGCACACCGGGTCTTCCTGTCTGTCACCAACTCCCGGAGTTTACCCAAACTCATGTCCATTGAGTCGGTGATGCCATCCAACCATCTCATCCTCTGTCGTCCCCTTCTCTTCCTGCCTTTAATTTTTCCCAGCATCGGGGTCTTTTCCAATGAGTCAGTTCTTCACATCAGGTGGCCAAAGTATTGGAGTTTCAGCGTCAACATCAGTCCTTCCACTGTGAAGAGTTCTGACAAAATGTGGTCCACAGCAAAATCTAGACAGGGTATTGAAAAGCAGAGACATCACTTGGCCAACAAAGGCCCATGTGGTCAAAGCTATGGTGTTTCCAGTAGTCATGTGCAGATGTGAGAGGTGGTCCATACAGAGGGCTGGGTACCAGAGAATTGATGCTTTTCAACTGCAGTGTTGGAGAAGACTCTTGAGCGTCCTTGGATAGCAAGGAGATCAAACCAGTCCATCCTAAAGGAAATCAACCCTAAATACTCATTGGAAGGACTGATGCTGAAGCTCCAATACTCTGGCCACCTGATGTGCAGAGCCGACTCATTGGAAAAGACCCTGATGCTGGGAAAGATCAAGGCAAAAGAGGAAGCCTGCAGAGGATGAGATGGTTAGAGGATGAGATGGTTAGATAGCACTGAGTCCATAGACTCAATGGATGTAAATTTGAGCAATCTGCGGGAGACAGTGGAGGACAGAGCAGCCTGGCATGCTGCAGTCGACCTAGGGTCAGAAAGAGTCGTACGCAATGTAGAACTGAACAGCAGCAGCAATATCTTTGAGAGGATTACCCGATGCTTGCTTTTTGGAGGGTGCTGACTGGGAGAGGCGAACAGAACTTATGAGATGATGGTGGTATTGCTTTCTATCTTGATGTGTGTGATGATTTCAAGGATGTACACATATGTAAAAATTTATCTAGTGCTTCATTTCATATAAGTTATACCTCAATAAAAATAAATGTACCAAAAAATTAAAAAGAGTGCTCTGTTTATTGACATAGAAGCACATTCACTGTGTGTGGGATGAAATAAGAGAAGAAAGCCATTGGTAAAATGGTTTGCATGGCATTGTTATATTTTGGAGAGTGAAACAGTGTTGGCAAACTAATGTCCCATGGGCCAGGCTATTTCCTGTAAATAACTTTTTATTGGGACAGAGTTGAACTCTCTCATTTATGTGTTATCGATGGCTGCTCTCATACTATGTATAGTTTCCTAGGATTTTGATAACAAAGCATCACAAACTGAGAAGCTTAAGCAATAGGATTTCTTTTTGTCTCGTATTTCTGGAGGCTGGAAGGCCAAGATCAAGGTTATCCATAGGGCTGTGGCCCCTCTGAAGGCACCAGAAGGGTCTTCTGGCATCTGGTGGTTCCTAGGCTTGTGGCAGCATAACCCCAACCTTCCCTTGACAGTCTCCCTGAGAGCACATCTGTGTCTGAATTCCTTCTTTTTACTTTTTTAAAACTTTTCATTTTGTACTGGGGTCTAACCGATTAACGATATTGTAATAGTTTCAGGTGGATAGCCAGGGCCTCAGCCATACATGTACATATATCTGTTCTCCCCTGGGTGTTCATTGGAAGGAATGATGCTGAAGCTGAAACTCCAGTACTTTGGCCACCTCATGCGAAGAGTTGACTCATTGGAAAAAACCCTGATGCTGGGAGGGATTGGGGGCAGGAGGAGAAGGGGACGACAGAGGATGAGATGACTGGATGGCATCACCAATTCAATGGACATGAGTTTGGGTGAACTCCAGGAGTTGGTGATGACAGGGAGGCCTGGTGTGCTGTGATTCATGGGGTCGCAAAGAGGCAGACACAACTGAGCTACTGAACTGACTGACTGAACTGATTCTCCTCTGGTGGCTCAGATGGTAAAGAATGTGCCCTCAATGCAGGGTTCAGATCTCTGCATTGGAAAGAGCCCCTGGAGAAGAGAATGACAACCCACTCCAGTGTTCTTTCCTGGGAAATCCTGTGGACAGAGGAGCCTGGTGGGCTACAGTCTGTGGGGTTGCAAAAAGTCCAACATAACTGAACCTCTAACACACGTTCTTCCCCAAACTCCCCTCCATGCAGGCTGCCACGTAACATCGAGCAGAGTTCCCTGTGCTGCCCTGTAGGTCCTTGTTGGCTATTCACTTAAAATAGAGCAGTGTGTACATACACATTCCAAACTCCCTAACTATCCCTCCTCCCCATTCTTCCCCCTGGCAGCATAAGTTGGTTCTCTCCAAATTCCTTCTTTTTATCAGGACACCAATGGTATTGGGTTAGGAGCCAACCTGGCTCCAGACCTCGCCTTAATTAATCGCATCTGCAATGACCCCATCTCCAAATAAGCTCATATTCAGAGATACTGGGGCTTAGGACTTCAACATATGAATTTTGAGAAAGCACAATTTGGCCTATAACATGCTACAGCAGCAGAGTTGAGTAGTTGCATCAGAGACTAAGCCTAAACTATTTATTATAGTGTCTTTACAAAAGAAGTTACCAGCCCCTGTTTTCAAAGATGTGTGTATGTGTGTGTGTGTGTATGCAAATGCATACAAAATTTGGAAGTTTATTTGCAAATACATTAACAGAGATTGCCTCTGAGTTACAGAATTATAGGCAATTTTAACTGCATTCTTAATATTTTCTACATTATTTGGGCTTCTAAAAATTATGATATAATAATTTTTGTAGTAGAAATGAATAGTAAACATGTCTCTTTGGGCAGGAAGGGGCATCATTCCTGTTTAGTCTCTCTGCTTCCTACATGCAGCCACCAAATTCTGTCCGTTAAGGTTTGTTTTGTTCCAACGCAAACCTCTCTAAATAGGCCATCGTTCTACACTGTTGGGAGTGCTGATGGCAAACACTTAGCAACCAGCAAACTCAACTGTTTACTCACTTGGGCATAAGGATTCTTCATGTCTTTATTTAGCTGTCTCTTGTAACTCTGGGAGAAAAGGTTTTGGCTTTTATCTCCTCATTAAAAATAGATCCTTTTATGATGACGGGAGCACTCATGAGTCATCATCTCCTGGGTGATAGGGAAGGGTGCGATGCTGGAGCAGGCCTCGGGAGATGGGCCCCAAGATGGTACCTCGCCATCGCCTTGACTCCCTGGCTTCTTGTCGTTGCAGGAAACTGGACGCTTTCATCTACGATGCTGCCGTCTTGAATTACAAGGCTGGGAGGGACGAAGGCTGCAAGCTGGTGACCATTGGGAGTGGGTACATCTTTGCAACCACTGGTTACGGGATCGCCCTCCAGAAGGGTTCGCCGTGGAAGAGGCAGATTGACCTGGCCCTGCTCCAGTTTGTGGGTGATGGTAAGACTCTGGTTGACTTCCCCTACTTCCGGGGGACTGGAGACCCTCACTACTCTCTGCTTCCTAACTGGCTTTCCAGTGGATCTTTGGGTAATGACTTGGCTCACTATAAGTATTTACTGAGTGCTGACCACATGGTACCACGGTTCTTTAGGTTGCTTATAATGGAAACCAATTACAGACAACTAAGTCAATTAAAAGGAGTTTATTTTAAGGATGCAGAAGTGTCTATCTCAGTGAATTTAGGAAAGAGTTGAGCAAATAAGTTCAGAGGGAAAAACAGGAACCAGGGCAGCCCTGGGGCCTCAGCGGCAGGAATTCATGGGTCCTCTCTCTGAAGGAGTGCTTCTCAGTGTTGGGCAGGGATTTCATCCCCTGGGGGATATTTGTTTGCATCTGGGGATATTTTTGATTGTCATGACAAGGAGGTTATTTGATACCAGCATTTGGTGGGTAGAGGCCAGGGGCCAGGGGTGCTGGCATCTTTCAATCTCAGGACAGACCCCCCCCCAAAAAAAATCTCAAAACACAGAATTATCTGACCCCAAGCATACAGTAAAGAATCTACCTGCAACACAGGGGACCCAGGTTGGATCCCTGGGTCGGGAAGATCCCCTGGAGGAGGGCATGGTGACCCACTCCAGTGTTCTTGCCTGGAGAATCCCATGGACAGAGGAGCCTGGTGGGCTACAGACCATGAGGTCACAAAAAGTCGGACAGGCCTGAGCAGCTTTGACTTTCACACGTTTGCAGTATCAGGGTTAAGGGAGAAGCTCTGCTCTAGAGCACTTGCTGTTCAGTTGCTAAGTCTCTGAACACCATCACGCTCAGTGTCCGACTCTTTGAGACCCCGTGGACTGCAGCACGCCAGGCTCCCCTGTCCATCACTATTTCTAGAGCAGTGACATCACACAACTAGGCTGTAATAAGTCCTAGTCTCTACTTTCCAAATTCTAAAGTTAAAATTCCAGAGGAAGGATTCCTGATCGATTTTTGGTCAAAAGCTCTTTCCTGGACCCCTCAGGAGTGAATAAAGGGTAGGGTTACATTGTCCTAACATGACAGCTCCTACTGTTTTCCTATGGGGAGATGAAGGAGAGGTGATTGCTATACAGGGAAGAGTTAGCAGAAATCCCATGGGTTTCCACTATAATCCACCCCTTGGCTGCCTATCCTGAAAAAAGACCATTTCCACCCTCATGGGCTTGCAATCTAATGGAATGAGGGTGTTTCTGGAGCTTCCAGCTAACTGGACTGACTCTCTCCAGCAGCATTTCCTTCTGTCCATATCTGCTTTTAGTTGGGGATTTCAACATAGCCCATTGCTCCAGGACATGGTTTTAGAATCCTGTCCTGGCTCACATGGCATGCTGGTTCTGCTTGGACTTGCTGACACTGAGATGGGAAAAGCAAAAGCAGCAGAAATGGCAGGTGAACCCTAAAAACGAGTACGTATGAGTAGGAAATAAAAGTTTAGGGCATAGGTCAGAAGCTGCATTCAAGAATAGGTGGAGCTATATTTGGAGACAGTTCCAGAAAATGCAGGGCTTCCCAGGTGGCACTAGAAATAAAGAATCCGCCTGTCAATGAGGGAGATAGAAGAACCTTGGGTTTGATCCCTGGGTCAGGAAGATCCTCTGGAGTAGGAGATGGCAACCTACTCCAGTATTCTTGCCTAGAGAATCCCATGCACAGAGGAGCCTGGTGAGCTACAGTCCATAGGATCACAAAGAGTCGGACACAACTGAAGCGACTGAGCATGCCCACACGCCAAAACACGCTGCTCTTGTCCAGGGCTTGAGAGGACGGTCTGTCAACCACTGCAGCCAAACACAGTGTTGAAAGAGGCAGAGGTTTGTGTGTATGGTTGGTGTAAACTTGAGCAAAGGGCATAATGCCTTACACCCTCTACTCCCAGATTTAAACCTTAGGTTCTCACAGTTATGTGTTTTATATTTAACTCCCAAATGAGAGCATCTGAATCTTTGGATTCTCTCTAGGGCATTGGAACCTTTCACTCAGATCGACACCCATGTTCTCTGCTGTGTCCCAGTGACTTGTAGCTGTGTGGCCCAGCTATTGCTGTGACATCTTGGAAGAACATGACAGTTGGCATTTATTTTGCTCATGGGAGCACAGGTGGAGTGGGAAAGCTTGCCTTGGGTCATGATGGCTCCACCTCCTGCTGCGGCAAGGGGATCATGACTATGGTCTTTGTTCCATCCGTGTTTATTCTGGGTCTCAGGCTGAAATGGCAGCAGCTAGCTGGGAGAAGCTCTTTTCCTGGCTGTGTTGGAGGCACTGGAGAAAACACCCACCTGCGCAGGCACATTTCAAGTCTCAGCTTTCTTTTTTTAATTTTTTTCTTTTATATGGGAGTATAGTTGCAGTACCTGCCTGCAGTGCAGGAGCCGCTGGAGATATGGGTTCTGTTCCTGGGTTGGGAAGATCCCCTGGAAGAGGACATGGCAACCCACTCCAGTATTCATGGGCTTCCTTGGTATCTCAGAAGGTAAAGAATCTGCCTACAACGCAGAGATCTAGGTTTGATCTTTGGGTTGGGAAGATCTGGAGGAGGAAACAGCTACCCACTCCAGGATTCTGGCCTGCAGAATCCCACGGACAGAGGAGCCTGGAGGGCTACAGTCCGTGGGGTCACAAAGAGTCCGACACGACTAAAGCGCCTGAGCACAGCACAGCACATGGTTGGGTCAGCAGAGCTCTGTGAGTTTCAAGTGTATAGCAGAGTGATTTGGTTCTACAGATATGTGTGTCTATTCTTTTTTGAATTCTTTTCCCATTTAGGTTGATACATAATATTGCCTGGGCCTCCCTGGTGGCTCAGAAGGTAAAGAATGTGCCTGCAATGCAAGGAGACCCTGGATCAGTCCCTGGGTTGGGAAGATCCCCTAGAGAAGGAATGGCAACCCACTCCAGTATGCTTGCCTGGAGAGTTCCATGGACAGAGGGGCCTGGGGGGCTATAGTTCCTGGTGTTGCCAAGAGTCAGAGATGACTGAGCGACTAAGACTTTCTTTCAAATATTGAGCAAAGTTCCCTGTGCTGTACAATAGGTCCTTGTTGGCTACCTTCATCATATTCACATTTGCTAACACCCTTCTGTCCGAAGCAAGTCCTATGGCCAAGCCCAAAGTATACTCTGGAGCAGGGGTGCCAACCTCTGGGGTCTAATGATGATCTGAGGTGGAGCTGATGTAATCATAATAGAAATAAAATGCGCAATGGATTTAATGTGCTTGAGTTATCCTGAAACCATTTCCCACCCTCCATCCATAGAAAGATTGTCTTCTGTGAAACTGGTCCCTGGTGCCAAAAAGGTTGGGACTGCTGCTCTGGAGTATGCTCGGCCTTGTAAAAAAGAGTTTTGGAGTCAGACAACCAGGCGTGTGTGCACAGGGGAGTGAAGCATCCATTTGCCACGGTGGTCACCGAAGCACCTCCCCGTGGTGTGAACTACCCCGCTGGCGAGGGTCTCGTTTCCAGCAGTAAAAGCCACAGAATCTTGAACATAACAAGTAACTGGTCATTGGAGGACTGATGAATACATACACACACGGATGAATGGTTAGTGTCAGGATGTATTTCATTTGACAGGAAACTTTTAAATATGATGGGTAGCTGTCAAATCTGTCGGTTCTAACTCTACACCTACCTACCACTGCTGTCACTTCTGCAGCATCTTTTATGAAATAGCAACATATTTGGGGAATAGGATATGCCAATCACCACACCGGATGTGTTACATGTGTTCTTTAATTGAATATTCATCACAACTTTATAAAGTTAAATATTGCCTATGATCATTTTATGGAGAATGAAACAGCAGCTCAGCAGGCCTATCATTCGTTAGTGAGTAAGTGGCAAAGCCTCTACTTTAAGGGGACTTACTGTTGATGACAGAGAAGGCAATGGCACCCCACTCCAACACTCTTGCCTGGAAAATCCCATGGGCCGAGGAGCCTGGTGGGCTGCAGTCCATGGGGTCGCTGAGGGTCGGACACAACTGAGCAACTTCACTTTCACTTTTCACTTTCATGCATTGGAGAAGGAGATGGCAACCCACTCCAGTGTTCTTGCCTGGAGAATCCCAGGGATGGGGAGCCTGGTGGGCTGCCGTCTATGGGGTCGCACAGAGTCGGACACAACTGAAGTGACTTAGCAATACTGTTGATGAGGGTCAGTCATTTCAGACTTTTGTTTCATTTAATTCTCCAGAATGCCTATCAAAGTTTGTTAATTAGATGCTTGAGATGTATAGATAGCTGTGTGTGTACCTGTGTATGTGTGTGCTCTTGCACACTCAGTAGTATCTGACTCTTTGCAACCCCATGGACTGTAGCCCACCAGGCTCCTCTGTCCGTGGGATTTCCCAGGCAAGAATGCTGCAGTGGGTTGCCATTTCCTACTCCAGGGGATCTTCCAGACCCAGGGATCAAACCAGCCTCTCCTGCCTGGACAGACAGGGTCTTTACCACTAGCACCATCTGGGAAGCCCATAGGCCCTTGAAGAAGAAGTAATTTAGTGTATATTGGATGATATCTATTGTCCCATTTCCAAAGCTTCTATGAAAAGGTAAATTTTTTTTATCCTCAGTTTATTCATTTGCAATTGAGTACAGAAATATTTACCAGATAAGGTTGTCATGAAGATAAAATGAAAAGTTATATTTAAACAGCCACCTGGAAATAGAAATGATTCCGTAAATGCCATCATCACCACCACCGTCATCATCATTGTCCCCCTCCCCTTCCTCCTCTCTTCCTCCCCTCCCCTCCGCCTGCATTATTGTTGTCCATCCACAGCTCAAGGATTCAAAAAAGCATTTTTAGTGTCATATTGGTGATAATATGGTCAAGTTAGCATCATGGAAATGCCGTTCTGAACAGAAACCTCCCCTCTGTGGCAAATAAAAAAACATTTAGTAGAGGCATCCAGTTAAACCAAAGAGGTGTTCCCTGTTTTAACAGAGTGTCTAGATTCTTAGAGGCATTTTCTGTCCCAGTCCAGGGCTTTCCTGGTCAGACTGTCTGGATTGGGGGATGTGTCTTCACAGCTTCATCTTCAGAGACCATCTGGAGGCCAAGCCATGGGAGAGAAAATGACGTGGCTCCAGGGGGCGTCTTGAGATAATCTTCTCGGAAAGCCATGTCCAATTTTGAATGTCTCTCCAGGAGTAAATACATGAATTAACACAGCTGCATAAATATTTCACTTATCTTATGCAGCTTCGGCAGGATTAATTACACTCCAAAATTAGACCTGGAAAGAGCACAGTGCTGAGCGGTCTCTAATTATTATTCATACCCTGGAATGGAGTGTTTATCTCTTGTTATAGAGTAGCTTCGGTGGACGATTACGAGTCTAATGAGTGTCAAAAGTATAAAAAATTTTCCTAATGAGCTGTGTAAATATAACCTTTTGAGTAGAGTGTTTGGTTATTGGGGGAACCTCTTATGTGAAGCCTACCAAGCATTTCCCTAGGAAAGGGCCTGCCAATCTCCCATAAGAGATACACAGGATCCCAGTAAGACCTTACCCTCCTTTTCCTGTCTGACTGTTGTGTCCTTTCTGAAACAGTAGATGCACGTGCATGGGTGCAGGCGTGCTTAATTGCTTCAGTCGTGTCCAACTCTGTGCGACCCCATGGACTGTAGCCCACAGCTTCTCCGCCTATGGGATTCTCCAGGCAAAAGTGATAGAATGGGTGGCCATGCCCTTCTCCAGGGGATCTTCCTGATCCAGGGACCACACCCGCATCTCATATGTCTCCTGCATTGGCAGGTGGGTTCTTTACCACTAGCGCCACCTGGGGGTTCACTTGGGGACACTCAAAGATACTTTTCAGCATCGATCATCAATACCCATTGTTTACTGAGAAACACACATTCCCAGGCACTGAGGTTGCAAGAAGGAATCCTTCCTTCAAGAAGCTTACCATCCAGCAGGTTGGCAGTGTGTGGAACTAAAATATCTAATTTCAAAATATGAACATATTTGTAATAATTCATGTATGCTGCTGCTGCTGCCGAGTCACTTCAGTCGTGTCCGACTCTGTGTGACCCCAGAGACTGCAGCCCACCAGGCTCCCCCGTCCCTGGGATTCTCCAGGCAAGAACCCTGGAGTGGGTTGCCATTTCCTTCTCCAATGCATGAGAGTGAAAAGTGAAAGTGAAGTCGCTCAGTCGTGTGCGACTCTTAGCGACCCCATGGACTGCAGCCCACCAGGCTCCCCCGTCCCTGGGATTCTCCAGGCAAGAACCCTGGAGTGGGTTGCCATTTCCTTCTCCAATGCATGAGAGTGAAAAGTGAAAGTGAAGTCGCTCAGTCGTGTCCGACTCTTAGCGACCCCATGGACTGCAGCCTACCAGGCTCCTCCGTCCATGGGATTTTCCAGGCAAGAATACTGGAGTGGGGTATGTTAATATATACCGTATATTCATGTTTATATATGTATGGGCTCAGTCACTCCGTTGTGTACCACTCTTTGTGGCCCCATGAACTGTAGCCCACCAGGCTCCTCTATCCATGGAATTTTCCAGGCAAGAATACTGGAGCAGGTTGCCATTTCCTACTCTAGGGAATCATCCAAACCCAGCAATCCACTGACATCTCTTGGTCTCCTGCATTGGCAGGTGGATTCTTTACCACTAGCATCACGTGGGAAGCCTAAACACACACACACACACACACACACACACACACACACTGGTGTTTTGAGTAAGATGAGAGAGTGGTCGAGGAGAATTATGAGATTATATCTTATTTTTTGGTAGAGGAATGAAAATACAGAATAAGTCATAAAGAAAACAAGTAAGATTTAGACAGAGATTAGGATGGGCTAGAGTTCCCAAAGCCCCATTCATTAGCTTATCCAGCAGCCAACAAATAACTGCTGGGTCCCTGGTATCATCCCGGCACCTAAGAGGTGACAGCTAACTGGGAACGTACAGAATGAGTAAGTCTGGGACCTAAAAAATGGCATTTCTGGCTTCAAAGGAGAGGTTGAACAGAAAGTCTCTTAGGCCCTATCAGTCTCATGGATTTTGTAATTTTTATGTGATTCTGGGATTTGAAGAGACAGAAGAAAATCATAAGAGGTTAAAGGCCCTGTTGGTGGATAGAAGCCAGCAAGCAGATATCAAGGAAAACAAGTTGCTATTGTAACATTATTCAGGAACAGGTGGTGTCGAGAAAATAGAAGGAAACCAAGGTTTTGAGCCTATATTCAATGGTCCACTGCCATGCTAAGCGCATCACAAATGATCTTTATAATTCTTTGTACAATGTTCTGGAGTAGATCTTATTACCTACATTTTGCAGAGCAGGAAAACAAGGCTTATTTAGGTTACACGAGCTACAGCAAGGGGCTTCCCAGGTAGCACTAGTGGTAAAGAACCTGCTGATAGTGCAGGAGACATAAAAGACACGGGTTCAGTCCCTGGGTCAGAAAGATTCCCTGGAGGAGGGCATTGCAACCCACTCCAGTATTCTTACCTGGAGACTCCCATGGACAGAGGCGCCTGGAGGGCTATAATCCAAAGGGTCGCAAAGGGTTGGACATGACTGAAGCAACTTAGCTTGCACACACACATGAGCTATAGCAGAGCTTCTCAAACTTTAACCTATCAGGACTCACCCAGTGAACTGTTTAAAATTCAGGCTCTGTTCAGTCAATCTGGGGAGCCTGAGAGTCTGCACTTCTAACAAGCTCCAGGTGATGCTGCTGATGCTGGTCTGTGGACCACGCCCTGTATAAATTTATTGTTAGAGGCGAAAATTGAACCAGGTTTGCCTGATTCCAGCTCTGATCATCTTTCCATTCAACTAGGCTTCTGGAGAAGTCTTACAAGTGGCCAGATCACTTTAGCTACAAGTCATATATTTAGCTTTGAAAAGCATTTAATCTTCCTCTTGTATTTTGCTCAGTTTTCATGGTTGCTTGTTTCTTTTTAAACTCAGAAAAGCATTCTTCTCCCTGGTTTCTAGTCTGAGTTCATTAAACAAATAAAATGAAATATATGTATTTATCAAATATTTTAATAAAATTTATAAGGTATATCCCATTGTACTTATGTTAGATATATACAGATATCAAATATAAATATTTGAAAGATATGACACATGCATATGTATTCATCTTGTATTCTAAGGTGACCAGCTCAACCCATTTTGCTGGGACTCTCTTGGTTTTAAAACTAGCTGGTAACTCCATGTGTGCTGTCACTTCAGTCGTGTCCAACTCTGTGAGACCGTACAGGAGACTGTAGCCCACCAGGCTCCTTGGTCCATGAGATTCTCCAGGCCAGAATTCTGGAGTGGGTTGCCATGCCCTCCTACATCAGGGGATCTTCCTGATGTAGGGCTAGAACCTGCATCTCTTAAATCTGCCTGCATTGGCAGGTGGGTTCTTTATCACTAGTGCCACCTGGGAAGCCCCAATTGTATCATATTTGGATGTACATAGTAGATTCATCTCTCGTGCTCTTGCCTGGAAAATCCCATGGATGGAGGAGCCTGCTAGGCTGCAGTCTATGGGTCGCAAAGAGTTGGACACGACTGAGCGTCTTCCCTTTCACTTTTCACTTTCATGCATTGGAGAAGGAAATGGCAACCCACTCCAGTGTTCTTGCCTGGAGAATCCCAGGGTGGAGGAGCCTGGTGGGCTGCCGTCTATGGGGTCGCACAGAGTCGGATACGACTGAAGTGACTTAGCAGCAGCAGCAGCTGTAGATTCATAGATGATTGAATATTCGCCAGAGCCCGTCTATATCATTTCAGTTGGATTGGTTCCCTTTGTCCCTTTGGTATTGCAACTTTGTAAGCAGTCATTTTTAAGACTCATCCAGTTGATAAATCAGATGGGACCACATGTCTGCTCTAGTATTACTAAGGAACCTTGCTGCAATCGACTCTAGAGCTTCGGGAAGCACCATTCCTGGATAAGATGCTCACAGTTCTGGGAAGGGGGGAGTGCTGGGGGCTGACAGTGGAGACGCCCACTCCCTGCTTCCGAGTGGCTCACTGTTAACATTCCTGATTCCTTTATTTGTTGGTAGCTCTTGCACTGAACGCACAGGATGGCTTTTGATGGCGAGGGACCCCATGCAGCCAGCCAGACTCGAGTGTGTTTGTATGATTGCAGAAGTCGTTTGTGTATCTAATTAGGACTCTCATAAATTGCTCTGAGCCATGGAACGGGTTGCTAATGTCCTGAGCACTGTCCTCATCAAGCTTCCCAGCTTAATATCTTTGGGCTGACATGTGAGTCTCAGGGAGACCTGGACGCCCCCACAACTTGGGTGCTGAGCATCACCCATACATCCCTGCATGGCTTTGCAGCCCATCTTCTTAGGGCTGGCTTAAGCCATGAAGGTACAGCTATGTGGGTGGAAGAGATCGCTGCAGGCCACCTCACTCCTAAGTATTTTCCGTGCTCATCTGCCTACAGTATCTGAAATTGCATCCTTTGGTCTATTTTTTCAGAAGCATGGATCCTTTTATTCCACCCTCCCACTTTAAATTCGGAGTCTCTTCTCCCATCTTCTCCTGAACTCATTTCCAGATCTGATATCTGACCCATCCTTCAGCCCACACACTCCTCTGTGAAGCCTTCCTTAAAGCCTGCAGCTCTAGATATGCTGACAAACTAGAAACCTCCTTGTTGTTGTGCTGTGTAGTCAATCATATCTGACTCTTTATGACCCCATGGACTGCAGCCTGCCAGGCCCCTCTCCCCATGGGATTTCCCAGGCAAGAATACTAGAGTGGGATGCTATTTCCTTCTCCAGAGAATCTTCCCAATCCAGGAATCAAATCCAGGTCTCCTGAGCATCTCCTGCATTGCAGGCACCTTCTTTTTTCACTGAGCCACCCAGGAAGCCTTCAGCTCCATGAAACTGCTTTCGTGGAGAAAGGAAACTCCTTTAGCTCCATGCTTATAGCATTTGTGGGCCATTTCACTAAGTGACACAAGTGAAGGGGTGTGACGGAAGGTTCTGTAACTCCTAGCTGCATGGCAGTCTGTTTCTCTGAGTTCCAGGTTCCTCAATTAAGTGTGAAAGCAAATGGGCTTCCCTGGTGGCTCAGTGGTAAAAGAATCCACCTGCCAATATAGGACATGCAGGCTCAGTCCCTGAGTCAGGAAGATCCCCTGGAGAAGAAAATGACAACCCACTGCTATATTACCTGGAAAATTCCATGTGTAGAGAAGCTTGGCAGACTATGTGTCCAGTGGCTCACAAAGATTTGGACACAGCTAAACACACACACACACACGCACACACACACACACACACACACTGTTCTCTAGGGGCTGCATGAATTTATATTCCCACCAACATAAGCCACCCAATTTTATGTCCATTCTGTTGCCCTTTCCTCTCTCCTAGGACTCATTCCTGAGCTTTGCACATAGTAGATGCTCAAGTAAAGCTTATTAGATGCATGAATAAATGAATGCATGGATTTGAAAACACCATAGATATACTTTTGTGAGGCTTACTTCATTCATCAAATACCTTCTCTGATGAAGTTCAGTTCAGGATGTTATTTTCTTTGGGATGAACATCAGGTGTCTCTAGGCAAGAGACACAGAGAGGAAATCACTAAACCACTGTAAGGGGGACAGTCTCCCCAAGCCTCTGACCCACATTTTCGCTACCATGCAGGCAAGTTCTCCCGTTATCTAATTGTGTGCTCTAGTAGTCAAATACATCTGCTCTGTTCTTTTTAACACACTTTTCTGGGATCAATATAATCAGCAAGATTATATTTTAGAACTGGAGTGGATCGTAAGTCCTGAGTGAGTCTGCGGTTTGTGATCAAGAAGGTAAATAGAGAAGGAGCGTTACTATTTTTGAAAATCCAGTTTTATTGAAATGCAGCCACATCCATTCATTCAGGTATTGTCTGTGGCTGTTTCCCCTACCACAGCAGAGTCACGCTGATGCAACAGAAGTTGTAGAATCTGCACAACCCCAAATATTTATTGTTGGGCCATTTATCGGAAAAGTATGATGACCCTGGCCTTAGACTGTCTGGAGGGAGACAAGAGAGGCAGAGAAGACTTGATATTGTAGGTTGTCCAGTTCTTCTAGGGAAAGATGGAGAAAGGAAGAAAGAAGGGGCAGATAGGAAAGAGGGACAGGGATATATGAGGGGGAGAAGGATGGAAGAAGAGATGGGGAGAGAGGAGGAGGAAAAGGAGAGAACGAGGGGTGCAGAAAGACAGAAGGGGAGAGGAAGGATCAGAGAGAGAAGTGTGCTCAGGGGACTAGTCAGGTAACACGCCTCCCGCATCTACAGCGCAGCCTGGCTTGGTCAACTGAGCAGTTACACACGTTGCAGATAACGCTGAACGAGCCTGGGAGCCATCCACTGCCCCCTCTGGGCTCCATGGTGGAGCCGGGCGCAGACCCCCGGCTGACTCACTCCTGCCTGGGAGAAGTCTAATCTGTCTCCTGCAGGCCTCCCCTGCCAGCAGCTCTTCGTGACATAGGTCCCGGTGTCCTCAGATGACTCAGCAACACCCTATGTCAACTAGCAGCCTCGGTCCGTTTAAAGAGATAAAAGCCAAAATGAGGATGGGGGGTTTGGTGGTGGGGGAGGCTCTGAGGAGCTACTTGCAGGAAGAAGAGACAGTTTTCCACGTGTCGAAAGGGAAGTCATTCAAAGCTACCATCATCAGTGTTATTTTTATCAAAGTTTTTAACACAGGCAGGGGGAACCTGGTGGGCTGCCATCTATGGGGTCGCACAGAGTCGGACACGACTGAAGCGACTTAGCAGCAGTAGCAGAAGCAACATTCACAGAGGGGAAACTATGGGTCATAAGATAATCCATCTTTATATGTATTAATTTCATGCAGTTCTCACAGTTATTAAATGGCATGAATTAAGACTATAAGTGTCTGTCTACACATGAGGAAACTGAGTCACAGAAAGTTTGAGTCATGTGTCAAGCTATAGTAAGTGGGTGATCCAACCTGGGCAAGTAGACTCTAGGGTCCTCATTTGAACCATTATGCAACATCGTGTCTCCTTTATCTGCTGTTACCCTCCCAGACATCTCATTCGGCAAGTGTTTCCATCTGGGAAGGGGATACTGACCTATGTGGTTTAAAAGCACATAGGTCAGTAGCCGGGCTTCCCAGGTGGCTCAGCGGGTAAAGAATCTGCCTGCAATGCAGGAGCTGCAGGTTTGATCCCTGGGTTGGGAAGATCCCCTGGAGGGGGGCATGGCAGCCCACTCCAGTATTCTTGCCTGGAGAATCCCACGGACCGAGGAGCCTGGCGGGCTACAGTCCATGGGGTCCCAAAGAGTCTGACGTGACTGAGCATGCAAGCACGCAGGCAGGTCAGTAGCCAGCCTCTGTTCCTTCCTCTTTCACTGAAGGATAAGTTGCTGCAGGTGATGCTGGACTAAATAACTTAGCAACAGAGCTTGAGGGTGGGAGAGAAAGTGATCTCCGTTTTCTCCATCTTTCCAAGGGGAAGGAGACTTGTCCATGCCCCAGGCCCCAGCACCATGGGAACAGGCTCAGCCTAATTTTTGAGATCATTCAACCCTGGCAGTTTGGGGAAAACTCAGGACCCAAAAGCAAGAGATGAGAAGGAATGAAACAAGGACAGAATGTAATTAAGAGGAGTCAGATGTTTGGCCCCGATACAGGCTTGCCGAGCAGCCTCTCTAGGTTCACAAAGACCTACATGCTTGCTGGAATTGCTTGTTCCCCAAGAGCTCCTCGGAGCTGCACAATCCCCAGCATTTCAGAAAGTTATTGTTCCTTGCTAAACGTATTTAATCAAATTGAGACTTCAAAGGCGGAAATCACAGTTTAGGCTAAGCAAAGCCACTCTGTAAATCACAAACTCCGTAATCAAGTGAGCAGGGGCTGGGTGCTGTTAACAAAACCCCTCAACTTATTCACACATTTGCCCATTCATTCATTCTCCCTGTAGACATCCATCCAACAAAGAATAACTGAGCAGCTTCTAAACGCCAGGTGGTGGGGTGTAAAAATGAGGAAAGGTTTTGCCGTCTTGCCATCAACAGTTACCTTACCTTGAAAGACACTTCGGGCACTTCTGTGTTCCTCAGACTCAGTTAGGGAGATGTTGAAAGCAGGCTTTCTTGGGGGCTCAGACAGTAAAGAATCTGCCTGCGATGTGGCAGACCCAGGCTCAGTCCCTGAGTTGGGAAGATCCTCTGGAGGAGGAAATGGCAACCCACTCCAGTAGTCTTGCCTGGAGAATTCCATGAACAGAGGAGCCTGGTGCAGATTCCTAATTATTCACCCTTCAGGGCATTTTTACATCTTCTCTAGTGATTCTAATACACAATAAAACTAAGAACCACTCTTTATTATTTTTTAATTTTAAGAATTTTTTCTGTTGATTTTGAGTTATTGCAATATATTTGCATAGCCTTTGTAAATAGAAATAAGATTTTCTTTATAATTTCTTTTTAAAATTAATTTCTATTGGAGTTTAATTGCTTTACAATACTGTGTTAATTTCTGCAGTACAGCAAAGTGGATCAGCTATATGTATGCATATGCCTGCATGTGTAAATAATCCCCTTTTTGGGTTTCCTTCCCACTTAGGTCATCTCAGATCACTGAGTAGGGAGACCTAGGTTCGATCCCATGGTTGGAAAGATCCCCTGGAGGAGGGCATGGCAACCCACTCCAGTATTCTTGCCTGGAACACCCCCATGGACAGAGGTGCCTGGAGGGCTACAGTCCATGGGGTCACAAGAGTCAGACATGACTGAGCAACTAAGCACATACAATTTTTCTAGATCCCACATATATGTGTTAATATATACTATTCTGAAAGAGATGGGAATAGCAGACCACCTGACCAGCCTCTTGAGAAACCTATATGCAGGTCAGGAAGCAATAGTTAGAACAGGACATGGAACAACAGACTGGTTCCAAATGGGAAAAGGAGTACATCAAGGCTGTATATTGTCACCCTGCTTATTTAACTTATATGCAGAGTACATCATGAGAAACGCTGGGCTGGAAGAAGCACAAGCTGGAATCAAGATTGCCAGGAGAAATATCAGTAACCTCAGATATGCAGATGACACCACCCTTATGGCAGAAAGTGAAAAGGAACTCAAAAGCCACTTGATGAAAGTGAAAGAGGAGAGTGAAAAAGTTGGCTTAAAGCTCGACATTCAGAAAACAAAGATCATGGCATCTGGTCCCATCACTTCATGGGAAATGGATGGGGAAACAGTAGAAACAGTGTCAGACTTTATTTTTGGGGGCTCCAAAATCACTGCAGATGGTGACTGCAGCCATGAAATTAAAAGACGCCTACTTCTTGGAAGAAAAGTTATGACCAACCTAGATAGCCTATTCAAAAGCAGAGACATTACTTTGCCAACAAAGGTCCATCTAGTCAAGGCTATGGTTTTTCCAGTAGTCATGTATGGATGTGAGAGTTGGACTGTGAAGAAAGCTGAGCACCAAAGAATTGATGCTTTTGAACTGTGGTGTTGGAGAATATTCTTGAGAGTCCCTTGGACTGCAAGGATATCCAACCAGTCCATTCCAAAGGAGATCAGTCCTGGGTGTTCTTTGGAAGGAATGATGCTGAAGCTGAAACTCCAGTACTTTGGCCACCTCATGGGAAGAGTTGACTCATTGGAAAAGACTCTAATGCTGGGAGTGATTGGGGGCAGGAGGAGAAGGGGATGACAGAGGATGAGATGGCTGGATGGCATCACTGACTTGATGGATGTGAGTCTGAGTGAACTCCGGGAGTTGTAATGGACAGGGAGGCCTGGTGTGCTGCAATTCATGGGGTCACAAAGAGCCAGACATGACTGAGTGACTGAACTGAACTGAACTGAACTGATACACTATTTTTTTCTGACTTACTTCACTGTATGGCAGTCTCTAGCTCCATCCATGTCTCTACTAATGACTCAATTTCACTCCTTTTTAAGAACCACTCTTTTTTTAAATTTTTGTTAATTTTAATTGGAGGCTAATTACTTAGGAACCACTCTAAAGAGTGGAATAACAATATTTAGCATGTAGAAGCCTCTTATTCTTTGATTGGCAAATACTGGTTATCACTATCAGCGGTCAACAGATCCCACCCATTTGGAGTCTATGAAATTGGATGTTGGCTCTTATGTTTTATTCATCCTCCTTCTCTCAAAGCTCTTGGTTAGGCTTCCATCTGTAGAAATCTTGATGATTGTGCAAACCCGAGGAAGAAGTGGTGTGGAACCTATAAGCATCAGCCTGCACGCTGACCACAAAAAGGAGATACTGGGTTAGACTGTGAGCAGAAGTAGTGGTTCAGAAAGGAATAAAATGGATATGCAAGTGTCTGTTGCTTCTAAAGATTTCATTTTCATGTATTGACCATAATAACAAAGTTAAAAATAAATCAGGCAAGACTGAAAGACCCACATTTAGGCAGAAAATGAGTCAGTGTTTCTATTGATTAAATCTGGAACCAAGTTTGGATGTGATGGTTATCCTGATTCCTTAAATGTGCAGATGCGATCTCATTGGAACCCACTAGGGACCTGTGGTCAGAGACCATTACTAACAGATTGACTGAATCTATTTTTTTCTTATGGTTGTCTTGAATGCTCCTCACTCCATGTGGGTGACTTACATGCATCCAACCCTGACATATACACAGAGTACCAGCTTGAATGATATATACCAAGTTCAGTTCACTCACTCAGTCATGTCCAACTCTTAGAAACCCCATGGACTGCAGCACGCCAAGCTTTCCTGTCCATCACCAACTCCCGGAGCTTGCTCAACTCATGTCCATTGAGTCAGTTGATGCCATCCAACCGTCTCATCCTTTGTCACCCCCTTCTCCTCCTGCCTTCAATCTTTCCCAGCACCAGGGTCTTTTCCAGGGCGTTGGCTCTTTGCATCAGGTGGCCAAAGTATTAGAGCTTCAACTTCAGCATCAGTCCTTCCAGTGAATATTCAGGACTAATTTCCTTTAGGATTGACTGGTTGGATCTCCTTGCAGTCCAAGGGACTCTCAAGAGTCTTCTCCAACACCACAGTTCAAAAGCATCATCCAAAGGGAGTGATTAACGACCATTTTGATGCCTCAGCCACTAAGTCACTTTGAGTCTCCTATGATCTGAAAACTAAGTCCAGGGAAAACTACTCATTTGGAAATGAAATATTTTCAAAGGAAGAAATGTGCTGATCCCAAGCGTAGATTAGCAATAAAGGGCTTAACTGCTTCTTCACTGGCCTGTGGCCAGATGGTACCATAAGAATTAGACTTGTTTATCTCCCTCCCAATTTTAACTGCAGACATATTTGGAATAATAACAGAATGGCACTTACTAAAGAAACAGATAAAATCTGTAAATATCCTAGAGAACCATCAATTCTCCCTTTCTGTTAGAGCTCTGAGGGTTTTCATCTGCGTGAGTTCACAGTGAATTTCTCAATAAGTCTCTTGAGATCCGGAGTTGCAGTCTTTAGTATCAGTCTGACACCAGTATTAGAACAAGGTCAGCGGTGCCAAATTTGTGCCTGACAAGCAGTGAATCGCTCAAACCAGGCAGAGTCAAATGTCGAGAGAGCCATCAGAGGTGAAATAAGACATAATGAATAGTTTGCTGGTAAGTCAAACACTGATGTTGCAGGAACTTAGGTAGGATTTATGGGATGGTTAAACAGTAGCCTCAGATCTCTCTCAGTCTACATTTTTAAAAACATTTTGACTTGGAAAAGGACTATAATATACATATAAAATCACCCCAACCTACATAATCCGATCCTCACCATTATTTTAATTTTTGCGTAAAATGTATAGTCATTATTAAAACCATAATTCATTACATGGTTTTCCTAATGTTAAACATTTCTTTTTCTTTTTTCTTTACTAGTGTAGATAATGCTGGAATGAATGTCTTTCTGCCCATTTTTTTCTCTTTTGATTGTTTATTTGTAACAAGCTCTTAGATATAGAATTTGAAGCATTAATAGCTATAAACATCTCTTTTAATTCTATAGTCTCATATTAGTGCCCAAAATGTTTGTTCCCACTGAAAAGTGCTTCCAGTTAAGAATCAATGGGTCAATTTTATGATTATCTAGTAACATTGAGTGTTATAATTTATTTTAATATTTTAGAAAGTGTAATGTTGCCTTAATTTGAATTCCTTCAAATACTGGTAAAAAGGAAAAAAAATGAGCTGTCTTTTCATATTTTGAGAATATCTATTTTTACATACAAATTTTAATGGACATTTTGTATATCTAATCATTTATTATAATGTTAGTGGTACCGTCTCATACAAAAAGTCATAAATTTAGCAGCTAGAGGTACAGTTAAGAACAAAGGCTTTGGGTTCAAATATAATAACTGATCTTTACCAGCTCTATGACCTTGGGAAATTCACTTACCCTTTTTAAGTGTCAGTTTCCTCTTCTTTAAATTAGGGATTGTAATAGCACCAACCTTACCAAGTTAAATAGTATAATTGGTGTATACCCTTCAAGCAGTAGGTACCCAATAAGTATCATAGATAACAGTGGTCAAATTGGGCTTTATTCTTGTTCATATTTATACACATAAATGATTTTAATCATTTTATTTCCTTTTTTGATTGCTTATATCAGGATCCTGCAAATTGTGGCTCGCATTGCCCCATTGTCAGTCTTTGTAAATAAAGTTTTATTGGAATACATCCCACCCATTCACTCACTGTGTGTTTTTACGGCTGCTCTAGAGCTGCAAGGGCAGAGGTGAGTAGTTGTGACAGAGACCATATGGCTCATAAAGCTGAAAATATTTACTAATTAGCCCTTTACAGGAACAGATTGTTGACTCTGGCTTAAATTATAAAAGGAAAGCATGTTCTTATGAAACAATTCCAACAATATGGAAGAATTTAACATAGCTCGTGCACCTTCATCCTTTAAGATATTTTTCTTTGCAAAAAAAACAAGTTCATATTTCTTTATAAATGAATTTTTTTCCTCTTTAAAAGATCTGCTTCCTTCCACTTTCTTGTTATTCCCTTTCTTGACCCCCAAAGTGGAAAAATGCCTTAGATCTATTCTCCTATACCACTCTTTTTTTCCTTCTGTGGACTGTACTATAAAGTCAACCCTGGTATCTGTGAGGAATTCCTTCTAGGATCCCCATTGGATACCCAAATCCACAGATGCTCAAATCCCTTATATAAAATGGGGTAGTATTTGCATATAAGCTACGCATATTCTCCCATAGACTTTAAATCATCTCTAGGTTACTTTTAATACCTAATACAATGTAAATGCTATGTTAATAGTTGTAAATACAATGTAAATGCTATGTAAATAGTTGCGGGTGCACTCCACATCCAAGGTTTTCTTTTTGGAACTTTTTGGAATTTTTTTCTGAAAAAATTTTCAATCTATGGTTGGTTGAATCCAGAAATATGGAACCCACAAATACAGAAGGCAGACTGTACCTTCACTGTATTGCTGCATCTCTGCTGCTGCTGCTAAGTCGCTTCAGTCGTGTCCGACTCTGTGCGACCCCATAGACGGCAGCCCACCAGGCTCCCCCGTCCCTGGGATTCTCCAGGCAAGAACACTGGAGTGGGTTGCCATTTCCTTCTCCAATGCATGAAAGTGAGAAATGAAAGTGAAGTTGCTCAGTCGTGTCCGACCCTTAGCGATCCCATGGACTGCAGCCCACCAGGCTCCTCCGCCCATGGGGTTTTCCAGGCAAGAGTACTGGAGTGGGTTGCCATTTCCTTCTCCCAGTGCCCCATTATTTTTTATATGACTGTTCTAGATTGCAATCTCAAACATGACCAGCATCCCCAGAAAGCTCCCCCATGGCCTCTTCCAGCCAATGCCTTTCCAGAGGTAACCACCATTCTGCCCTCATGATTATGGGTAGGTTTTGCCTTCTTTTGAACTTCAAATAGATTGTGCAGTCATGCAACATATATTCATTTGTCTCTTTTGTGACATGGATCCATTTTACTGCCTGTACTAATAGCTTACTGTTTTTTCATTGGAAAAGTGAAAGTGTTAGTCATTCAGTCATGTCTAATTCTTTGAGACCCCATGGACTGTAGCCCACCAGGCTCCACTCTCCATGGAATTCTCCTGGCAAGAATACTGTAATGGGTAGCCGTTCCCTTCTCCAGGGGATCTTCCCAACTCAGGGATCAAACCTGGGTCTCCTTCATTGGAGCAGATTCTTTACCACCTGAGCCACCAGGGAAACCTGTTTTTTCATTATTGCATGGTATTCCATTGTACAGATTTACTGCAATTTATTTATACACTTGCTATTGTGGACATTTGTGTTATTTCTCATTTTTTGTCTGCTTTGAACACCCTTGCACATATTTTTGAGGCATGTCAGCACTTAATTGTTGAGGAATAACCAAGGGATAAGATTGCTTGACCATAGGGTGTACATATACTCCAGCAGATACTTCCTGAGTTTTCAGAGAAAAAGTACAACCAGTTTACATTCTCACCAGTAGTGCATGCAGCTCCTTTAAATTTCCTAATTTAAATTTTGGTTTATATTGGTGTATAAGAGATGTGGGTTCGATCCCTGAATCGGGAAGATCCCCTGGAGGAGGGCATGGCAGTATTCTTGCCTGGAGAATCCTATGGACAGAGGAGCCTGGCTGGCTGTAGTCCACAGCGTCGGTCGCATAGGGTTGCAGAGTCAGATGCGACTGCAGTGACTTAACACACACACATGCATAGTTGATTTAAAATGTTGTGTTGGTTTCAGGTGTATGACAAAGTGGCTCAGTTATACATATACATACACGGATTCTTTTTCAGATTCTTTTCCCATATAGGTTATTATAGAATGTTGAGTAGAGCTCCCTGTGCTATACTGTAGGTCTTGTTAGTATCTATTTCACATTTAGCTACGTGTCTGTGTTAATCCCAGCCTCCTAGGTTATCCTGCCCCTGTCCCCTGCATGCTCTGTTAACTGTCTTTCCGTGCAAGAGGTGAATCGGGCCTGTGTAACTGAACTATCCATACGTTCCTCAAGGGCTGTGTGGTTGGAGTCTGTTGAATGATCACAGCCAACAGTGGAGAGACAGAGTCCTTTCCCAGCTTCTTTATCTTGGCCCCGGTTGCACTGTTAGCAGAATGGGGAGAGAGGACCCTCACGTCTGCCCCCCTTGCTCCCGGGTTGGAATCTGAACCTGACTACTCCTCACCCTACACACTCTCCCAGGCATGCCTGGCTGTGGGCCCACCCCCATCTGGCACTTCAGGCTCGGGATGCTGCTGAAGAAGCCAGAGGAGTGGTAAGCCACTAACAGAGAGGAGGCTGCCATCAATGCGGATGGGCACAGCCCAGCCTCCGCATCACCCCCCGCCACTCTCCACAGAAAGAGAAGCGTGTCTTCTCCTTCTTTAGTTGTGAATAGCTCTGTCTGCAGGCACAGGGTCCTTCCTCTAAAGGTCCCGTTTCTCCCCTTCTTGTCTTCTCTTTCCTCTTTCTTCCCTCTCTGCTCCCCCATTTTCTCTCCTCGTTTCTTTCCTTTTCACTCTCTCCTTCTCTTTCTCCTTCAACTCACAACTGAGTCTTGAGCGCCTCCCCCCACCAAGCTCTCTGCAGTGTCCTGAACATTGGGAAATGCAGGTAAAATGGGCAATGGGGATGATCCTTTTGCGTCAGGGATCAGGATTTTATAGGCTCAGATAGCTCGTTGACAACAGTTCGATAAAACAGGGAATGATGTCATATTACTTGCCGAAAGAGAGAAGATATTTCTTGGCACGGGTTGTGAGATTTTTGCTATCTTTTTTTTTTTTCTTGCATTCGTAGACTTTTAAAACACAAGGATCTCTCTGTGATATTCAAAAGTCCTCACACACTTACACAGTGAGTCACAGTGTTTTGAGAACTATTGATGAAAAAATGCGCAGTGTCAAAAAGATCCTGTGAATCCATTTAAGCCTACAAATGCATACTCCTTTTAATTCATAACAACTTGACCATCTATTTGTGTGTGCGGCAAACTGGTGAAGCTGACTCCAGAAGAGTCGGCTATGGTATACATAGGATTTCCTGGACTTCTTGCAATTTTTCTGCTGTCTTATGCCACAGATTTATATCTCACCAACTCCACTGGCTAATGGAAAATTGTGACCACCTATACTGTTTGACGCTTGATGGAGCTGCCCAGTCCTCTCTCTTCTTTTTCCTTTTTCATCTTTGAAGACACAGGTTGGGCACCTGTGCACATAAAATTCCCCAGCTTCCAACTTGCACACTTGATCAGGTGGCCTATGAAATCCCAGCCAGATGGCGACAGGCAGCCATGAATTCTGCAAAACTCGAGCTCCATCCGCAGAGAAGAGACCTCAGTTGGAAGGTGGTAGTGAAACATTTATGCCAAAGACAGCCCGTCTCTGTCTCTAACTGGGTACATTTAAGCCTAGCCCTATTTTTATTTTGGTTTTATGACTTCTCAGCATTATACAGAAATGGAATATTCTGACATTTAAATAAGGGAGATTTATCTTCCAAATTCAGTCTATTTGTGTTCAGAATCTTGTACTATTCCTCTCCTCCCCACAATGGTACTTTTTTTTCCTCTCTAGCAAAATTGTTCAGTTTGGAGATCATGGGTACGGAAGTCCTAGGCTCTGGAATGCCATTATTTCCAGATCCAAGGTCATCTAGATTTCGATCAGATGAGTGTGGAATTATAAAGCCACGGCCCCAGGGTCAGTGATCAGATGGTCTAGCTGCTCTCACTTTGTTCCAAAGCCACAGACCACCTCCCAGCTTGGACCAGCAGCTTCCTTCAAGGGCAACTGGTGAGGAGAGCACTTGGTCTCAACACTGCTGCAACCACCCCCCGAAGCCTTCTTCATCCCCTGAACCACAGTTCAGAGCTCATAGAGGCCGAATCCATTCTCACTGAGGACTGAGCCTGTCGATGAGGATGCCCTAGATTTTCTACAAAGAAAGATGTTCTTTTGCCATTTCCAATTCCAGTTGGGCTTCTGAGAAAGCCAAAGTGCCTGGTCCCTCGGCAAGACATGAAACAAGATGGAAACGGGGTCAATTCCCCTCTCGGTGTTCACAGCAAACCCTCACTGGATCGCCAGCAGCATCACCCCTGATGTCTTTAACCTGTAGATGCAAGCTGTTTCTCTGCAGGGGACCACTGGACACCATCGCTGCAATCTTTGATTGAAAATGACTTGCCCCAAGAGTCAGCCTTGATTTCTGGGTTTCAGAAACTATTCCTGAGCCCTCTGCCTAAGATTCCTTCCTCTCCCTGGCTCCAGCTGATCCTTAGATCAGAAGAACACAAGCTGCTGTAGGAGAGGAGCCTTGTGTCATCTATAGTGGACAGTTTCGTGAACCACCTACTATGTGCCAGGCTCTGTGCCAGGGACTAGAGACACAGGAAGAATAAGACAAGATCTCCACCCTGAATAAACTCACCTCCCAGTGGGGAGAACTTAGAAGCAAGTGGCAGTTATATCCCAGTGGCAGTTCTCTATTGACAAGATATCCAGGGTGTCACGGAAGGAGAAACCATAGTCTCATATGCATATCCCTGTGCATTCAGGGTAGGCTTCCTGAAGATGGAGACCTCTGAGCTGGATCCCTAAGACAGGCACTGCCACGTGTTCAGCATGAAAGCATGCAGATGGTAGATCCAAAGCACATTGCTAGGGGTAGTGGTGATACCAAAAACAGTTTATAATGGATCCTCATCAGCAGTTTCTTGCAGGTGGGCATCTCCCAGTCACGACATAGCCTGGGAGCAGGAGAGTTTAGTCTGCATGGACTGCCTGCCCCTGAAACCAGGGCAGGCCTCTAACAGTGTTATATCACTGGGATGGTCCAAATTTGCTCAGATGGTAAAGAATCCTCCTGCAGTATGGGAGACCTGGGTTTGATCCCTGAGTTGGGGAGATTCCCTGGAGAAGGGCATGCAACCCACTCCAGTATTCTTGCTGGAGAATCCCCGTGGACAGAGAAGCCTGGCGGGCTACAATCCATGGGGTTGCAAAGAGTTGGACATGACTGAGCACAGCACAGCACACACCTGTAACAGCCAGTCTTATATGTGGTTTCTGATCATATGTGTGGTTTCTGACCCATGTTGCAAAAACATAGGCAGGAAGTGAAGAATCTTGGGTCCACCAAGCGTACAGCTGGTCTCATCCAGTGACCCCACTGTTCCCAGGACAGCCCAAACTCCTTATCCCTCTGGCTCCTGCTTTCAGCTGCCTCCTTTGATGGCTTCTTTCTCCTTGCCAGTTTTGAACCATTCTCTGATTTCAAAACATGCCATGTTTCTCACTGCCTCCAGCCCTATGCAAATTCAATCATCTCATTTTGCCATAATTACTGGTTCACATGACTGTCTCTCCCACAGGACTCAGAGCCGGTAGAGGCCAAACACTGTGTGTTATTCATCTCTGCGAGAATACAGAGATACCAACCTCGCGCTAAGTGCTTTAGAAACGTCCTTTTCTCCAGTGGCCAAATGAGTGAGTGAATGAATGAGTGAGGGAGTAAGACACGACCCAGTGAGGTCCTCAGAGGTCCCCAAAGCGTTCGCTTCCTTGACTGGAAATGAAACAGAACATCAGACCCAAAACTAAAACCACGCACTGTTTCTTTCTGCGCCATCACTGCCTAGGGTCAGGTGCTTTGGCCAGAAGCCAAGGGGGAAAAATATGTAGATGTGTGCCTGTGAGGGTATATGTGTGGGCTGATTTTAGAAGGTGTACTTCAGCGAATTCTCAGGCCCTAGACAGAGCCTAAAGGGTATAGGTTCAAAATGGACTTTTTACAACCGACCTCGGGAGAAATGCTGAGGCTGCCTGAAGGCAAGTCACATTGCCTACTGTGAAATCCTTTCCCGAAGCAATCCCCTTAGCACTCAGACAGCTTCTCAGGATAGGATGAAACCTAATCTGAAAGGCAACTGCAGTCCCTCTGCAGGCTAGAGAATGAGTCTGAGGACAGAGAAGGAACTGATTTTTCTGACGCTGGACACAGCGCGTTCTTACTGGAGGGCTTAGCCTTCCCTCTGGACATGTATCTGGGAATCATGCTCTTCCTGTAGTTGTTCAGTCGCTCTTTGTTGTTCAGTCCAGCTCTTTGTGACCCCATGGACTGCAGCACGCCAGGCTTCCCTGTCCTTCACTCTCTCCTGGAGTTTGCTCAAACTCATGTCCATTGACTAGGTGATGCCATCCAACCATCTCATCCTCTGTCGTCCCCTTCTCCTGCCTTCAGTCTTCCCCAGCATCAGGGTCTTTTTCGATGTGTTGGCTCTTCACATCAGGTGGCCAAAGTATTGGAGCTTCAGCATTGATCCTTCCAGTGAATATTCTGAGTTGAATTCCTTTAGGATTGACTAGTGTGATCTCCTTGCAGCCCAAGGGGCTCTCAAGAGTCTTGGAGCCACAGACTCCAGAACTGAAGGGCCCAGGGAGTGTTATGTGATCCAGCCTGCCCACCAGCTCCCTGGCTTCAGGCAGGAAATGACAGTGTCTCCAGCCGTGTGCTGATGTTGTTGTTGTCCAGTTGCTCAGTCACATCCTACTGTTTGCGACCCCATGAACTGCAGCACGCCAGGCCTCCCTGTCCCTCCCTATCTCCCATAGTTTGCTCACATTTACGTCCATTGAGTCACTGATGCTAACCATCTCATCCTCTGCTGCCCCTTTTGCCTTCAGTCTTTCCCAGCATCGGGTTATAGGTACTGAGTCATCAAGGTGTGCCAGGCACCGCATGCATGTATCCTGGCTTAATTCCAGTAGAACTCCTACAGGTAAATACTGTTGTGCTGCATTTGGTAGGTGCCAGAACTGCATCTCAGAGAGACTGAGCAAGTCCCTTAACCTCTTTGTGCTTCATCTGTAAAATGGGTGTGATCCTGGCCCCAGCCGCATTACGTGGCTATGTGGCTACCTGGGTTAATTTGTGAAAACCTTAGTATATGCCCTGAAACAGAACAGAATTATGTAACTTTGTTAATGGAAAGACTAGAAAAATAGATCAGTAAGTGGATGAGTGGATGGATAGATAAGCAGAGTAGCAGATCCAAGATCATGTGGGTAGTGAGTGTTGAAGATGAATTGATCATAGGCAATCTGACCCTTGTTCTACCTCCTGTAACTGTCTAGACCTTACAGGGTGATTCAACACATTCCCTAAACACTTCAGGGAAGGGGGATCCCTTTTGTAGCTTATTCTAGATTATTTTCTACCTGAAGCATTCTTTCTTGTAATTCGCTGGATGGTGTCTATTTGAATTTTCATCTAATTCTCTTTTGCAAATCTGAAACCCCTGGCTTGGACTTTGTGAGGGCATGGATAATGTGAGAAGTCCCATGTTTGTGTGTGAGGCCTGTCTATATCCTTTCTGTCCCTTTTGTCTGACCAGCCCTGTACACTTCACATAGCCTCTTGCAACAGCATCATCTAAGAAGAAGATGGAAGAGGGTCTCAGACGCCACACGATGCAGCTCAATTGTTCTCACGTGGTCCCTTTTAGATTTTGCATCTTTATGGCTCCTGCCTTTTGAAGCCCCATCACTCTGCCTTTTAACTAGCAACTGTGGGAGAAAGCTGGAAGAGAGAAAGGGAGAGGAAAGAAAGAGGGAAAGGGAGGAGGAAAGAAAGAAGGAAGAGGAGAAAGGGGAAAAGCTATGATGTCCTGCTCTGTGATCAGGATGTCACAGCCTTCCTTAGGGTGGCACAGAACTCAGAGTCCAGCAGAGGATGCATGCAGCTGACAGTGCTGTCTCCCCTGAAGACAGATACAGCAAGAACATTGAAACAGGCATGACCTCCATGCCTGCAGGGGCATTTTCAAGTGCATGTGAGCCTCCCATCATTGGAGGTAGAAACAGAGAGGGAAAGAGAGAGCTTTCCATGTCATGGAGTTGGGAGCTGTGCTGTCGGTGGGGAGAGGATTTCAAGTGTTGCCCTGGCTGCAAACCCAAAGCTCTGCAACCTCCCTCTGCCACCAGGAGCTGTTGTTTTTGTCCTCCAGCAAAAATAAGTCTGCTTCAGAAAAGGCATTTAATTGCCCCATTGACCAGCTCCACGTCCTAAGATCACACTGACAAAGATTGTGGCCTCTTTGTAATGGGCTGAATTGACACAATGAGCAACACAGGCTGCTTCCTGGTAAGAGAAAGAAAATGACATTTGGGCTTTTCCCTAGCAGAGGATGTACTCTCCAGCTTTTTACTCTCAAGCCTACTCCCTTTTGCTTTGTATTTCTTCTCTTTAAGTAAGTGTTCATTGCTTAGTCATGTCCGACTCTTCCTCTATTTATGCGGCAGAAAAGCTCACCCAACAGATCTGACCTTTTTTTTTATCCTTGCAATGCTGCCCAATTTAAGCCTGGAGATGGAAAGAGATAGAAACAGAAAATATGGATGCAATGCTTACTACCTGCTGCAGGCGTGAGAATAATCAAAATCGTCAAACGTTGTTCCTGATCTCCCTCAAGGAGATGACAATATTTGAGTAAATTAAAAACGAAATTAGAAAGTATTTGAACTACACTTCAGCACACTAGTAGAAAAGGCCACGAGGCAGGAAATGAAGGGCTGGAGAATGACTGGAACAAGTTGTAACTGGTGCTGAGACATGTGTGTTTGCCCCACTTTCGGGAGGTGGGTCTCATTTACCAAGTTGACCTATTTCAAAGAGAGGTGTTTGAGCAAAAGGCAGAGGGGAAATCTTTATATTTACATCCTGAAAGGAATCAAAATGACGTTCCTTCGACTGAGACTGACCCTGTTACAAACATTCTGTCTCTTTGTGTGCGTGGAAAGTCCCTTCAGTCATGTCCGACTCTTTGCGACCCGATGGGCTGCAGCCCACCAGGCTCCTCTGTCCATGGAGTTCTCCAGGCGAGAATACTGGACTGGGCTGCCATGCCCTCCTCCAGGGCATCTTCCTGGCCCAGGGATCAACCTGCATCTCTCATGTTTACTGCATTGGCAGGCGGGTTCTTTACCAAGAGTGCCACCCGGGAAGCCCCTGTCTTCTTTGAAAAGTAAGTGAAAGTGAAAGTCACTCAGTCATGTCTGACTCTTTGCGACCCCATGGACTATACAGTCCATGGAATTCTCCAGGCCAGAATACTTGAGTGGGTAGCCTTTCCCTTCTCCAGGGACCTTCCCAACCTAGGAATCAAACCCAGGTCTCCTGCATTGCAGGTGGATTCTTTACCAGCTGAGCCACCAGGGAAGCCCAAGAACACTGGAGTGGGTAGCCTATCCCTTCTCCAGCAGATCTTCCTGACCCAGGAATCAAACTGGGCTCTCTTGCATTGCAGGCAGATTCTTAGTTCTTCCCTGAGCTATCAGGGAAGCCTTGGGACAATACCAAAGGGAAGATATGCTGGGAATTTGACAAAATGTAATGAAAAGACCAATTTCCAAGTCCTCACAAACTCCAGCGGGAGGGAGAAAGTCAACAACACAGTATTTTTGGAAGGATGGCATTAGTGTTTGGGGAAGAGGAGGAAGCCACCAGGTAAATCTTGAAGCATACAGCAGGCAGTGAATTTGGACCAGTCAATGGTGGTGCTGGGTGGACAGTGAGGTCCTATTGCTGACTGTCCCATGACATTTGTGAGCACAGTACTGGAGACTGTTAGAAAGAGTTGAAATCAAGGTATCCCTTCCCACTGCTTCCTGCATCAGTGATCAACCAGCACCCTTCCTTGTGAGTGAAGAGTTTACAATATAATATTTATTTGTACTTCCTAATTTTCTCCCATAAACATGTATGCTTTTAAAAAATCATGATTACAAAATGTACGGGGCTTCCCTGATGGCTAGGACAACAAGGAATCTGCCTGCAATGCAGGAGACACAGATTACAACCCTGGGTCTGGAAGATTCCCCTTGCGAAGGACCCACTCCAGTATTCCTGGAGAATTCCGTGGACAGAGGAGCCCGGGGGGCTCCATGGGTCAGACATGACTGAGTGACTAACACTTTCACTTTCACAAAAGTTATACATGCATAATGGAAACTTAACTGATGTGGGACCCCTTCATGAACAAACTGCATAAAAATGCAGCATTATAGGCATGTACACACATACACATATGCAAACCCACAGTGCACAGCCAAGGCCAAAAGGAAGAGAAAGCCTTTGGTGCCAGAAACAGAGGGGAATGGGAATCCTCATGGTATGTTTCAGCTGCGGTGCCGACAGGGAGACAGGCAAGAGGGATGGAACCTGGGGCTTTAACATCCACAGGGGAGCCCTGAACTGTGCAAGGAGATGATACCATGGCTTCAATCTGAGACTGTCATGGAGTCTGTGAAAAGGAGACTAGAAAAAACAGTCCATCATAGCAAAGGAAGTACAAGGAGCTTAGCATCTGTTTGAAGCTGAGAGATTAAAACTCAAATTAATATGGAGGTTTAAATGTATGCTAAATGGTGGAGTAATATGATCAGATTTCTTCACACAAAGTTGTAGAGAGCAAACATATGGACGCCAAGTGGGGAAAGGGGAGGGTGGATGAATTAGGAGATCGGGATTGACATGTATACACTATAGATACTAGTGGGATTGGCATGTATATACTATTGATACTATGTACTGTTAGTGTTAGTTGCTAATAGTGTCCAACTCTTTGCAACCCCATGGACTGTAACACTCCAGGCTTCCCTGTCCTTCACTATCTCCCGGAGTTTGCTCAAACTCATGTCCATTGAGTCAGTGATGCCATCCAACCAACTCATCTTCTATCGTCCCCTTCTCCTCCTGCCCTCAATGTTTCCCAGCATCAGGAAAACAGATAACTAATGAGAGACTACTGTCTAGCTTAGGGAACTCTCCTCAATGCTCTGTGATGACCTCAATGGGAAGAAAATCTAAGGAAAAGGGGATGTATGTATACATGCAGCTGATTCACGTTGCTGTGCAGCAGAAACAAACACAGCCTTGTAAAGCAACTATACTCCAATAAAAGTTAAAAACTGGCACATTGAAAGCCCCTGGAACCATGGCAGGAGCAAACCCAAAGCCCCTCCATAAGGCCTTGTCTGTAACCCAGGTTGCTTGGGAGCCCATAGGGTTTAGGGAGAGAACAGCTTTGTTGAAGATGCGCTCATAATCAAAAGTTACAAATGCCACAAGGAAGTAAACCACCATGAGAGTCAGCACGCATGGCAAACAGAACAGAACCCTGAGAATTCAGATGGTGGTGAGGGGTGGGGGGAGCAAGGTATGAGGCTGAGAATAATCTGAAAGACTATAGGTTTGAAATTCCAAAATGTATAAAAGTTTTCAAAGTCATAACTGAAGAGTAGGGCATTAGGACAAAATGAACAGGCAGAATTTTAAAAGAACTAAATGAATGTCACAATTAAAACAGATTGAAACTTAAAACATAAAGTCAAATGTTACCAATGAAGGAATAAATGAACTGGAAAATAGATCTGTGGGAATCAGATAAATGCAAGATAGAACAGTGAAGGAATGAAAAACATGAAAACAAAGTTAATAACCAAGAGGATAGAATGAGAACATCTAGAATATTTTAAAACAGAATTTAAAAGTAACTTACTAGGACTTTTTTAAGGAGCTGCGTGGCATGTAGGATCTTAGTTCCCTGCCCAGGGATTAAATCCATGTTCCCTGCATTGGGAGCATGGAGTCCCAAACACAGGACACCAGGAAGTCCCTGTCTAGAGTATTTTAAACAAAATTTTCTGAGGATAAGATTATCATGTTAAAGATTTGCAAAGGACTTGCAAATTAAGGCTTTGCAAATTAAAACAATGTGATACACACCTTATTGGAATGGTCAAAATCCAAAACAAAATCAGTGCTGGTGAGGATGTATTATATGAACAGGTGCCTCATTCATTGCTGGTGGGAGTGTGAAATGGTACAGTCATTTTGAGACTGTTAGGCAGATTCCAAGAAGGCTAGATATAGTCTTACGATAGTCACTGATAATGCCCTTAGGTATTTACCCAAATGAGTTGAAAACGTATATCCTCATAGAAACTTAAACACGAATGTTTGTGTTTCTTTCATAAATGTCTAAACTTGGAAACAACTAAGATACCCTTCAACGCATGCTGCGTGCTCAGTCGCTTCAGTCGTGCCCGACTCTTTGCAACCCCATGCACTGTAGCCCACCAGGCTCCTCTGCTCATGAGATTTTCCAGGCAAGAGTACTGGAATGGGTTGCCATTCCCTTCTCCAGGGGACCTTCCTCACCCAGGGATTGAACCGGCATCTCCTGGGTCTCCTGCATTGCAGGTGGATTCTTTAACCACTGAGCCACCTGGGAAGCTCCATATCCTTCAGTAGTTGAATGGATAAACAAACTAGATGTCCATGCAGTAGAATATGGCTTAGAGATAAAAAGAAGAGGTCTATAAACCCAGGGAAAGATATGGAGGAACTTTCGATGCATCTTGTTAAGAGAAAGAAGCTTGTCTGAAAAGGCTGCACAGTATATGGTTCCAACTACACGATGTTCTGGAAAAGGGGAGACTATAGCGACAGAAGATCAGTGGTTGCCAGGGGGTGGAATGAGGGGTGACAGGGGATGAACAGCTGGATCACAGAGGACGTTTCAGGCAGTGAAACTGTTCTGTATGATACTGTCTTGGTGGATACATGATGTTAACCATTGGCAAAACCCAGAGAATTGTACAGCACAAAGATTGAACCCTCACATAAACTATGTCAAGTGCAGTGAAGTGAAAGTCACCCGGTAGTGTCCGACTCTTTGTGACCCCATGGAGTAGTCCATGGAGTTCTGCAGGCCAGAATACTGGGGCGTGTAGCTGTTCCCATCTTCTGGGAATCATCCCAACCCAGGGATGGAAGCCAGGTCTCCCACATTGCAGGTGGATTCTTTACCAGCTGAGCCACCGAGGGAGCCCAGGAATACTGAAGTGGGTAGCCTATCCCTTCTCCAGGGGATCTTCCCAACTCAGGAAGTGAACCAGGTCTCTTGAATTTCAGGTGGATTCTTTACCAGCTGCTGAGCTACCAGGGTAGTCAATATAAACTATGGACGTTAGTTCATGATAATGTATTTAGCTCATAAGTTATAAAAATATATCACATCAATGCCAGATGTTAATAGGGAAACCAAGAGGAATGGGAAGAGAGACTGTATGGAGATTCCACTTTCTGCTTAGTTTTTCTCTAAATTTAAAATAAAAAATAAAGTCTGTTAATTTTTAAAAAGATGGAGAAAGTTAATAGTCAAAGCAATGATGGGTGAAATTCTTCCCAAATTAAAGTTATGAGTCATCAGATTGAAGAATCACAGAGTCCAGAGCAGAACAAATAAAACATATCCACACCTAGATTCCACACAAAGACAGAATAAAATTCTCAGAAGCGATTAGAGAGAAAATATAGATTGCACAGAAAGTAATGATAAATACATCATGAGCTGACCTCTCAACAATTACAGTCTAGGTCAGAAGGACACTTTATAACATCTCCAAAAGGTCTAAGAAAAATAACTGGCACCTTCAGTCTCTATGTTCAGGCAAGTGTTTCAGGAGTGAGAAAAAACAGAAAGCAATATACACACATTTCATAAAACTTAAAGAGAGCAGTGTGAAGGCAATAATTATGATTAATCTCTTCAAAGAAAATCAGACATTTTGAGCATTTATTTTTCTCTGCAAGTGTTTTTTTATTATTGAAGTATAGTTGATTTACAATGTTATACTAAAATGTACAAATAGTGATTCAATATTTTTATAGATTATACTCCACTTAAAGTTATTACAAAATAATGGCTACATTCCCCTGTGCTGTACCATATATCCTTGTTGTGGACCTATTTTATACATAGCCATGTGTATTTCTTTTTTTTTTGTTTTGTTTTTATTTATTTTTTTAATTAATTTTTATTTTTTAGTTTGTTTTGCTTTACAATACTGTATTCGTTTTGCTATACATTGACATGAATCAGCCACGAGTGTACATGAACTCCCAATCCCGACCCCCAGCTCCCCCCTCCCGCCCCACACCATCTCTCTGGATTATCCCTGTGCATCAGTCCCAAGCATCCTGCATCCTGCATCAAACCTGGACTGGCGATTCGTTTCACTTATGATATCACACATGTTACACTGCCACTCTGCCAACCATCCCACCCTCTCCCTCTCCCACAGAGTCCAAAAGGCCGTTCTATACATCTGTGTCTCTTTTGCTGTCTTGCGTACAGGTTTATCATTACCATCATTCTAAATTCCATATATATGTGTAAGTATACTGTATTGGTGTTTTTCTTTCTGGGTTACTTCACTCTGTATAATCGGCTCCAGCGTCATCCACCTCATTAGAACTGATTCAATTGTATTCTTTTTAATGGCTGAGTAATACTCCATTGTGTATATGTACCACAGCTTTCTTATCCATTCATCTGCTGATGGACATCTAGGTTGCTTCCATGTCCTGGCGATGAACACTGGAGTACACGTGTCTCTTTCAGTTCTGGTTTCCTCGGTGTGTATGCCCAGCAGTGGGATTGCTGGGTCATAAGGCAGTTCTATTTGCAATTTTTTAAGGAATCTTCACACTGTTCTCCATAGTGGCTGTACTAATTTGCATTCCCACCAACAGTGTAAGAGGGTTCCCTTTATTTCTTAATCCTATACTTCTTTCTATCTTAGAGATCACATGGATATACAATATTAGTCGTACTCCTCACTTAACATTCTAGGCATCGTTTTTGATTTTCACTGTTTTTGAAGGATAACTTTTAAAGGCCTGAATCATAGTCTAAGCACCATGGTTTAGTGAATTGCTAGACAGTTAGTATAATTACTAGACATTTAGACCAGAGAATTTCCTCCTAAATGACAACCGGATAAAATATACATAAAAGAGAGACAAAATAATGCTTTTTTTTTTTCCCATTGAAAACCCAACCTGCTTCTTTAGTTGCCTGCCAAAGTGGGGAAGTATTTAGTTTGCAAGAGGCCATTTAGAAGCGATTGAGTTGTTTCTTTGCAAGGAACACGCTGTACCCTAAGTACATTGCTTGAGGTGACTTTTTGGAATAATCTTTGATGCTCTAAACAAAGAAATGACTAGTGTATACTTCCTGTGCAAATGTGTACCAGGCTCTGTGCTGGGTGCTTCCCGGACAACAACCCTTGCAGGCTATATTTAGGAGAACTTACCATGAGCCAGGCACTACATTTAAGAATTCTGCATATGTGAGCTCCTTTGATCTTCTCTAGAACCGGAGGGAGTATGAACTATTATTCTACCCATTTCACAGACAGGATCACTGTGGCTCTGAGGTAACACAGCTAGTCAGTGATGGAGTCATAACAAGAATGCTGCCGCCTACCGTCAGCTTATCCCATGTCCTGTTCTAGGCTTGGGTGGATGTTGGGGGTGGGGATACAGAAAAGCTGGGTGCTGTGTGCTTAGTCACTCAGTCGTGTCTGACTCTTTGCAGCCCCATGGACTGTAGCCCACTAGTCTCCTCCGTACATGGGATTCTCCAAGCAAGAATACTGGAGTGGGTTGCCATGCCCTCCTCCAGGGGATCTTCCCAATCCAGGGATTGAACCCAGGTTTCCTGCATTGCAGGTGGATTTTTTACTGTCTGAGCCACCAGGGAAGCCCAAAGCAGGGTGGGAAGAACATTATAATAATGATCAAAAAAAGAGAGAGAGAGATTCAGGGACTACGCCAAATTCCCTCTAGACAGGATCTCAGTTCATCCTCCTGCAACCATGTTACGTAGGTGTTGCTATCGTTATCTTCAGCTGACCAGGGAGTGAATGCAGAGCTCAGTGCCCCCACCCCCCTTGAGGTTGTGCAACTGTAAGTCACACGTGTCTGCCCCCAAGTGCAGGAGTGTCCACCCCGTGGCATGGGCCCTGCTCCTCACTGCCTGTGGCTCTTGTCTTCCGTCCAGGGGAGATGGAGGAGCTAGAGACGCTGTGGCTCACGGGGATCTGCCACAACGAGAAGAACGAGGTGATGAGCAGCCAGCTGGACATCGACAACATGGCGGGCGTGTTCTACATGCTGGCGGCCGCCATGGCACTCAGCCTCATCACCTTCATCTGGGAGCATCTCTTCTACTGGAAGCTGCGCTTCTGCTTCACGGGCGTCTGCTCCGACCGGCCGGGCCTGCTCTTCTCCATCAGCAGGGTCAGTATCCCCGACGGTTTTTCTCTCTGCAGCAGGCAGGTCCAGAAAAGCACGGGGGCTCCCAGAGTGCTTTGGGACCCCTGGGCATGGTCTGCACACCCTCCCTTCACTCACCAACCCTTCTTGGATGTGTGGAAAGGGCCCTGGGTTCTGTGTTCATGAGCCAGATGACGGTGCAAGCCAGAAATGGAAGGTGGATGAATAAGGCAGGCCAGGCCTGAGGAAAAATAGCCCAAATGGAATGAAAAATAGCAGCTGAGCCTGGGTGTCAAGGGGAGAGAGCATTGGAGACCGTGGTAAAATATGACAGAGTGTGTCAAACCCAAAGGAGAAGATCATTCTCTGCTCTTGCTGAGGATGGTCTTAGCGGAAGGCAAGGCCAATTTTCAGTTTTTATAGGAGGAAATGGCCATCTGATTATACAGGAAAACTTTCACTTTTTATTTAAAATTTTTTGGTTGTGCTGTGAGCCAGGCAGGATCTTATTTCCCCAACCAGGGATCAAACCCGCGGCCCCTGCAACAGAAGTGGGGAATCTTTACCACTGGACGACCAGGGATGTCCCTCAATTTTTAAATGCTAATAACTAATTCCATTGAAAACTTGAAAAAACACCAAAACACATGGGCTAAGCACAGCCAGTCTGCGGCCTCCCTGACGAGCACCTGGATATGCTCTAGGACGTTATTAAAGTTCCTGTGCAGCATGTTACAATGTTTGCATGCCTTCAAAGAGATCGCATGTGACCAAACAGAATCACGATGCAACTCCAGGTGTGTACACAGATAACAAGCCACAGGAACACGTATGATGCAACAGAGTCTGAAATGAAGCAGAGGCCTGAAGGACTGCAAGAAAACACACACACTTCAAACAGAAAACAAAACACACGTTCAGCCCGACATAAACAGCAGCTCAGAGTACGCATGCCGTAGTCAGTGCACTCACGTGCAAGCCGCAGAAACCTCCTTTCGTGCTGCACAGCATGGCATGTGTGTGTGGCCATACACTGGTACACGTGGCGAGATGCATTCGTCACATGACAGCCGTGGAAAGTGCTTCTATCTGGGGGACACATTTATTTCCCAGGCACCATGGAAGGACGTTATACTCTTCATCTCATTTAACCTGCAAACCATTTCTATGAGGTCGGTACTGATATGGTCCTAGAGTTGCAGAAACTCCCAGTTATAAGGTTAGAGGAATTACCCAACACCGCTCAGCCTTGCTGGAGCCAGGATCTGACTCTAGGTGGTGGTGTAACAGCCTGAGCCGACAAGTAACAGACATCAAATACAAGCAAAATAAGAGATTTGATGCAAATCACACTACACACACATATATGCACACAACTTGAACGCCATTTACCTGTTCAACACAAGCGAGTCGCTTACTTGCCTCAGATAAAAGCATATACATACATCGTTTACTGATCTTTCAGCACAGTATAGGGGCTTCCCTGGTGGCTCAGATGGTAAAGAACCTGCCCACCATGTAGGCGGCTCAGGTTCAATTCTTGGGTCAGGAAGAGCCCCTGGAGAAGGAAATGGCAACCCACTCCAGTATTCTTGCCTGGAGAATGCCATGGACAGAGGAGCCTGGTGGGCTACCTTCCATGGTGTCACAGAGTTAGACAAAACTGACACAAACACTTTCACTCTACATACATACATATTGTTCACCGATCTTCCAATGCAGTATAATATTATCTATCTATCTGATAATCAATGTCATCTATCTATCCATCCATCCACCCGTCTACCTATCCATTCATTCATTTATCCATCTATCCATCCGTCTATTTATCTACCTGTTTCTCCCTTTTAGTTGCCTTGAAATTTGTGTGAAAGAATTGGACAAATTAAGGTTTGAAACATGATGGAAAATATGTAGTTCGAAGCATCTAGTTTTAGATGCTGATGTTTATTAGGAAAACAAAATAATCATTTAAAGAGGAATTTATGTGTTCTTGGGTTTTGGTGGTTTTAAGAGACCCAGAAGGTACACTCAGGCTTAGTGGGGAGGATTTATTTTCTCCATTCTGTGGCAGCTAAACTTGAGTCTATGCAAATACATATTTCCTAATTAGCTTGATGGCATCTAAACACACAGATTGTTTAAAAATAACAATGTGCATGCATGTAGCTAGGTATTAAGCCAACTTTAAGCTAATTCTCTCTGCCAATTACTGAAGGCTTTCCATATCTAAATGGTTCTGGGATTGCCATGAGCGAATGCACACAATTGCCTTTACTTGTAAATCCTGCTTGTTTTTGAAAGAGCGCTCCTTCTGTCCGAGATACCATTAAGGAAGCCAAGTGAGGATTGTTATTCCTGAGAAATGAACTAAACCCCTCACTCCTCCTGTTCCAAGCCTCTTGAGGGACAGGCATGAAGGGGGAACTCAACACAGCGTTGCTGTGTTGTGTCCTTGACAAGCCAAGACCTGAACTTCCATCTCCCCCTCCCTCGTGGAGAGGGGACCCCATGTCCCATGGGACACAAACCTGAGATGCCTTTTGCAATGGCCAAGGGCAGAGGCCAGAACTCAAGAGAGTCATTTATTTTATATCAGAACCAAGCTTCTCCCATAGCTGTGACTTTCGTCCATTATGACTTACAAAAAAGGCATCCTCTCTTCTGTGGGATGCTTTTAACTTTTGTTTCCTCTCCAAAACACTGTCCCTTTCATTATAAAAAAAAAAAAATATTCACTGTCATCAGCAGAGAGAACCACTTCGGTTGTCTCCTGAGATGTGAGGAATGGGAGACATAGCAAAGCCAGAGACAAAGGAGGTGGAAACCATGACATCCTTCCAGAGAGCTCAGAGGAGAGCTTGAGGCAGCTTCAAGCCTGCAGTGGGGACGACAGAATAGAAGTGATAACCAGCCTTAGCCAGGGCTTCCCAGGTGGCTCAGTGGTAAAGAATCCATCTGCCAATGCAAGAGGTGCAGGAGAGGTCAGTTTGATTCCTGGGCCGGGAAGATGCTCTGGAGGAGGAAATGGCAGCCCACTATAGCATTCTTGCCTGGAGAATCCCGTGGACAGAGGAGCCTCGTGTGGCTACAGTTCATGGGGTCGCAAAGAATCAGACACAACTTAGCAAATAACAACAATCGTCTTGGGCCATTCCAGCTGTCCGAACAAATTATCACATGCTGGGTGCTTCATCAACAATAAAAACACGACACTCACAGTTCTGAAGCTGGAAATCCAAGATCAGGGTGTCAGCATGGTGGAGTGAGGGCCCTCTGCTATGTTGCAGATGACCCCTTGTGCTGAAGGAATAAAGGGGCTCTATAAGTCTCTTTTATAAGACGTGCTCCTGCCAAAGGCCCTACCTTGGACCTCATGACCTAAGCACCCACCTACTATTAATACATCACCTTTGGGAGCTGGGATCTCAATACATGAATTGGAAGGCTAGGGGGACACAAATAAGCAGAGGATACCAGAAACTTTAGGCATCAGGCCCAGGTGCTGAGGAACCAAGGAGGACAGTCGTGCTCAGGCCCCACTGAGAATGTTCTGAGCGGTCAGGGTCCTCTGGGAGTTGGAGGATGGACAGAGCCAGTTGTCTGGAATAGCACATTGAGCCTGCAGTGCTCCGTTCATCTGGACCTATCGTGGGCCAAGAGGTCATATCACTTATACAAGCCATAAAATGTAGCTGGAGTCTGTGAATACTGGAGAGGAGGAAAGGAAGACCTCTGCAGGCAAGAAAGAAACCCCAGCCCAGGGATTTGCCTTCCAAGGTAGGGTTTGGGCAGCAGATGGAATCAGAAAGCCGTGATGACTTTCCAGAGCTAAGGTGCAGTAGTAAAGGGTAGCAACCATTTCCTATGGCTCTGATCACGGGGCCACTGTGTGAGAGGACAGAGGGGAGGGGTGACAAGCAGGGGGAGCACAACGAGGATGATGGAGCAGGTCACCCACTTGCATTCACAGAGCCCTGTCCACATGAGGTGCTCTACTTGCATTGTCAGATCTTGCCCTGACATCCACCTTAAAGAGTATGATTCCCATTTTACAGATGTGGGACTTGAGGTGCAAAAAGATGTTGTGACTTAGCCAAGGTTGCAGAGCTAATAGCGGATGACTCTGGGCTTGTTTCCAGTGGGCTTCCGGCCTCTGACTCTTCCCAGCCTTCTGTAATACCCACTCCCACCTCTCCATCAGCCCATCTGGAAGATGGGTCAACTCAGTTGGAGAACCCCCACCAACCCAACCTGGGGTACAGGCCCCCATTATGTTGACTCCTTCCCGAGGCTTTGCCAGGTACATCTGCACCTGGGAACTGCCTTAGCTGTGTCCAGTGAGCCCCTGGGGAAACCAAGGATGAGAAAAAGCAGTCAGCCACCATCCTCCCAGCTCTTGAAACATAGCTCAGCTCCCCAGCCGCTTCTGAGGGCCTCTTGCAAATACGGAGACAACGAGCTCATCTCGACAGGCGGGAGCACACCACTCAGATGGGGGAGATTGGAGGCGAGTTCTCAAAATCTCTAAAAGGAAGACAGAAGCTCATTAAAATAAAATTGCAAAGTTAGAAAAACATGTAAAAGCTAATGTTCTCACAGTGCTAACAACAGGAAGAAAAGGCTCTGATCTTGGCTGATTCAGACATGTAGGAGACACACTGATTTTCACCCAATATAGCAGAGTCCCTCTAGGTTAGCCTATGAGACTATTACATCACTGAATTGGTCATGGAAAGCTTAAGTTAGCATACAAGATTCAAAAGCCCTGCTCTATGTGAAATACACGTTTGTACATTTTGACATCCAGCAGCCTCAGAAACAAAAAGGAGATGCTGGACCACTCAGGGCCTAGAGAAGGAGATGAGAGGAAAGGCTGCAGGAAAGTGAGAAGGGCCATCACCTCGTCTTGAACAGCCTTCATCCTGCAGCCTGGGGTGGAGAGGTTGGAGGAAGAGATGCTCAAACACACAACTGTAGGCTTTGCTGCTTAGTCTTCCTTGACGCAGTGGAGACTGTCTCTAGAAAACAAGAAAGATGCAGGAGGGCAGACAGCGGTGGCTGTCACAGTTACATGAGCATCCCTATGGGTTCTGAGCACTCCTACCGTGGGGATCAATGGGGCCACTGTCATCAGAGTCCACACTTCTCCACATCCTTCCCACGAGTTTACCCCAGAGTCAGCAGCAGCTTCCGCATCCCTTTCACAACCCCTTTCTTGGGCCACATCCCTGTCAGTCTCGGGAGAACCAGGTCAAACCCTAAAGCCTGGACCTGATTGTTCTGTTTAGGCTGTTGTTGGTGTTCAGTCGCTAAGTCGTGCCTGACTCTTTGTGACCCCATGGATTCTAGCCCCCCAGACTTTTCTGTCCATGGGATTTCTCAGTCGAGAATACTGGAGTGGGTTGCCATTTCCTACTCCAGGGGATCTTCCCAACCCAGGGATCAAACCTGCGTCTCCTGCATTGCAGGCAGATTCTTACTACTGCGCCACCTGGGAAGCCCAGTTGTATGAGGATTAGAGGATATTTTTCCCTCAAATTCCATGTATGACCATTGCCAAAAGTGTCATAATCTTGATAGTTGAAGTAAATCACAATCAAATGAGAGAGACAAGGGACGTCTGATGCTCTGCCACTGGTCTCATACACTTAAGAACATTATCAGGATTCAGATTGCATTTCACTGTTTCTCCAGGGCGCCTATGTCTCTCCTTTGCAGAGAGAGTTCAGGTGTGACACAGTTTCGTGTCCCCCATGCTGCTAATGGTGTTTTCCATTCCTCCCCACAGGGCATCTACAGCTGCATTCACGGGGTACACATTGAAGAAAAAAAGAAGTCTCCAGACTTCAACCTGACCGGATCCCAGAGCAACATGTTAAAACTCCTTCGATCGGCCAAAAACATCTCCAACTTGTCCAACATGAACTCCTCAAGGATGGATTCCCCCAAGAGAGCTGCGGACTTCATCCAACGAGGCTCCCTCATCATGGACATGGTTTCAGATAAGGGCAACCTGGCCTACTCAGACAACCGGTCCTTCCAGGGGAAAGACAGCATCTTCGGGGACAACATGAACGAACTCCAGACCTTCATGGCCAACAGGCACAAGGATAACCTCAATAACTATGTGTTCCAGGGCCAGCATCCTCTGACGCTCAATGAGTCCAACCCAACACAGTGGAGGTGGCCGTCAGCACGGAGTCCAAAGGGAATTCCCGGCCCCGGCAGCTTTGGAAGAAATCGATGGAGTCGCTTCGCCAAGACTCCCTGACCCAGAACCCCATCTCCCAGAGGGACGAGGGGCCCGTGGAGAACAGGACCCACTCCCTGAAGAGTCCTCGGTACCTTCCTGAAGAGGTGGCCCACTCGGATGTCTCTGAAACGTCAAGCCGGGCCGCGTGCCACCGGGAGCCCGACAACAGTAAGAACCACAAGGCCAAGGACAACTTCAAGAGGTCCGTGGCCTCCAAGTACCCCAAGGACTGCAGCGAGGCGGAGCGCTCCTACCTGAAAACCAAAGCGAGCTCCCCCAGGGACAAGATCTACACCATCGATGGTGAGAAGGAGCCCAGTTTCCACCTCGACCCGCCCTCATTCGCGGAAAGCATGGCCCTCCCCGAGAACGTGGACTTCCCCGACACCTACCAGGAGCGCAGTGAGAGCTTCCGCAAGGGGGATTCCACGCTGCCCCTCAACCGGAACGCCCTGCATGACGAGGACGTGCTCCCCAACAATGAGCCGTACAAACTCTACTCCAAGCACTTCAGCCTGAAAGATAAGAGCTCCCCGCACAGCGAGGGCAGCGACCGGTACCGCCAGAACTCCACGCACTGCCGGAGCTGCCTGTCCAACCTGCCCACCTACACAGGCCACTTCACCGTGCGCTCCCCCTTCAAGTGCGATGCCTGCCTACGGATGGGGAACCTCTACGACATCGACGAGGACCAGATGCTTCAGGAGACGGGGAACCCCGCCGCCCAGGAGGAGGTCTACCAGCAGGACTGGGCCCCGAACAGCGCCCTCCAACTCCAAAAGAACAAGTTGAGGATCAGCCGGCAGCACTCCTACGATAACATCCTCGACAAACCCAGGGAGGTGGACCCTAGCAGGCCCTCCCGGAGCATCAGCCTCAAGGACCGCGAACGGCTCCTGGAGGGAAACATGTACGGGAGTCTCTTTAGCGTCCCCTCCACAAACTCGCGGGGAACAAGGGTTCCCTTTTCCCCCAGGGCCTGGAGATCGGCAAGCGGAGCAAGTCCCTCTTGCCGGACCACACCTCCGAGAACCCTTTCCTCCACTCCTACGGGGATGACCAACGCTTAGTGATCGGCAGGTGCCCCTCGGACCCTTACAAACACTCGCTGCCGTCTCAGGCTGCGAACGACGGCTATCTCCGCTCGTCCTTGAGGTCGACGGCATCATACTGTTCCAGGGACAGTAGAGGCCATAGCGACGTGTATATTTCAGAGCATGTTATGCCTTATGCTGCAAATAAGAATAATATGTACTCTGCCCCCAGGGTTTTAAACTCCTGCAGCAATAGACGTGTGTACAAGAAAATGCCTAGTATCGAATCTGATGTTTAAAACCTTCCATTAATGTTTATATCTATACCTAATGGCCAATGTCCGGATGGGTAAATGGTGGATGCCCCAATAGTGCCCTGACCAGAGGAAGAGGATTTAGGAAGGTATTTTTCAGTTGGTTCTTTTGCACATGGCTCCACGCCGTAGTCTTCCACTCAAGGAATCTTGTGAGGTGTGTGCTGAGCACACCAGAGCTCAGATAGGTGAGTCCTTAACCAAAAACCAATCCACACCAGGGCGAGTCTCCTGGACGTGCCCGCCAGGTATGTTGCAATAATGACGCATCGGATGCCAGTGGTCATGTGACGATTTCCTATATTCCAAATTCCATTAAGACCAGCCCACCCTGTAATTTCCTCATCAGAAATGCCTCACAGTTCCTCTGATACAGAATAAGCAATATGGTATGCATGTAAACCTGTCACAAAATAAAACAAGAAAGCATCCGCACTGTAGCGAGACGGAGTGTGCCAGAGATTAGGAAGTTCGGCTTTCTAAGCTGTTCAGCTTTATTGCTCTGCCTCCCATGATGGCCCCGGCCCAACCCCAGAACTCCAGGCTCCCCCAAAGGATAGCAAACCCGCGTGTTCATGGTTCACTCTGCTAGCTTCCTCATAGTCCATTTCCAGACACATGGAATAAAAGGCCCAGGAAGACCCTCAGGCAGAGAGCAACAAGAGTCTCTTTGGATGTCCATTTGTGTATTTCACAGACACTCTCTCACCCTTGGCTTCGGTGGTCTTGCTCAGAGCTGCACAGACTCACACACATGTGTCTTCGATACCGTAAGTGTGGATCTTCCGTCTATGACGCAGCGGCCCTTGTAATTGATCCCGAAGACTCCTGTGTACGTAAGTTTGCATTCCCCCCTCCTCTGGTGATGACTCAGGGTTGTATAGTATCTGTTACTCTCCTCCTCCCCCCAGGAACCTTCACTCATTCAGTCCCCCGAATGGCATTTAATTGTGTGTTGCTGTTCCCAGCATGGTGAATGTGGGGGCACGTGCCAGCGGCCACATGTGTGCCATGATCTCTAAGAAGTAAAATGCCATCTGTCTTGCTAAAGGCCAGAGTGGCTGTAGGGCCATCTTCCTTAACCCGTTCTGAAATTCAGTGGGACATGCATCCCTGCTCCAGCCTCCTTAAATCAACAGCCTTCAAAACAGGAGAGACACTCATGTATCTACCCTGAGCATCCTCCCAATTGTGGATAATCTTTAGTGGGACAAGTGATTCCTCTCTTCTGAAATAGTTGCTCTGTTGAAAGCCAACTGCTTCACCAGCACCAACAGAACTCACAAAATTCCTCAAGGCATTTGTCATTTCCGAGTCACTTTCATCATCCCCTTCTCACTCGCCTCAAACCTGTGCAAAAATGATAGGAAATGATACCCATTTTTGTCCACTGTGGGGCGAGGCTGGGGAATCTTGACACAGGAGAAGCTCTCAGCAGAGCACCCTATTCATTCAGTGTGCCCCTGCAAATGACAAGCAAGTTTTTATATTACGACACTTCACCAAAACAGAATTTTCTAGTTTAAAAATTAAGCACGATTAAACACGATAAAAACCACAAACAACATTCATTACATATTTTATACAGTTCAAATCTGGTAATTAGTGTGTTTTAAATACATGAATATGCTTGAGATGTTTGATCTAAGTAGCCACCTGATTTGCATAGTCCCTGGATTGGTGTTGGTGTCCTGTTACAGAAGCCCTAGGCTAATGCAAACTAGCTGGACCGTCCCAGGCTTCCTCCTGCGTTTTGCCCTGGGCTCTTGGATGAGGGGGCAGAATGACAGCTTGAAAAGTTAACCCATGTCTTAGAGCCCTGTCGTGTTCTGTCTTGTCAGCAGTGATTTCCTGTGAGTGGGCAAGTGCCGAGAATAATTCTCTTAGAGCTTGAGGACTCATTGAATGGCTCCATCTTTGAGATAAGACACCTGATCTACCATATTCAGGTAATTAGTGTGTTTTAAATACATGACTATGCTTGAGATGTTTGATCTAAGTAGCCACCTGATTTGCATAGTCCCTGGATTGGTGTTGGTGTCCTGTTACAGAAGCCCTAGGCTAATGCAAACTAGCTGGACCGTCCCAGGCTTCCTCCTGCGTTTTGCCCTGGGCTCTTGGATGAGGGGGCAGAATGACAGCTTGAAAAGTTAACCCATGTCTTAGAGCCCTGTCGTGTTCTGTCTTGTCAGCAGTGATTTCCTGTGAGTGGGCAAGTGCCGAGAATAGTTCTCTTAGAGCTTGAGGACTCATTGAATGGCTCCATCTTTGAGATAAGACACCTGATCTACCATATTCCTATAATGATGAAAAGTGGTTGCTGAGAAGTTCAGGTCAGTGGGAGAGAGGCAGCGGGAGCCAGTGAAGGTCTTTGAGGTGGACAGGCAGAAGGGGCTGACAAGGTATCGAAGATGAACGCACTTGAATGTTGCATTTCATTGCTTGGGTGTTGCATCTTTGCTTCTCCAGCGAGGGAGAAGCCTAGATTAAAGAACCCGGAATAGCCCTCCAATCTCTATTCTCACGCACACCTGTGATCGTATCATCTTTTACCATGTTCTGCCTTTGCCCTTCCACTGCTTTCCAGACCTGCCGCCCCCAGCCAGGATCACCTCCATTTCCTCACAAGAGTGTCATGTCTTGACACAAAATGAATTCAAGTCTCCCAGAAGATAGCTGTGGTATATCACCAACCTAAAGAGGCTATCTGTCTTTCTCCAGTGTCTCCTCCAAACCAAGGAGCTGCCAAAGGTGGCAGAGATCTCCAGGGAGAGTGAGAATTACACTTGGAATGACCCTGTAGATCAAAAAGCCTTCTTCTAATAACAACATTAGCTCTGCCGTTAACCCCATACCTCTCTGGGTATAGAAACTAAATATATGGCTTTGGGAAGAATCGACAGCAATGTAGCCCAAAAAAGAGAAAAAACTATACCCTTCCTCTAATAGTGAAAGGGTTTTTTTTTTTAAAGAAATAGCTAGGGTTGGATGCTATGTAGTAAATACATCATTTCCTTTCTCTGTAGATTCACTGACACTGAATAGTGATGATCCCAAACATAAGACAACCGACACTGATTAATGGTCATTTTCCAGTTGAAAGATAGTGATGTCAGGCTATTAGAAGGCCATCCAGGTCTTTCAGTTCTTTGGGGCAAGAGTAGCAGGAGTATAACATCCAGAGGTAAATCACACCTTCAGAACAGGAGGTGATAAGAATTTACAGGGGATGCCATGAACTATGGGTCCATTACAGAAGATTCCTCAGACACATCTCAACTCTGAGGCCTTAGATTTGTTGATGCCAAGAATCCAGGATCTCTGACCTCCAAGGCGTGCCTGAGTTTCATTTGACTCAAAGTCGGAGCCGGTGTCCATTGTGATGCTACACTAACTCTTAATGGTTTTCTCCACTTGAGAAGGACCCAGATAGGTTATAGTGCACATGTGGAAAGTCTTCTGGGCTGCAGGGTCTACTCTGGGCAACCTTTGGGTTTCTGGAAAATTGTTTCCATTATCCTTACATCTGCAGGTTCCTAGGCCATCCCAGGTTTTTAGTGCTCTGAAGGGCAAGATGTCAATGGGTCTGCTTTTCTGCCAGTGAGGCTTCCATGAAGGCGTGGGATTACAATCGTCCTACTCATTACGCTTCTGTCCTTTGCAAATCGCATTGCCTTCTTTTAGTCAGCACTGTCTCATGCCTGTACCTGGTTTTCTCTTCGCTGTTTGGTTAAGGAGCCTGAGAAGTGTTTGTACTTAGGTTTCCCAACAAAAGCATTAAAATTCATCCTTTGCAGCAAACTCAGTCAAATCAATTCACACTTATTTTCAGGGGGGAAAACATAAAATTACACCTTGTTTACAAATGAAATAGTTTCACTTAAATGGGACTCCAGCCAAGGCAGTTAATTAGTCAAAAGACTCACGGCAGTTGTGTGTTCATATATTGTTTATTCTATTTGATATGTCTAACACTGATGTGTATTTGATATTCTGCATCTTTCTCAGGAAATGACAAATGCCCCGAATTCTTTGCAGATGGAATTGCTAATGAAAACTAAAATAAAAAGTTGGTGTTAATTAAATGGTGATTAAAAATTTATCTCCTTTAAACCTAAAAAAGTCTAGCCTTAATAATCAGTTGTCATATAAATCAATACCTTGCACTGAAATCCTTTGTAGGGTTTAAGACCTAAATAAATACTAAGTTGAGAAACCTAAATATCTTTCAGAAGAGCTGAATATATTTATTAACTTTATGCAAACCCTATACTGTTTCTTTGTGTAGAGCTGTTGTTTATGAATTCTTCAAAGGGGAACATGAATTGCTTCTGAAATGGTGCCTGTTTGTATGAAGCACAGCTAGAAAAGACATAATTGGATTTCAAGGGGAAAACCACCAACAACAAAAAACTCCCCAAACTTAATAGGTGAAAGCTAAACTCAGTGGTTGGTATTTAATATGAGTTCAAGGCAATTTGCATTCCAAACGCAGTGTTTATTTTCCCTTGAGACAAAATAAGACCTTTCCAGATACCCCATCTTCTCTTGGTAAACAGTGTCGGAAGTGTTTAATGAAAGGTTACCTGGAGTTTTGACTTGAAAGGTTCCCCCAGAATGCAGTTGCCCTTTCCCATCAACCCCTTTACATTGTATGTTCCTATCTAATTGTATCAGATGAGGTCAGCTTGGCCCTTGATGGAGCTCAGAGATGTCCAAATGCACTTATCCTGTGAATATCAATGCTCGGGTACACATGTATATAATATACATGCTTGTTTTCTACAATTTACACGTACGTGTATTATCCAAATAAAGTTGTATATAATGTAAAGTTTATGTTAAAATTTAAATGATGATAAGGATATTAACACATGGAAAACCCATTCTGGTTATTGATGGGATGATATTTCTGTAAAGAGGGCACTATTTTTTTTTTTTAATAATCTCAGTTCTAGGGAGGATAACAGAACCCAAGTGGCATTTGTGTGTTCGAGTTCTTGGCTTCTTATATAAAAAAAAATATCTGGGATGTAGTCTGTTCACTGTTCCTTTAGAAGACAGTGCTGATACGGACATGCACTTGATTTCTGCAAGCCCACTGAAGGGTGTGTTTCCTCTTTGCCCACCCACACTCTTTCCATGCCCAGAAATACTCAGCATAGTATCAGCTAACAGTGTCTGCCCACAAGGGTCTTTAAAAAACAGAACTTATGGAACTACACCAAGATCTGGGGCAAGAAGGAAGGAGATGGGAAAATTAAGACGAAATGAAGTTGCAAAGGGGCAGCAGTCATCTGTTTGAGACTCAAGTTGACAGGGTCAGAGTCAGGTCTAGAACCCAAGACATCCTGGTCCAAGTCCTAGCTTGGTTCCCCTTTCCAGGCTATCTCATCCCTAGGTTTCTCTCAAGTGTGTTCTGGCACTAGGATCAGTGCCAGAAAACCTCACAGAACTAACCTGGCTGTCTTTGCCTCTTGCCTTATACAGACCCATGCACCCTTCTTTGAATTTGGTTTTCCTTTAAGCTCCCCCAAAACCCCTTGCCTCAGAGTCCTGGAGAAGAGAAACCTCTTTCCAGGGACTTATCCCCTGGGAAGAGTGGATAACGAGATACAGTTTAAAATCTCAAACCAAAGATGAAAACTGGCAGTAATCATGAGGTTATATTGTTATATTTCTCGTTAGCCAAGGATGAACAAAGGACCTTGCTTAGCTGATGAAAGCTGACTAAGTATCCACTCTCCTTTTAGGGCCAATTTGGGATGGAGGAGAGGCAGAGGGAACAGAAAGTACAGTCTCTTCCCATAAGCACCCTCTAGAACTCCAGTGCCCTAGGATGAAAGACAAGCGAGAACACAGACCAAATGAAAAAACAAAATGAAGTTTTCATCAGGAGATAAAAATGTATGTGATTCCGTGATCAAACAAAACAGGTAATCCCTTCCCTAGACTTACTTCCAAGTAACTTTAGAGAATATAGTTGTTCCTGGAGATACCCGTCCATGATGGCACTCAGGACACCTAGGAGCATTGATCAGGTAAACAGACTCGCCCTTCTCTGATTTTGCACAGGCAGGCTTGGATCTGGGTCCTCTCAGTTCTCCAGTCCTTGCCACATCATGCCTCCTTCCACTTCTGCTTTATGACGTGTGCTTTAAGAAAAGGTTGGGGGGGAGGGGTGGAAATCCTCAAAGGATTGGGAAATAGACCATGATGTAAAAAGACTATTTCCTGAAAGCATTTGTGTTTGGTTTGGTTTTTGACTTGTGAAGAGTACTTTGGATAGTTCAGGGTGAAAAATGTATCAGGGAGGAAAGTAGAGAGAATTCCTGTGGAGTCCCAAGTGCCTCTGTGTTGTGGCTAGCTAAAAAGAACGCGTCAGGTGCCTGGAAAGAAAAGGGGGCAATGAGACAGCAAAAGGAATGAATATGTGTTTCAGAAAGATGGTGGGGTGGAGAAGGGGCTTATTTTTTCCTCTGTCCATCCTATTCTGTGCATTTCTGAAACACTGCAGTCTCCGTTCATCCCGAGAACGTGCCTTGGTTCAGCACCCGAGTTTGGAAATATCAAAAGGTATCTACATTGCTTGTAGACTGTATTCTGGGTACGTCCTAGAATGTGATCCTCAAAATAGCCTGGGGATGTAAGTAGGATTGCTCTCCTTTTACAGATAAGAAACTGATGCAGGTTGGTTTCAGCTTCATTCAGCCACAAGAATCTGCTAATAAATGTGTATTATTAGGCATAGTCTTGAAGTGCCTGATCTCCTCCGGGGGAGGGGGTCAGAATAGAAGTCTGGAAAAGAGATGTGTTGTTTTGAGGTCCCTGGGGCTCTGTCTTGAGTTTCCAGCTCTGTGGTGAGGAAGGTGATGAGTGTCTGCTTTGGGGGTGTGTTGAGAACTCCCAGGATCCCACCTCTGTTCATTGGCCCCTCCTGAGACTTGAACGCTATCTGTGTCTCTCCCCTGTATGCTTGCACTCAGCACTTACTTTTTTGGTTCCTGGGGAGTTATTTTCTCTACTTAGCATGTGCCTAATATTAAATATCCCCTTCCTAATATCTCTTCTTTTTCTTAGTAGACATCAGGGATAATTCCATTAACATATGCAAATAATATGCTCTCAGATGTGTGCGGGCACACATGCCTGCACATGCACACACACACACACACACACACACACACACACACTGCCTTGTGGCCCCATTAAAGCCTTCCTACGCATGGCGGCCCATTTTCAGAAAGAAGATACTGCTTGCAAGCGACTGTCCCTTCTGTTGATTGTCTTTGCCAAGCAGACAGAACAGAGTTTGGAGGTGTGACAGGGAATAAGAAATAGAGTTTGTGCATAAATGACCAGGAGCTTTGGTAATCAGTATGGCTGAGGGCCAGCTATTAAGATTTTATTCCCCTGGTCACTGACTTTAAGATAACTGTTGAACCACTGCAATGCTTGTTTGGTTTGTCTCATTAAAGAATGTCACACCAGAATATTCCCACCGGGCTTTCTAGGAGTCTGAAAGATGTAGGGCATAGTGCATTGTGTAGGCAATGACCCATGAAGCCTTTCTTGAACCCCCTCTCCCATGTTCGAAGCCATACCCCTCTCTCCTGACATTTATATTTACTGCGAGGTGGGGCACCGTAGAACCATTTTATAGGAAAGCAAACTGAGTGGTTTGAAGGAATGTCTATCTGGGGATTCTGTGACTCAGTCCCTCTAGAGGGTCAATTAACCTAAGCTTAAATGACCTTAACCTTAAGGTCGTCCTAGTCCCTGAGAAATTCTCTAGCCCTTTACATATTTCAAGTTGGCAGTAAAAAGTCTCTGAAGACAGAAAGGTTATTGTTACTTAATAGTTATTTGAGATCCTGTTGTTGCGTCTACAAATACATGACAACGTTCTCCCAGGGATGCTGAGCTCTGCGTAAACTAGAACACTCAAAAGAACAATTTGGCCAGTGGTGTCTCTTCACTGGGGCTCTATTTCAAAGCACACAACTCTCTAGGGAGCAGGAACCAAATTGTTGAAAATGGAGTCATTTCTCAGATTAACTTCCTCCAATAAGGTGTCAGCAGTATGTAGAAACAAACAAGACAAATCCAAGGTCATCACTCATAAAGCCCTCTTCTGTACCACATGCGTGAAACAATGAGTTTGCATCCTGGCAATTCTGAGAACATTCCTCATTAGCCATAACCCTCGGTCATAACCTCCTCCAGTTAATTCTCTCTCACACCTTTGGGAAGGATTTAAGTTGAGCCTTCAAAAGGATATTAATATAACACATAGCCAACACCACAGCTGCCTTTTAAATTAATAAGGTTAATTGTTCTCCAGCAAGCATAAGTTTGTCTTTGGCATTTTAAATGCTTCTCATTGATCTGACATTTTGCTGTTTCAAGCTTTTAAAAGGGCTCAAATCAAAGACTATTGATAGCTGAGCAAATAGTGAAGGTCCAGAAATATAAAAAACATTGTTGGCTTTTCCATGAAGAACAGTCATAAGCTTTTGAATTCGATTGAGGTTTCTACATTAGCCATCTAAGATTTATTGAATTATTTCTGTTCTCAGTTAAGCCAATTCGAATAAATGAACTGTATTGACTTTTTAAACCTATTTTGTTTTTTAGAAAATCTTTAGTTTATTAGGTTTGTAGACACAATTCTGGGGCCATGACCATTAAGTAAATGTTCTTGGGCAGAAATTTATTAATAAGATCAGATGACTATTTGGGGTCATATTCAGTTGATCATCTTTGAAAATCTTGATGGATTTGGGAAGATGAATATAGCACTCCTGACATTTATGTTTCTTAAATTTTTTTCCCTGGGAAAGAATGTCAATTGTTTATTTTTTTCAAATAAGAGATAAGGTTAGAATAATATTTTCATAGAAAATTCAGTAAACTACTCAAAAAACTAATTACATGGCTAGATATGGCTCAGATGCCTTCCAAGCCTGAGGGTCCCCAAAGATTTCTTTTATCAGTTGTTTTTAACTCTGAATCTTAATCTTATTCATTCCCTTGCTAAAACAAATTTAAAAGCATACACTTTCCAAATTATTTAGTCGGGATAAGTCAATGTAGTTTATCACAATAGAATGTCTGTGTGTATGTTTACGTATAGTCTATATATTTCAAGCTAGATACTCAGAAAGAACTAGGTGAGTTAATCGGTGGCTTAAATAAGAAGATCATAAACATCATAAATAAAGGCCTTCTCAGACAGAAAAAGAGGGTAAACTATCCACCTTTCACTTGTGTTCTAAGACTCACTCAATAATACACAAGCTGGTCATTACCCATAAGAAAGAAATTAAATTAAGCGGCTTGAAAGGTCCGTGTCTGAGGTCACTTTTAACGCAACGTGGATAGGATTACGCGTCTGTATGCAGAGGGTTTCCATTCACAGCTACATTCAAACACAGTCAAAAACCCACATCAGAACAGGCTCGATCTCTGGTTTGGTGGAGCCCAAAGCAAGCTGCGTTCTCTACTCACTGGTCTTCATTCAGGAATAAGATGTTCACTTACCAACCGCAACCGTTTATATCTGTCATGTTTTAATCCACTGCATGAGGAAGTGCTAATAACTGTATTAAATATTTCCAAGCATAGCTACAGAATTACACGTTTGCTTAACACCTTTCTATGATAGAGGAAGTAGATACTACGGTTGTCTTCTTGTAGTATGTCTTTTATTTTTGTTTAACGTGTTATCAACTGTTTTAAGGAATGGGTTTGAAATGTGTGTGCAAACTGGTATGTACATAACTCCCAAGGCAACAAAAGTGCCCAGTCATATGGTGTAAAAATGTAAATACAGGAAAATTTCATTTTTCTAATAAAGATAATTTCTGCCAATTGATATGAAAATGAGAAACAGAGTTGTGGTCTTTGTTCTTGTTGTTGCTGCTGCGGTTGTGGGCACCGGGAACGTTTCATATGGGCTTCACATTTGTAGAAATGGGAAATCGTTTGACTTGCCCCTCTGCGCACTGGAGGAGCAGTGGGGGGAGCGTGGAACTGGGAAGAACCCAGGACTTGGCTTCAGGATTTTAGCAGCGAGCTTGGCCACTGTCCTTCACCTGGGTCTCATCTTCCTGTGCAGTTTCCACACTCACAGTCTTGACTCTGATCACAGTGAACTTCACCAAGGCCTGTGACTTATAATTCTGGGGGAGAAAAAAAAACAAACCATGGTTAAAGCCCTCCTCTCCTTTTCGTATCCCAGGCAACAGCTGACCGCAAAGAACCACCCTTCTCCATATGCCTTCGATATGACTCACAGATGCCTGCTTGTTTCTCCATTCCAAGGCCAAACACAGACCTTTCAAATTCCCAGTGTTTTCCTCATAAATGATCAGCTGACCTTCTTGTTTCCAGTGATCAATCGAAACAAAACTGCTTGTTGACCTGCCAGAGCCAGCTCCCCGCCTCTTCCTAGGAATGGACTGGCCTCAGATTCTCAGATGCACTTCTGTCCAGCCCCACCTCTCTCCCTCATCTCATGCCCCCACATCCTGTTCTTTCCAGTTCTGTTTACCACCACCTACAAAAGAAACACTGCTTTTACCTAACACTTGAGATGCTTGCAGATCTTATAGTCACAGCATTCTCCTCATTCCGATAGTCTTCCCCCTATTGCAAGAGTTCCTTTCTTTTCCTTGAAATAATTCTTCTCAATCAAGTCTCTCCTGACTAAATCTACATTTAATTTTCATTTGACAACTCCCAGCTCTAGATCAAATGACATTTCCAAAATCAAAATCTGACTGTGTTCACTTCACTGCTCCTGTACTTCAAATCTTCAGCTTGGAACAAAGAATCCACAGGTAAAGCCCGAATTCTACAGGCCAGCATGCAGTCTTCGCAGTCCCCACCAAACCCTTTCCCCCCACGTGCCTTAGGCTATATCTGCAACTAAAGTCTTTTCTGCTCCTCTCCAAAGCCACCATGAGCTCTGGGGATTCCATGCCTTCGCTCATGGTCTTCTTTCCTCCTGAGATGCTAGCCTCCTGCTCATCTCCTTGTCAACTCTTAATCCTCCTTCCAATTGTATCTTCGACAGAAGCCTCTTCTTAGTCTTCCCAAGCTCCCCCCAGCAGCAGAATGAATAGATGGCTTTTCCATGATTCAGCCCCTTGTACACACATCTATCAAATGATTTAGCAGGCTTCACTAAACGTTTTGGAAAAGACTCTGTTGCTGAGAAAGATTGAAGGCAGGGGAAGAAGGGGATGACAGAGGATGAGATGGTTGGATGGCATCACTGACTCGATGGACATGAGTTTGAGCAAACTGTGAGACGGTGAAGGACAGCGAAGCCTGATGTGCTGCAGTCCATGGGGTCACAAAGAGTCAGATGTGACTTGGTGACTGAACAACAGCAACATCTAAAATTTTGGGGCTTCTTGGGTGGCACTAGTGGTGAAGACTCCACCTGCCAGTGCGGGAGATGCAAGAGACATGCCTTCAATCCCTGGGTCGGGAAGATTCCCTGGAGAAGGAATGGCAGCCCACTCCAGTAATCTCGTCTGGAGAATCCCATGGACAGAGGGGCCTGGTGGGCTACAGTTCATGGGGTCACAAGGAGTGAGACACAACTGAGCACACACACAAACACACTGAACTTTTTAATGTGTGCTCTCTCTCCTAATGTACGATTTTCCAGGGCTTTTCAGTTCTAAATGAAAATATACAGTTTTTCATCTTTGAGTTCTAGCACCCACCCACTCTGACATAGAGTGGGCCTTTTTGGATGGGTGGGAGAAGAGCTCATGGAAGAGTGGGTGGCTGATGCTTGGGTGAGTGGCTGGCTGGGCATATAGAGGGAGTGCCTTGGAACCTGTTCTTGGTTTACTCTGCTCTCTACCTTACCTACTTTGACTATAAATGCCACTGATTAGTTCCCATGTCTTTGTACTTGTGAGGCCTCCCCTATAAATCCTAGACTTACATATCCATATCTGTATTGTGTAACTCTACCTAGAGATCTTAAAGATATCCAAATGCCAAAATATCTGAAAAAGCATATTGGACCATCCCTCCCCTTCCCACATAGAATTCTTATCCTCCCCCAGGGTTCCCCATCTCAGGAAACAGCTCTGCTACTGACCTGACATCTCAGGCTAAATACTTCCTGGTCACCTTCACTCTGCCTCCTGACCCCCACCCTCCACCCCTTACTCCATCCACCAGCTGTGTCTGTGTGACTTTTAAAATGCACTCAGGATCCATCTGCTTCTTATCACTTCTGCCACCTCCGTCGCACCCTCCCATTTATGCAAATGCAACTGCTTTTTAACCTGTGTACCTGCTTCCTCTCTTGCCTCCTTGCCTCCATTCTCCAGACGGAAGACATGAATTGCATCACATCCCTCACCGGGTCTCAAGTCTGTAGTACCTTCGCATTGTGGTCAGAATAAAATCAAAATTCTTCCCCATTCTAACTCCAAGTCCCAAACTCTTTTTATGAAAATCGTGTCTTTGTCACTTTTAATCATTTTGGGCTGCACCGGGTCCTCTAGTTGTGGCAAGCGGGAGTTCCTCCCTGGTTGTGGTGTGCAGGCTTCTCGTTGCGCTGGCTCTTTTTGTTGGGGAACACAGGTCCTAGGGTGCAGGCATCGTAGTCATGGTTCCTGGGCTCTAGAACACAGGCTCAGTAGTTGGCCTTAGTTGCTCCATGTCATGTGGGATCTTCTCAGACCAGGGATCAAACCTGTGTCCCTTTCATTGGCAAGTGGATTCTTAACCACTGGATCACCAGAGAAGCCCCCCTAACTCTTACACTGTAGTCACACTCGAGAAAAATAAAAAAAAAAAACAAACGTTTCCCTTTGCTCTTGCCTTATTCCCTGTTTTTGGAGTCTAGGAACTCCAAAGCCTTTTCTCTCTTTTTGGATCAGCCAACGATGGGCCATTTCCAACACATTTTCCATTAACTGAAGTGGCACTAAATACCCTCGCTGCTATGAAACTAATCAGCAATTTGTGAGATGCCTTTACATCCATGTAGCCCCATTTTGGGTCATAATTATTTCCTAGTTAGGAGGCGATTTATCCTTGGGACTTGGGACATTTGCTTTTGCCAGTGATGTGGCTATCCAGAATGGTTCAGTTCTTTTTTTTTTCCCTCCCCCAAGATTCTGCTGGCTAAAGCCAGATGACCAGACAGCCAAGCAAACTTAATTAACAGACAGTTCTGTTCCTGTGGGAGGGAAAAATCTCTCACTTTCCAGTCAAATGTGCTATCATTTTGAGAACAAAACCAAATATATTTCTTTTGGAAGACCTTGTAATCTTCTGCTAGGAATGGAGTGGGGGGAGAGGAGGAAATCACTTCTCTTTTTTTCCAAGAGTTTTGATGCAGTTTATTAAAGTTCTTTCAACTAACCCATCTGTGTAAAAATCTCTTTTTAAATCTTTAAAACACTCCATTGTAGCAGGGATTATAATACCCATTTTACATATTCGGAAACCAAGGTTCAGAGAGTTGAAGTGACTTCCCAAAGACTATACAACCAGGTCATTGTGAAACTGGGGCCAGAGGTGAGCACATGTCAGCTGGACCTCACATCCCATGATATTTTCATCTCTACTTAGTGTTCACCATTACTTAGATTCCAGTAATTACGGAGTCCTCTGCGACAGGAACCGCCTCTGTGTTCCTGATGACTTACGTATTGTAAATGGCCAGTAAATGTTTTTAAATAAACAAGAAGCAGAAAGAAGAACCAGGCAGTCTCAGTTCTTGCCCACATCTTTGCTGTGTGACTTTTGTCTTTTCACTTCACCTCTGGGATTCTTTTCATAGTCTTCTCATGATATCTGTGAAATGAGGATTTTCAGTTCCAGCTTTGCCCTCTTCCTAGGCATTGTCAACTATAGCATACAAAAGATAACCCCTTCAGTACTTTCTTTAGTTCCAAAGCTTTGGAGTTGTGTTCCAGGTATCTCCAAAGAAAAACAACTTCCAGTGACCATCTGACTTCTTTTCTTTTCTGGGGTTAGAGGGTATCTTTCCCTGGAGGTGAGAATGGTGAAAAAATTAGAGGTCATAGATTAGGACTTTCTTTCTTTCTTTCTTTCTTTTTTTTACTTTACAATATTGTGTTGGTTTTTCCATACTTCCACTAAGGAAGCAGAAAAGTGGCCACTGGCTTTGTTTCTGAGCTCTCCGCGGTACTGAAAGCTCCAAAGATTTACGTGCCAAGTCTTCACTACTCTCCTTAGACAGCAGAAAGACAGGAGGTTCACATTTTTGTTTCTGGAAACTTCAAGATGCTAAAATTTACAAGTTTGTGTATGCAAAGCCTGGTGCACTATGGTTTAGAGAAAACTCCCATTCAGCTTGCACTCTGGCAGGAGCCAGGAGGAGACTGTGCTTTGACTTTCCGTTTGAAAGTCTTTATTTCCCTTGAAGAAGTGTCCAACTCTCTCCTGCTTCCCACCACCTGCTGACATGCTGGGGTGTTTTGGAAGTTTTCTCTTTCTTTCTCTTGCCTTTCCCTCACTTTGTCTTTGTTCCTGCCTGAGGGAGAAACAGCAGCCTTGTTCTTCTTACCTCAGCGGTACTGCAGGCAGCCCTGCATTCTTAAGGAGATCATCGTCCTCTTCCATTTCTTCCTAAGCAGGTAAGACATCCCAGTGCCCAGTTCAGAGGCTGGGCCCCTGGAGCTAGTGGCATCACATGTGCTCAACAGTTTTGTTACTTTCCATTGCTCGCAGCCTTTCATCGAAACAGGAGCCAAGGAATTTTAAAAAAAAAAGTGCAACATAAAATGGAAGGAAGAAGAAGTCATTCCCTTCTTCCCCAGATCCCACTCTGTGTCTCCATCACCAAACAAATGAGAAAAACACACAGACCTCTTGCTGTGTTTCAAGAAGTTGACTGATTACCTGTGGCCTCCCTGGTACATTCAGACTAATCTAAAGAAGCCAGGGTCCAAGCTGGCTTAGCAAACCATAGCATATTTGAACTGACTTCAAGATGGATGGACGTCATCAGAATAGGAAATGTGGAGAGACAAGCCCATCTCAGTGCAGTCAACACACACGGGAGGCTTCGTAATCCAGAGCATCCCAAAGTCACGATCATGGGTTAAACCGTAAAGCAAATTCTACATCTTTCCCAATCCCCTCCCACCATCTTAACCACTTATATTCCATCATAATCTGCAGGGGAGAGAGATTTACAGGAAGTGTGAGCATTGGTATTGCCTTCTGCAGTTTTCAATGTTGGCCATAAGGCTAAAGCTCAGCATCACAAAGCCCACAGTGATTCATCAAAGATAAGTAAAAATAATAACACAGATACACATTCTCAGCTGCCTCTTGCATATCTTGAAAGCATCCCAAACTCAACATTGTCAAAACCAAGCGCAACCTCCTCCCCTCGCCCCCAACTGCACTTGCTTCCCTTCTAGAGTTTTCTATCTCAGAGCAGAGCACCATCAGCTCCCACTCACTAGGCCAAAATCATGACAGTCTTTTGACTCCTCTCTCTTCCCCCCTTCCTCCAGTTTTGGTTAATCTCCCTGTCTATATCCTCCCACATGCCTCCTGCTCCCACTGTCTGATTTCCATCTCTCATCTTCTCCTACATGAATTATTGTGACAGTCTAATAACTGGTCTCCCTACCTCCAATACTGACCCACCTTTAACTCTTTCTCTACATACCTGCCACTGGAATTGTTCTCAAATTTAATTCTGAGTGTGTCATCCACAACTGAAAGTCTTTTAATAACTCCCCATCACCAGATCATGTAAAGACCAAGACTGTCGGCATGTCTGCCATGGAGTTTCCTGGTCGGTTCTGTATTTTTTAATATTTGCTTAATTAGTTAATTGGATGCATTGGGTCTTAGTGCAGCTCCCAGGATCTTGGGTGCCTCGTGTAGGATCTTTCTTTGTGGCACACAGACTCTGGAATTGCAGCATGCAGGCTCAGTGGTTGCAACACGTGGGCTCTCTAGTTGAAGCACATGGCTTTAGTTGCTCCAAGGCATGTGGGTCTTAGTCTCCACCAGGGATAGAACCCATGTCTCCTGCACTGCAAGGCTGATTCTTAACCACTGGACCACCAGGGAACTCCCAGAACCTTCCGGTCTGTTCTTGCTGACACAAATTCTCTAATCTTAACTCCCAGTACTTCCTTGCACACAGATACTGATCCAGCCAAAACAAACTCTGTCTTTAAAAAATACTGTTTCCACTTCTTCATGAATATTATTTAACCATCTGGCAAATGCATAATTACCTTTCACCTCCCAGCTCATGTCAACTCCATGAATCTTTTCTCAGTTCCCCCAGAGTTAGCAGCACTGTCTTCTGGACTCCCATGGATTTTTGGACATTTCTCCATTGCAGCATGTTATTGATCCTTTTATCTGTCTACTTCCTCCTACTGTGAGATTTTCCTTGAAGATAATTGTCTGTGATCCTACAGGCACATGTAAAAATGTTAACCATTAGGAAGATGCAAATCAAAACCACAACGAGGTGTCATCCTCCACACCTGTTAGAATGGATTTCATCAAAAAGACAAGAAATAGCAAGTGTTGGCCAGGATGTAGAGAAAAGGGAACCCTGGTTCACCCTTTGTTGGTAGGAATGTAAATTGGTGCAGCCACTATTGAAAGCAGCATGGCAGTGCCTCAAAAAAATTAAAAATAGAAATATGATCCAACAATTACACATCTGAGTGTATATCTCCAAAAAATTGAACTTGGGACCTTGAAGAGATATCTGGATCCCACATTCACAACAGAATTCAGAATAACCAAACTATAGAAACAACTTAAATATCTTCCAATTAATGAATGGATGAAGAAAATGTGATATACATACATGTGTGTGTGTATATAGATATATGCAATGGAATATTATTAGCCTTAAAAAGGAAGGAGATCTTGCCATTTGTGACAACATGGATGGACCCGGAAGACATTATGTTAAGTGAAATAAGCCTGACAGAAAGACAAAAACAGTATGTTCTCACTTGTATATGAATCTAAAATAGTCAAACTCATAGAAGCAGAGAATAGAATGTTGACTCCCAGTGGTAGCAGTGGGTTCGGGAGAGGGGACTGGAAGGATATCCTTTGACCATATCCTTTGGTTAAAGGATATGAAGTCTCAGTTATGAATACATTCTCAGATCTACTTTACGCTTAGAAACTATAGCTAACAACACTGCATTGGATACTTGACATTTTCGAAGAGAATAGATTTTTTAAATTAATTTATTTTGGCTGTGCCAGCACATGGGATCTTCACTGCAGGATACAGGATCTAGTTCCCTGATCAGGGATCGAACCCAGACCCCCTGCACTGGGAGTGAGGAGTCTTAATTACTGGACCACCAGGGAAGTCCCCCTGAGAGGATAGACCTTATGCTAAATATTCTTATAATAACAATAGGGGCAGAAGGCAACTTTGAGAGGTGATGGATATCTATAGCCTTGACTGTGATGATGGTTTCATGGGTATGAGCTTATCCCCAAAGGCATCGAGTTGTGTACCTTAAACATACACAGCTCTTTACACGTCAGTCCTACATCAATAAAGTGTTGCGCTTTTTTTAAAGATAACAAACTGTATGAGGCACAGGACAAGAACTGAACTAGAGATAACTTGGAAGTCACCAAGATATAGATCATAACTGAAACTGTGGATGTGAAAGACTGTCCAATGTTAGTCCCACATAATGCCTGTGTGTAAGCATAGGTGGTGATCACATAGGATAGGGCTTAAGACAGTGACGTTGGAGGTAGACCAGCCTCCAATGTTCACTGCCGTTGTGACCTTGAACACAGTAATTAATCTTTCTAAGACAGTTGACCTATCTGTGAAAATGAGAATAATTATTACTACTTTTTAGGTTTAAGAAATTAGAGTTAAGGCAGTCAGGAAATGCCTATCACAAAGGGAACACTATAAAATGTTAACTATTTTTAATTATTTATCCATATTCCAAATTATTAAAGACTTTCCTTTTTGCTCAGTCCCATATCATTTAGAAGATAAGTCTATAAACTTGTTAGTCTCTGGGACTCTCCCTAGGTTATTTGAAACTAAGTCTCTTTTATTACACATTGTAGAGTCTTAAAAGTTGATTAATTTCATTTTCCAATATGAATTTTCTTCCTTTTTTTATATAAAGCACAGAACGCTAACCCAAGTTTTGCCTATAGTCATACACTAATGATGGACTTTCTGATAGTGCTTTGAACTAGCTAAGTTTCCATATCAGGTCTGTCCATAACCTGAGTTGATTCAAGAAATTCCTTTTGTTTTCTTTTTGTTCTGCGATAGGAAATTATTTTTTTCCCTGTATAATATTGTCTTACTTTTCCAGTTGAGGCTGTTATGTGAAGTGCTAGACTTTTAGATGGACTGTCATTGTTCAGGATTTGTTGAAATAGTTGTTCTCTTTCTTTTCATAACATAACCTTGGAAAGTTTTGTCGAATGAACATTGTGAAATAAAGTTTGAAATAGCATTGGTAACTTCAAAAACAGACAAAAAACTGGGGCTGTGGATGAGACCACTTGAGAGAGTATGTTGCTTTTACACTGGGTCACCTTCCTGATTCGAGGGTGTTGACAAGTGAATTGAAGGGAGACTTGGAGGGAGAAAGCAGTCATTTGTTTTCAGGGTAGTGCATATATGTTTTTTATCTGACTCATTTCATTGGGGAAGGGTCGCTGGCTGACCTGCTCCGCCATCCCGTGGGGCCCCTTCAGCTTTTCCAGTTTCAAATCCAGGTGCATATTGAGTTCCAAGGATGTGTCAAGGATGTCAGCTTCTCCAGCAGGACTCTACCTCGTCAAGGTGGGAGGCAGTGAGAACTAACACAGGTTCTGTTCCCTCATCGTGAGTTCCAGGCTCGTTCTCGTGGGTTCCACTTTGCCCTTGTTCTTCCTCTCTCCTTTATGTCTATCTGCCCTTCCTCGTGACCTTCCCTGGGGTCTTCAATCTTCACCAGCAGACATGGAGACAAGACCTTACAGACACTGTCCACTCAGCTTCCACAATTACCTAAGGTCAAATCTATCATCTGTCTCCATATCTGTCTATTATCTATCTCTATCACAGTCAAAGCTATGGTTTTTCCAGTAGTCATGTATGGGTGTGAGAGTTGGACTATAAAGAAAGCTGAGCACTGAAGAATTGATGCTTTTGAACTGTGGTGCTGGAGAAGACTCTTGAGAGTCCCTTGGACTGCAAAGAAATCCAATCAGTCCATCCTAAAGATCAGTCTCGGGTGTTCATTGGAAGGACTGATGTTGAAGCTGAAAATCCAGTACTTTGGCTACCTGATGCAAAGAGCTGACTCATTTGAAAAGACCCTGATGCTGGGAAAGATTGAAAGCAAAGAAGAAGGGGGCAGGAGGGGATGAGATGGTTAGGTAGCATCACCAGCTCAATGGACAAGATTTTGAACAAACTTCGGGAGACAGGGAAGGACAAGGAAGCCTGGTGTGCTGCAGTTCACGGGGTTGAAGAGTCGGCCACGATTTAGCAACTGAACACAACACACTATCATCTATCATCTCTATCATCTATCTATTATCTCTCTATCTATTATCTATCTATCTCCTCGTGGCTCTTATCTGATTGGACTCTGACTACTACCTAATTTTGTATCAACAGTGGGAATGAAAACCACATCACTTATCTATTGTCACAAAACCAGTGGCCCCCAAACTTAATAGCTTCAAACATATACTACCTCAAAGTGGGTCAGGATTTAAAAATCAGCTTAGCTGAGTGCTTTTGACTCAGAGTCTCTCGTGAAGTTGCAGTCAAGTTGGTAACTCAAGGTTCCGTTATCTGAAGGCTTGCCTGGGGCTGAAGAGCTCCTCCAAGCTCACTCACATGATTGCTGGGGGAGTCCTCAGTTCCTCAACATGTGGGTCTCTCCACAGGGATGCTCTAGTGCTTACAACATATATCTGACTTGTCTGGGGAGAGTGAGTGATGAGAGGGAGAGAGACAGAGAGACCCACCCAGAGAGACAGAGAGAGACACAGAGAGAAATCTACTATAAACAGTCTCATGAGTGAACCACCAGCCCTTCCATCATAGTCTATGGGAAGGAAATGAGTCACTAAGTTCAACCTGTGCTCAAGAGGAGCAGATTAAGTGTGTGTGTGTGTGTGTGTGTGTGTGTGTGTGTGTGTGGAGAGAGAAATAGAGAGAGAGAGAGAGAGAGAAAGCTTAGCACAGGAGAAGGCCAAGTATGTCTGATTTCATTTATCCAAAGTGTTCCAACTATTTTTCTGTCTCTCATCTTTTGCTGCACATGAGGAAATCCTACATCCATCCAAGCCCTAGAAATAAAAAGTTCAGTATCAGTTATAGCCCTCCAGTCAAGAAGTTTGGAACTGTTCTTTTCCTGGAGATCTCTTCTAAACATATAACTGCACACTAGCAATTGTGTTAAATTGTATGGTAAGCACTGAGTGGAACTGAAACCCAGTAGATGTCATATTTGTCAAATGAATAAATAGATTACATCAAATCCCTGCTCATTTTTCCTAATATTCTTTTATTAGATATTTACTGAGCATGTATTATGTGCAAGGCCCTCCTAAACTGTGAGGCTGACTAAGTTGAATAGAATATCCCTAGCTTAGAGGGGCTCTCATTTGGCTGAATGTCAGTTAAGCCCTCCTATGAGGCCTCAAGTGGTCTCGAGGGTGAATTTGCCTTAAGCTCTTAAGGCAGCCTCATCCTTCACAGGGATGACTTCCTGAGATTCTGAATCAGTGCCTTAAAGGGGGAAGGGCAGGTGCTCCTGGGGTGCCCACCTGGGCCAGTGTTAGGGTATCTTCCCCTAGGGGGCAGCCACAAGCTGGGCTTCTCAGGGGCAAATGGAGGTGGGGGGAGGAGGCTGCCCAAGGTGAGACGCTGCAGAAAGTCAAGGGATGGGTCAGAGTGAGTGTCTCGTCAGCCCTTGTGACATTCTTGGGACTGAGTCAAAGGGAAGGTGACGGACACAAGCCCCAGCTCCTCCTCCTGCCTTACTCGCTGGCTATTTTTGGAACAGGTGCCCTAGATTTAGCCCACGTCACAACAAAAGTTGTCACTTTAGAGCAGGTGCAGGAGGTAGAATCAGATTTTCAGCTTAAAGGGCCAACAGAGGTTGTGTAACTCGGTGTGACTGAGCAGACCATTCATGGGTTGTTTCTATAAGTGGTCGTCTAGCCTAGATTTGCGTGCCTCCTGTGATGGACAGCTCACCACTTCCTGAAGTTGCTCCTTGCACTGTGGATCAGCTCTACCTATTTGAACGACTCTCCTGGCCCCATGGAGACAAGCCAGCTTCTTACCTCTATTTGCTGTCCTCTTGTCATCTGGATTCATCTCAGCTAAGTGCAATTCCCTTTCTGTTTTTTTTTTTTTTTTTAAGATTTATTTATTTAATGTCTGCACTGGGTCTTCCTTCTGGTGCATGGACTCTTCATTGCTGCACACAGGCTTTCTCTAGTTACAATGAGTGGGACTAATTTACAGTTGTGTTGCACGGGCTTCTCATTGTCGTGGCTTCTCTTGTTGCAGAGCACAGACTTTAGGGCATGTGAACTCAGTAGTTGCAGCATGCAGACGTAATTGCTCTGCAGCATGTGGGATCTTAGTTCCTGGACCAGGGATTGAACCCATGTCCCTTGCACTGGCAGGCAGATTCTTAACCACTGAACCAGCAGAAAGTGAAAAGTGAAAGTGAAAGTCGCTCAGTCATGTCCGACTCTTTGTGACCCCCATTGACTATACAGTCCATGGAATTCTCCAGGCCAGAATACTGAAGTGTGTAGCCATTCCCTTCTTCAGAGTATCTTCCCAACTCAGCATCCAACCCAGGTCTCCCGCATTGCAGGCAGATTCTTTACCAACTGAGCTATCAGAAAAGCCCTAATTCCTTTTTGGTAATAACAATAAAGATAGTAATAATGGTAATAAAATCTTACATGTCTGGAGGACTATGTGTCAGACCAGATCTGTGCTTTTCCTGCCCTGTATTGCTCATTCCTAGAATAACCCTAGGAAGTCTGTAGTGGTATTATCCCCATCTCACAGATGAGGAATCTGTATCAGGAAATAAATATCAAGTTCCACCAAGGTTTTTTTATTTTTTTATTTTCAAAGCTATGTATCCTCCTATTTTATCAGCTCTTCATCTTTTGTCTTGAGAGACAAGACAGTATAGTGGGCAAAGCGTAACTGCTTGAGTCAGGCTGACCCAAATTACAATATCTCATCTGTCTCTTACAAGAGGCACCACCTTCAATGAGTCACTTAAACATCTGAGCTGCTGTCTGCTTGTCAACAGGGTTATCATATTAGAAGGTTAGGAGGAGATTTACAGGCTGTACATGCGATGTGCTTGACACAAAACAAACACTCAGACATCTCTCTCTGTTTCCCTTCAGTGCCCTGGTTGCCATCACGACGTGGTGGGGGTCTGCCAACTCCTGTTTGTATGACAGGTAGGTTGCAAATGTCATTCCCCAGGTGTTGCCTGCGGGCACAACCTGAGAGTATATGAGTGTTGAGGCGGCCGCGTCACATGACTGATTCATACAGTGTTTCCAGTTGACTCGGACCCCTCTACATGCTATACTCAGAAGTAACACCTCCATCACATTCTGGAACGGTGGCTATTGGGGCCCAGCTGCAAGAATTGATCTTATCCCAGTTAGTCTACAACCTGCTGAGTCACTTTGGAGCCCAAACTGTGACCAAATGCCTCCCTCTTCCTTCACCTTCAAACCTGGTCTCGGATACGGTGAACCACTCTCTATGCCCTGGATCCAACAGGGACACATTGAATCCTCCTCCTCTCTCACCCACAGCACCACCTAATCACAAAGTCACAGCCCTTTCACCTCCTAAGGATTTTTTTTTTTTTTTTTTTGGAATCCATCAGCTTTGCTCCTGCTCTGCCATCCCCTCTCTGGTCCAGGCTCCGTCATCTCATCTCACCTCATCTCATCCACATCTCATCTCAGCACGAGGAATTCTCTCAGCATCCTTCTCCCTACTATTCTTTTGCTGCCTTTCAGCCTGTGGAAGCTTGGCTTGCTGCAGTCCATGGGGTCGCTAAGTCAGACCTGACTTCGCAACTGAACAAAGATAACCTGTGCTTCGTGAAACAGCGCGAGCGAACTTCTAATAAATGCAGATCACGTGACCTCCCCCATGTAAAACTGCTCCATGGATACCCATGGCTCTTCTGGTAAGAATCAAAGCCTCTCCTGTGGTCTGGAGGCCCTTCCTGGCCCACCTAAACCTTTCTCTCTGGTTGCGCACCCAGCTCCCCGAGCTCTATGTCCACTCAGCTGCGTTCAGTCCTGAGCACCCTCTGTCCTCCTAGTGGAAAAGAGATCCTGGGTGGGCCATCCTCTGCCTCTTCCCTCTGTCCAGTTAAAACCAACACAACCTTCAGACCTCAGCATGGGTAAGAGCATCGATTCTGAGCCAGCTGCCTGGTACAGCTCTGCATTTGTGGCTGTGTGACCTTGGGCAAACCAGTCAACCTTTCTGAATCTCAGTTCCTCATCTCTAAAATGGAAAAGACCCTGATGCTGGGAAAGATGGAGGGCAAGAGGAGAAGGGGGCGACAGACAATGAGACGGTTCAGTAGCATCGATGACTCAATGGACATGAATTTAAGCAAACTCTGGGAGACTGAAGGACAGGGAAGCCTGGTGTGCTGCCGTCCATGGGGTTGCAAAGAGTTGGACAAGACTTAGCAACTGAACAACAACAGAAAGGACACAGTAGTAGCAATATAGAATAAAGCTGCTCTGAGGCTGATACATAAGACATAACAAGAAATCTCAGCGCCTTGGCTTGTAGAACTGCAGTAAAAGCACTAATCATCATTATTACATAATAACAATTATAATTATTCAGGAGAGTTTCCTCCAAGCCCTCAGCCTAGGTCAGGGACCCAGGGTGTGTGTGTGTGTGTGTGTGTGTGTGTGTGTGTGTGTGAGGGATGCTCTACTTCCTCAATGCAGAAGTGATATCAATGTAATTTTGCATTTATTCATATTTGGAAATTATCTGCATTACGTCAGCCCCCCGCCCCTAAGTTGTCAGCTCCATGAAGGCAGACTCTTGAGTCTCCTTTTACTCATTTCAGTGTCTGGCCCAGTTCATGGCATTCCTAGTTCAGTCAGCATTTTTGGAGCGTGTGAATGTGCGTTGCTGAACACAGCAGGCATGTCTTCAGGTGATCAGGTTCTTTCATCCCCCTTACCCATGGCCACCCCAGGATACTTTCCTTCAGTCAGTCCCAATCTACCTGGAGATTTGGTCACTAGTTTTCTATCACATGTTCCAGGTTACGGGTGCAGCAAAAGCAATGCCAGCCTTGCAAACAGGGGAGACTAAGATTCAAATCGCAGATCAGACACACGTCTCTTTGGATCTCCAGAGCCATCCTCTGACCTCATTTTTGTTTTGTTTTGTTTTGTTTTTAATTGGAGGAAAATTGCTTCACAGTGTTATGTTGGTTTCTGCAATACAACAACACGAATCAGCCATAGTTATACATGTCCCCTTCCTCTTGAGGGTCCCTCCCGCCACGCCCCATGCCTGTCTCGGTCATCACAGAGCACCAGGCTGAGCTCTCTGTGTTTTGCAGCAGCTTCCTGCCAGCTATCTGGTTTACACATGGCAGTGTCTATACGCCAAGGCCACACCCTCAATCCATCCCGCCTCTCCTTCCCCTGCTGAGTTCACAAGTCCATTCCCTATAAGCGATGGAGTCTGCGCCTCCATCCTTTCCCTTCAAATAGGTTGATCAGTACCATTTTTCTAGATTCCATATATGTATGTTAACAGATTATATTCTTTTTTCTCTTTCTGACTTACTCTGTGTAACGGCTCTAGGTTCATCCACCTCACTACAACTGACTCACATTCATTCTCTTTCATGGCTGAGTCATATTCCCTTGTATATATGTACCACAGCTTCTTTATCCATTTCTCTGTCAATGGACTTCTGGGTTGCTTCCATGTCCTGGCTATTGTAAATAGTGCTGCAATGCTCTAACCTGTTTGAGCTTCAGTTTGAGTAAGTTGGGAGATGAGGGCAAGAGGGAAAGAGATAATATTAGCATCTGCCTTAAAAAAATAAGGGGATCACTAAATAAGGATGGTAAAAATGGACATTTATGGAGCTATCACCACATTACCACTAATGGCCTTAATTTCTTACACAATTGTCCCATTTGATCCTCACAACCCAACTCTGAGGCAGGTGGTATTGTTTTCCCCAGGCTGCAGATGAGTACACGGAAACCCAAAGTCATTAGTATCTTGCTCAAGGTCACATGGGCAATGGAAAAAACAAACAAAGTTGAGCCTAATCTATGTGGATCCAGAGCCTGAGGTCTTTATCACCTTCCCTTTGGCCTCATGTGCAGTTTTAAGAAGTGCCTGGTGCAAGTCTCATAGTGGAAGGACATTGGTTAAAGGTTGATGGATGTTGGAGGTGAGGAAGACTTTCAGGAGGAGGCGTGGCCAGCATTATGCTGCACGGACACATCATTCTCCATTCATTCTCCTCTGCCTCCTGCAGCCCCGCCCCCAACACCCACTGACATCACCTCCAGATTATCTACTGACATCATTGACTACCCAATGAACATCAGGGTCTAATCCGAAGAAAGGTTTTCTAAGAATAACTTTCATTTTCTCCATACCACTGGGTAATATTGTTCCCCATCTACCCTGGCTAATAAGAATTCTCACTGATTTGAAAGCAAATATAATAACAATAAGAACACCACTTATTAGCATGCAGCTTAGAAAGTGGCTCATCCTGAATAGTCTATTTTTTTTTCCACTTGAGAAGTTTGGAGATTGTTCAGATGAGCCAGCTATTACTCGGAGGCAGGAAAGTGGAGGAATATCGGAAATCAAAGAAACCCCACAGAGAGTTATCAGTGATCTGCCTTTTGTTGCTGGGGGTTTGGAAGGAGATTAGGAACGCTTATGGCATGAATCAAGGAGTTGCAGAGCTGGGGACAGAAGCTGGGACGTTGGTGGGGGAGGGTATCAGAGAAGCGCAGCCCCCAAGCCTTTTATCATTTGTGTGCCTTTATGACATACCCAGGGTATTAGCACATATCATTTCTAATGCTCATAACATCCTCCTATTTTGCAGATAAGGGAAATGGGGTTAAGAGAGGTGGGGGTAACTTGCACAAAATTTCAAAATTGTCAAGGGCAGAGGCAGAATTCAAACAGCTTTGTGCCCAGTTCATCATCCATAGGGTGTGTGTGTGTGTAATTACAGAGCCCATGAGGCTCAATCTCCTTTCCTCAGCGTGTTCTTTCTCCCTGTATTCTATGTCCCAGGTCGTCTCGTGGCATTCAGCGCAGGCTGGAGGCTGGCAACCCTCAAATTCATATTTCTGGTCTAGATCTCCCTCGAGAGCTTCAGACATGTAATTTTTTTTTTTTTTTTTTTGCCTACTTGACATTTCCATTTGGATGTCTAACTGTAATCTAGACTTAACATTCCCCAAACTAAAATCTTCATCTCATCCTAACGTGTGTCATTCGTCCTACGGCCCTCCCCACCGCAGAGGGTGGTGGCACCGCCCGTCAAGCCCAAGGCAGAGAGCAGAGAGCCCTTCTCTGACCTGGTTCCCTCAGCCCCCACCCCACGCATCCATCCCACCCTGCCTCCTTCCCTCTATCCACCTCTCTCCATTTCTACCTCCACCACTGCAACAGCAGTGGTCTCTCTGCTTCCACCCTTGCCTTCATCCTCAATCGATTTCCTACTCATCCCTTGGAATGAAGTCCACCTCCATCAATGACCTTTAAGGCACAATGTGATTCAAACTCTGCCTGAATTGTATACCACTTTTCTTTTTTCAAAAATATTTATTTGGCTGTGCTAGGTCTTAGTTGTGGCATGTGAGATCTTTGATCTTCATTGTGACATGCGAGATCTTTAGTTGTGCATATGGAATCTAGTTCTCTGGCCAGGGATCAAACCCAGGCCCCCTGCGCTGGGAGCTCAGAGCCTTAGCCACTGAACTACCGAGGAAGTCCCTACATACCTCTTTTCTTCTCTGTCTCCAGACATGCTGGCCATCCATCAGCTCTCTGAATACTTTGGCCTTCTTTATGCATTGGACCCTCCACAACTGGCACTGAATAGTCTAAGATCCCTCTCCTGCTTCCTCTACTGTCTCTTATTCACTCTCTAGATCACAAGGTAAATGTCCTCTTCTCAGAAAGACTCCCCCAAAGCCCCCAATCTGCAGTATGCAAGGCATTTTCCATTTGCCATCTGTTTTAATCAGTTTCCTTTTGCTCATTGCATCTTTGTCAATTATTATTCTTTACAACAACTCAATATAGTAGGCATATTTTTTCACTTCTTTTCTGAGAAAACCAAGGTATGGGGCAGTGGTGTCCAGGATCACAGAGCTAAGAACTTGTGAAACCAGAGCTTGAGCCCAGATCGTCCCGATTGCAGAACCAATACCCTATTCACCGCCCAGGGCTGTCTGCCCAGCCCAACACTCGGGTGTGCGGTAGGCGTTCAATCTAACGTGTGGCTCTGTTTCCTCTGGTTCCTCATTCTGTGAGTGGCAGCTTAACTGAATTACCAGCCTTCTCTGCTCTGTTCATTTCTCCTGTGCTGGTAAAAAGAAAAAGAAAGAAAAAAGATAAACAAGCAAACAGATAAAACCTGCAACTCTTCAACTCTCAGCTTTTTGATAATGGGCACTTACAGGGAGCACTATTCCTTTATTTACTAAACAATTCTGAGCTCTTTGTCAGGACTCTTTCACTCTGATTGTTGCTGTGTTTTCAAATGTGTTTCCCTGCAGGATCATGGACAGAGCCATCTGGTCTCCATTCCTTTACCGCATAGCAATGTTTAATGTGGAACCCTCTCGACAAAGGTCCTCATGCTCTGAGTGCCTGAAGTATAGTTGGGAAGACTGACAAGCAGACAACTACTACCCAGTACGGTAGGTGCTGCTGGGCTTCCCAGGTAGCTCAGAGATAAAGAATCTGCCTGCCAGTGCAGGAGACATGGGTTTGATCCCTGGGTCAGGAAGATTCCTGGAGAATGAAATGGCAACCACTCCAGTATTCTTGCCTGGGAAATCCCATGGACAGAGGAGCCTAGCGTGCTACAGTCCATGAGGTTGCAAAGAGCTGGACATGACTAAGCATCTAAACAGCAGCAGCATGGTAGTGCTGCAAGAGCAGGCTGGCCACACTGCTGGCAGAGGGCCAGAACATCCCATGGGCAAACTGCCTGACCCCAAACACAGCTCACCAAAGATATTCGATCAATGATAAACCTGTCCTCTCTTCACCTGATACCCAATTTTTGAATGCCAGTCTGACCAGCCAAGATAATGAATGATAAGACTCATTTTGAGTTTTTCCAGGGTTAACAATCTCAGAACACAAACACCTGAAGGACAATTTCTGATCACAGAGAGGATCTTGCTTCCAAGTTCTAAGGGTTTCTCTTTTAATCAGGAACCTAACCCCTCCCTTCTCCTTCTTCCTGTCCTCCCTCCATTTCCCCCTCCCCCTTTCATTTCTTCCTTTCTTCCTTCTTTTCCTTGCTGTTTATTGTAGTATCTTTGAGTCAAACATCACATAAGGCTTGGGAACCTTTATGATGAGTAAGAAGAGCTCCTGGTCTAGACCCAAACAATCTCCAATTGCAAAGTGAGGTAAAACTTCTGAAGGAAAGAATGTGGTTATCAGATAGGGCACAGCAAAGCAACATGATCTAGGCTAGGAGGTCAGGAAAGCCAACTGTGATTACATGAAGACTTAGCGGGAGTTAACTAGATGAAGAAGGTAAAGCAGGCCATTTGGACAAGGAGAAGAGCCTGTGCAAAGCCCTTCTAGAAAAATGGTGAGTGACATGTCCAAGGAAGGGGAAGAAGAACTTGTGGCTGGAACATATAACTGCTCTGCACGTTTGGATGTGCAAAGGACTCTGTTCAGTGGAACACCCCGGAAAACACTTTGATGGTGATGATGAGACTATAAGAACTGTATGTAAAATGGTCCCAGGGAATAAACAGCCCTGTCGACATTCATAAACCAGAACTGATATGGAGTCCCCATCTCTGCCCATTGGCCATTCCAAACATCCTGCAGGGAAAGGAAAATGGATGCATTGGCAGACTCACCTGAAATGAGGTTTTTGAGCAGTGCCTACCTCTAGATGAGATACAACAATGCAGACAAGATGTGCTCACAACCAGGTAAGAAATGTCACTTGGCCCAGAGCTTATGTGTTGTCTCTCTCCCCAGACAGAACCTGGAGACTGTCACTGAGCAATTCATAGGGGCCAGGTGTGAATTCAGCCCTTGTGCCTACTGTTTTTTGTGTGTGTTTTTTTTGGCTATGGCACAGATCAGCTCCCTCTGGAGAAATCCAGAAACTACTAGAGAGACTCCTGTACATGGGGTAACTGAGAAAATTCTTCAAAATGGATAGGAAAATCTGAGACATAATCTCACCCCTAGCTCAACGCCGTACAACCGGGTTGTTATTATTGTTGTCAGTCACTAATTTGTGTCTGACTCTTTGTGACCCCATGAACTGCAGCATGCCAGGATCCTCTGTCCTCCACTATCTCCCAGAGTTTGCTCAAATTCATGTCCATTGAGTTGGTGATGCTCTCTAAACATCTCATCCTCCGCCACCCTCTTCTCCTTTTGCCTTCAATCTTTTCCAGCATCAGGGTCTTTTCCAATGAGATGGCTCTTCGCATCAGGTGGCCAAAGTCTTAGAGCTTCAGCTTCAAGCATCAGTCCTTCCAATGAACATTCAGGGTTGATTTCCTTTAGGATTGATTGGTTTGATCTCCTTGCAGTCTAGGAGACTCTCAAGAGTCTTCTCCAGCACCATATTTCGAAAGCATTAATTCTTCAGCATTCAGCCTTCTTTACGGCCTAACTCTGACATCTGACAACCAGGTGAATTGAAGTCACTCAGTCGTGTCTAACTCTTTATGACCCCATGGACTGTAGCCTACCAGGCTCCTCCATCCATGTGCTTTCCCAGGCAATGGAGTGGGTTGCCATTGCCTTCTCCAGGGGATCTTCCCAACCCAGGGATCAAACCCGGGTTTCCTGCATTGCAGACAGGTGTTTACCTTCTGAGCCACCAGGGAAGCTGTGCAGCCAGGAGGGGATCTCTAATTGCCAACTTGTTACTGAGAATCAATGGGTTAGGACACCCACTCTTTTGGCTGCTCCCCAAGGGACTGGCTCCCAACTCACATGCCTCTGGAGACTACTGGCCCAGCAATTGCTGAGCCCCTGGGATCACGGAGAACAAAGCTGAGGTTTTAAATATGGCACCAAGCATTTCCTGTGACTCACTGCCCACTGCTCACTCCCACGGTGAAGCCCATGGACACCTCATTGCCAGGGCTGCCTGTTTAAATACAGATTTCTGGCCCCATCAGGTACTGAATCAGAATCTCTAATTAAAAGCTTATTTGAGTGAACAATAAAAAAGCATATTGAAGGCTTTCCCAACTGAAGCACATGGATCTTAGAACTTGCCCATGTTTCTGAACTTTTCCCCTTTCACTCACCGGGATTCTGTGCCTAAATCAGGTTCTGGCAGACGAGCCATCCTGGAACACAGGAGAGGGAGTTTTAATGAGGGACGTCCTCTGGCTTTACCTTCATTGTTGGAAACCTTCAGAAACATCAGAAATGGGGTCCAGCAAGGCAATGGGAATGCTCTTAACCTGCAGGCAGAGCCCCGTCTGCAGAGGGAGATGAGGTTGAACAGTTAACCCACCTGGTTGGGCTCAGGGAGTAATTTCCCTTTTCACATTTGAGGCTGAATCTTTGAGAGGCTCAGTGGTGGAGCAGAAAGTCATGCCTGAGTCCTATTTCCAGCTTCACCATTTCCTGTGTGTGTGATCCCGACAGTTAGTTAATCAACCTGAGCCTCAGTTTCCTCATATGTAAAATGAAGATGACTACCAGCTTCTGGACAGTGGTGAGAATGAAGGGAAATAACACAGGAAAGTACCCATCACAGCAACTAGGCAGGTGGATACTTCATAATTACTGCTGTTTGTCTTTTAAAACTAACATCATTATTTGAATACTGACTAGACATCAAGCAGGCATATTGCCCTATATATATATATTATTATAATATGTTTATAATATATAAATATATTATTTATATTTATACCATACATATGTATGATAACTATAATATTATATACTTGTTTATATATAGACAAATATATATTTGTCAGAAAATTTTTCTGATTGGGCAATTCAAACTTAGCATTGCACGGAAATTGGAAACCTGCATCTTAAATAATGTTCCTTTCTTCTTAGGTTACTTATCTTTTGAGGAAAGTCCCTTAAATAGGTATACAGACACCGCAAATCCTGCTTTACTACTTTCACAAGTGTGTTGACAAAGTGGAGATTTTAGAAGACTTGATTCACCTGTTCTAACCTGGGAACCAAAGACAGTATTGACAACTAGCCTAATTAGGTCACTAAAGGACAGACTTCGCAAACTGTCAGATATTGTGATGTGTAGGTGTGTATGTGTGCTTAGCCATTCAGTTGTGTCTGACTCTTTGTGACCCCATGGACTGTAGCCTGCCAGACTCCTCTGTCCACGAAATCTTCAAGGCAAGAATATTAGAGTGGGTTGCCATTATACACACACACACACACCAGAAAGTGTAATACCTTCATGGGTAAGGCTTCAATATTCACATTTTACACATAAGAAAATTGAAGCCAGAGAGGTTTGGTAACTTGCTCATGGTCACACAGCAAGTAAGGAGCAGAGCAGGGATCCAGGTGTTTGCAGTCAGTATTCTTGCTCTTAACCGAGGGGGATATGCTGGTTTCTCCCTTGCTACCTTTCTCTTAGGGTAGAATTCGGAGAAGATTGTAACTGTCATTCTGGAGTGATGGTCCTGATACTGTCTGGCTTTGCACGAGATGTCTTGTGTATTAAAGAGAGTAATCCCCCATGTCCCAAGCAGCTGCTGTGCCCTGACGCCCTGCTGCGCTGGCCAGATGCTTGCTGGTAACATATTGTTTACATATTGTTTTCAAACTTAGCTTCATGATAGTATCATCTGGGAACTTGAAAAAATATCTTTCCCGGCCCCAATCAACCCAGATTCCTGGGGTGGGACCAGGCATCAGTTTGTTTAAAGCTGCCCAGTGGATGTCAAGGGTATTCCATGTTAAGGCTTGTTTAGGGTTTTCTGCCTTGGCCCTCCAGGGTTTCCCTGATGGCTCAGCAGGTAACGAATCCATCTGCAATACAAAAGACACAGATTCAGATTCAACCCCTGGGTCAGGAAGATTCCCTGTTGAAGGAAATGACAACCCACTCCAGTATTCTTGCCTGGAGAATCCCATGGACAGAGGAGCCGGGCAGACTAAGTAAGCATTGCACGCTCTTCACCTTCCAACAAATCCCAGCTCAGATATGACAGTGTCACTTGCAGGAAGCTCCTTAGCTTTTTTATTTATTTTTTAAAGATACTATCCCATGTTCATTTATTTTTAGTTATTTATTTTTTTACATTTTATTTTAGGCTGCACTGCACAGCATGTAGGATCTTAGTTCCCCGCCCAGGGATTGAACCCACAGCCCCTGCATTAGAAGCGTGGTTTTAACCACTGGACCACCAGGGAAGTCCTTCCTTAACCTTTTTAAATGTCTTCTTGAAAATTAGTTTATGGGATGTCCAGGGATGCCTTTAGGATTTAGGATGACCCTGGGTCATCCCAGAAATAGAAAGAAAGGCCCAGTTTCCATTTTCTCAACAAATCTCAAGTGCATATCTTCAGGGCAGATTGGCTGTACTGGGATCCTGAAGGCTGTGTGTGTAGGGTGAAGCTGCACTGATTTGGGGTCAGACAGTCCCAGGTACTGACTGTGTGGGCCTGGGCAAGGTACTTCACCACTTAGAGCCTTGATTCCTTCTTTTAGAAAATACAGCTCATAATATGATTATACAGTAGAAGTGAGAAATAGATTTAAGGGACTAGATCTGATAGACAGAATGCCTGACGAACTATGGACTGAGGTTCATGACATTGTACAGGAGACAGGGATCAAGATAATCCCCATAAAAAAGAAATGCAAAAAAGTAAAATGACTGTCTTAAGGGGGCCTTACAAATAGCTGTGAAAAGGAGAGAAATGAAAGCAAAGGAGAAAAAGAAAGATATAAGCATCTGAATGCAGAGTTTCAAAGAATAGCAAGGAGAGATAAGAAAGCCTTCCTCGGTGATCAATGCAAAAAATAGAGGAAAACAACACAATGGGAAAGACTAGAGATCTCTTAGAGATACCAAGGGAACATATCATGCAAAGATGGGCTCGATAAAGGACAGAAATGGTATGGACCTAACAGAAGCAGAAGATATTAAGAACAGATGGCAAGAATACACAGGAAAACTGTACAAAAAAGAGCTTCACGACCCAGATAATCATGATGGTGTGATCACTCACCTAGAGCCAGACATCCTGGAATGTGAAGTCAAGTGGTCCTTAGAAAGCATCATTGTGAACAAAGCTAGTGGAGGTGATGGAATTCCAGTGGAGCTATTCCAAATCCTGAAAGATGATGCTGTGAAAGTGCTGCACTCAATATGCCAGCAAATTTGGAAACCTCAGCAGTGGCCACAGGACTGGAAAAGGTCAATTTTCATTTCAATACCAAAGAAAGGCAATGCCAAAGAATGCTCAAACTACTGCACAATTGCACTCATCTCACACGCTAGTAAAGTAATGCTCAAAATTCTCCAAGCCAGGCTTCAGCAATACATGAACCATGAACTTCCAGATGTTCAAGCTGGTTTTAGAAAAGGCAGGGGACCCAGAAATCAAATTACCAACATCCGCTGGATCATGGAAAAAGCAAGAGCGTTCCAGAAAAACATCTATTTCTGCTTTATTAAGTATGCCAAAGCCTTTGACTGGGTGGATCACAATAAACTGTGGAAAATTCTGAGAGAGATCAGAATACCAGACCACCTGACCTACCTCTTGAGAAACCTATATGCAGGTCAGGAAGCAACAGTTGGAACTTGGCATGGAACAACAGACTGGTTCCAAATAGGAAAAGGAGTACGTCAAGGCTGTATATTGTCACCCTGCTTATTTAACTTCTATGCAGAGTACATCATGAGAATTGCTGGGCTGGAAGAAGCACAAGCTGGAATAAGATTGCTGGGAGAAATACTAATAACCTCAGATATGCAGATGACACCACCTTTATGGCAGAAAGTGAAGAGGAACTAAAGAGCTTCTTGATGAAAGTGAAAGAGGAGAGTGAAAAAGTTGGCTTAAAGCTCAACATTCAGAAAATGAAGATCATGGCATCCGGTCCCATCACTTCATGGGAAATAGATGGGGAAACAGTAGAAACAGTGTCAGACTTTGTTTTTTTGGGCTCCAAAATCACTGTAGATGGTGCCTGCAGCCATGAAATTAAAAGACGCTTACTCCTTGGAAGAAAAGTTATGACCAACCTAGATAGCATATTCAAAAGCAGAGACAATACTTTGCCAACTAAGGTCCGTCTAGTCAAGGCTATGGTTTTTCCAGTGGTCATCTATGGATGTGAGAGTTGGACTGTGAAGAAGGCTGAGCGCCGAAGAATTGATGCTTTTGAACTGTGGTACTGGAGAAGAGTCTTGAGAGTCCCTTGGAATGCAAGGAGATCCAACCAGTCCATCCTAAAGGAGATCAGTGCTGAATATTCATTGAAAGGACTGATGTTAAAGTTGCAGCTCCAATACTTTGGCCACCTCATGTGAAGAGTTGACTCATTGGAAAAGACTCTGATGCTGGGAGGGATTGGGGGCAGGAGGAGAAGGGGACGACTGAGGATGAGATGGCTGGATGGCATCACCGACTCAATGGACATGAGTTTGAGTGAACTCCGGGAGTTGGTGATGGACAGGGAGGCCTGGCATGCTGTGATTCATGGGGTCGCAAAGAGTCGGACACAACTGAGTGACTGAACTGAACTGAACTGAATGGCTTCTTCATTAAAATGTAGAGATTAGAGACCGTGTCCAGAAAAAGTAGACTGGATAGTGCCTGCCACATAACAAACGCTCAATAAACAGGAATCATGAGTAGTAACAGTTGTCATTTATTAAACAGAGATGCAGGTAAGGGATAAAAATTGCTATTTGATAGGTCAGAACAAGTGTCACTAGTTTCTTACGGTTCAGCCCACCCACTGCTTCATATGGATTAAGATGATCCGTCATGACAATGGCCTTTTATTATCCCATTTCATAAGGGAGTACACTGAGTTCTAGTTAGGCTAAGAAATTTCCCAGGGTCACACTAGTAAATAGCAGTGTCTCCCTGTAACTCATCTCCCAGAAATCCCCGTGCTGATTCATTCTCCTCCTTCAGGTTTTAGCTGAGTCACTTCTGCAGAGGGGGCTTCCCTGAGCCCTCCCCTACAACCCTCTTCCACCCCTCTGACACTCACCCAGCTTTGTTTTCTTCACATCACTCATCACCCTCTGCTATATTCTTGCTCATATATTCATTCTCTTCCTCAACTTGACTTGAAACTCTATGAAAGCAAGGATCCTATCTCAGTAACCACTAGAGACTCAGCACCTAACCCAGTGCCCAGCATATGTAGATATATAAAAAATGCTTGTGAAATGAGTGATCAAAGGAATAAGACAATCTGATTCATTTCTTAGCTGATGTATCACCATTTTAGCATGATTATTTATAACCAAGGTCTTATCACTTCAAGATTTGATGCTTAACTAATTGCCTTCTAGATACAACAGAGCTCAAACCTAGAAGAAAGAAGCTGGAAGAGATAATCTGCCCTCCCTAGTGTGGGATCTGTCTTCCTGACCCCTCGATCAAGCACATAATCACAAATATGCACACAGATGCAGACACATCCTCCATAGCTCATGTTGCTTTTGCTCCAGAGTCGGGGTAGGGGGACTTGGTCATAAACTCCCAGGCAGAAAACCATGGCGACCATCCTCTGGTTCTAATAAAAGTTTGATGAGTCAGTGTTGTGAATGAGTATAGCCACATTGAGTTTGATCACATTCATTTTTAAAAGGCCATGTTTCAGCCACATCATTTGTTAGGAATAATTGCTCTGGAGGTTATTCTCAGCATCGTTCCACACAGGTGAAATGTTTCAGGTGGTGATCAGGAGTGCTGGACAGGCAGGCTGCTAGGGGGTGAAGTGGGAGGAGGCCAGTCCCTCAGCAGCCTGTCTTGTGCCTCTACACTCATGCTTTATGTCAGGGAACCCTGCAAAAATCACAAGTGATAACCTGGCCAAGCATCCTCAGGTATCTTTCTCTCCATAGGCTGGGATCCTTGAATCTCTAGCTTCAGGTTTTCTGGATAGAGATTTACAATAATGAAAAGACCATTGCCTTTATTTTTAACATTTTATCAACGTATTCAATGGCACCCCACTCCAGTACTCTCGCCTGGAAAATCCCATGGGCGGAGGAGCCTGGTGGGCTGCAGTCCATGGGATCGCTAAGGTTCGGACACGACTGAGCAACTTCACTTTCACTTTTCACTTTCATGCATTGGAGAAGGAAATGGCAACCCACTCCAGTGTTCTTGCCTGGAGAATCCCAGGGACGGCGGAGCCTGATGGGCTGCCGTCTCTGGGGTTGCACAGAGTCGGACACGACTGAAGTGACTCAGCAGCAGCATAGTTGATTTACAAGACTGTATTAATTTCTGCTGCACAGCCAAGTGACTCAGCTAACTATCTATCTATCTGCCTATCTACCTGTTCCTTTCCATTATGGCTTATCACAGCCTATTGAATTTAGCTCCCTGTACTATACAGGACCTTGCTATTTACCCATTCTATACATACAAGTTTGCATCTGCGAATCCCAAACTCTCAGACCCTCCCTCTCCCACCCCACTGCTCCCTGGCAACCACAGTCTGTCCTCTATGTCTGCAAGTCTGTTTCTGTTTTGCAGATAGGTTCATTTGTGTTGTATTTTAGATTTCTGCATATAAATGATATTATGTGGTATCTATCTTCCTGACTTCCTTTGGGTAGTATAATTATCTCTAGGTACCTCCATGTTACTGCAAGTGGGATCATTTCACTCCTTCTATGGCTGAGTAATATTCCATAGTATGTATGTACCTCATCTTCTTTATTCATTCATCTGTTGATAGACATTTAGCTTGCTTCCATGTCTTAGCTATTGTGAATAGTGCTCCTGTGAACACAGGAGTACATGTATCTTTCGAATTGCAGTTTTGTCTGGGTATATGCCTAGGAGCGGAATTGCTGGATCATATGGCAACTCTATTTTTAACTTTTTGAGGAACTTCCATACTGTTCTCCATAGCGGCTGCAACAACTTACATTCCCACCAACAGTGTAAGAAGATTCCCTTTTCTTTACACCCTCTTCAACATTTCTTACTTAGAGATTTTTTAATGATGACCTTTCTGACCAGTGTTCAGTGGTACTGTGTTGTAGTTTTGATTTGTATTTTCTAATAATTCATCATGATGAGCATCTTTTCATATGCCAATTGGCCATCTGTGTCTTTTTAATTAATTTATTATAATTGGAGGCTTATTACCTTACAAAAGTGTGGTGATTTTTGCCATACACTGACATGAATCAGCCATGGGTGTATGTCTTTTTTTAAAGAAATGTCTGTTTAGGTCTTCTGCCCATTTTTCAGTTGCATTCTTTTTTGTCATTGTTGTTACTGAATTGTATGAGCCGTTAGTGTATTTTGCAAATTAAGCCCTTGTTGAAGACCATTATCTTGAGTCAGAACTTTGAGTCTGAATCTTGGCTCTGCTTCTTGCTGTCTGTGTGACCTTGGAGAAATTGCTCAACCTCTCTGAGTATCAGTCTTTAGCGGGGAAAAAGTGTCCCTGTAGTCCTTCCAGAGAATCTAGGCTCAGATGTCATAGATGTCACTTCCAGAGCCCTGTCAGAAAAGCCTGGGTTCTGTGAGTCTAAGAATAAATGGTCCTATAAGAATGGTCATAACCATTAGGTGGGCTACAAATAAAGTTTTATCCTTTATTTTCTTTTCTGGGATACTTATGCAACACTGTAATATATCTTCCACTGAAAATTAGTTAGAAACATGGTTTTTAAGGAAGAGAATAAAAATCACCTAAAATCCAACCAACCACCACTAATATGTTAGCATATTTCCTACTTGATATTTTTCTGTGAAGATATAAAGAGAAAATATTGCTTTAAGATCTGGCCATGAATTTCTTTTTGTCTCTGAAATATGCATAGGAGAGCCATTTGGGGTAGAAGATGAGCTTGTGGCTATTGGTGTGTTTCAAAGAGAGACAGAGAGATGCCCCCTTGTGTACATAGCTCTTCTCTTGAAGGGGAGGGCTAAAGAACCAAAAATGAGAGGAGTGAGGGGCCACCAGCACTGCGTGAGGCTCTGTGCTGTGCTGTGCTTGGGTTAGTGGAAATTTTGGGGAGAAATGGAGATATGGATGAAGAGGAATCCATATTACTCATTTCCAAATTGTTAGTTTCATGGTATGTGTTCCCCACATCTCCTGCCTTGGCAGGCAGATTCTTAACCACTGAGCCATCGGGGAAGTCCTGTGATTTCTTTATCTACAACACACATGTATGCTAGATTGAATTCAAAAGTGTCTCTAAAAGTGTCTTCACTACTCCTGGTATCCATAACTTTGCAATGTGGCCTTGCAGTTTCTCTAATCAAGAGGGAAGGGTCTGTTTCTCTACCCCAACCCACACACAGCAACAAAGACCAGCGCAGCCAAAGAAAAAAAGAAACTTTTCTTTTATAAAAATAGAAATTGATTGGTTGAAAGTCCATAAAGCCCATAAATATGGTCTGGCCCCAGCATTCTTTTTAGTCACTAGGGTGTGGTGGGATTAACTCTGCTGGTTCCCAGCTGAGGTCTCAGGATGTCACGTGTTCTGATATTGTTCTTGGAAACTTACCAGGTGCCATGTGAACAAGGCCAAGCCAGCTTGCTGAATGATAGATGACATGTGGCCCGCTCACCCTCCACCCCAGCCAACAAACAGGCATGTGAGCAAGATTATCCTAGATCTGCCAGCCCCAGCCAACTGGTCAACCAACCATAGACTCAGACCAGTCAAGATCACTCAAATGTTTTAAGGTATTAATACAAGATGATGGGGATCTGAGAAATGAGTGGAAAGAGAGAGACTTAGATGACTAAGAGAACAAAGTGAAAGAGTTTCTTCTTCACACCCCACATCTTATTTTGAGCCTCACATCTGAAAGTGGAGGCTTGATTCCCAACAAGGCTTAGCCTATCCATCAAAACAATCAATATTCCAAATTGGCATCCACTCACCCACAGACTTTAACTTTGAATAATGCCCTGTTTTATGTTAGCCCAAGAATGGAAATCTGTATCCTTTCCAGCCCCAATGACTGAATGTCTTAAAAAATAGGTATATATTTAGGATTTCCAAAAGAGATAATGAGCAATTGCTAATAATTATTTGAAGCCATTAGAGTTGGACCCAGCACAATTAATGCTACTGTTGAATTTTGATAATACCATAAAGATAATTTGAGCTTGGTGCAAGAACGGATGCCAAGACACACTCAACAATTGAACAGAATTTTCAAACATACAGATGTAATCTTTTCAAGTGGAGTGAATTCAAGTGTATTGAATTGCAGCACAGTGATGGTCTCTTGTACATTTCCTAGAATATTCAGAGTTGAGAGGCAGATGTTTCCAGAGAAAGGACAAGCTCAGAAGAATCTGGCTTTATTCCTCAGGAGCTGGATGGGGTGCCAACATGTAGCCCAATTCAGACCAAAACAATGGCAGCTCTTTGAGTCAACTGAGTCATGATTTCTGTATTCATTTCCTGGGCTGCCCTAACAAGTTACCACAATTATGATGCCCTAAAACAACAGAAATGTAGGTAAGAAACCCAAAGTCAAGGTGTCAGTAGGCTTGGTTTCCTCAGGAGGCTCTGAAGAAGAATCTGTTGCAGGCTTCTCTCCTAGCTTCTAGTAGCTCCTGCCAGTCCTTGGCATTTTTTGGCTTCTGTAGTTTTCCTATCAAAGTTATTGTACTGGTAGTCATAGAGCAGAGATCTAGTCTATTTTCCATCACCCAAGGACAGGGGATCTTCGAGGTTTCTCCATGGTTGAAAAACTAAGGTAATGACAAGAGTTCATGTTCTTTTCCTCTTTCTGAAATGCCATCATCAGGCAGGGTTTATTCTTACCTCCTGGCCTCAAGAAGGCTGCTGCAATTCCAGGCATTGCATAAAGGCAATGCAGCCCACGGTCAGAAAGAGGTTGTAAATGTCTGCTGTCTTTCTTCTCCATGGACTCCTCTTTCCCATAGTCCACCCCCAGTCCAATTAGACTTCAAGACTCACTGGCCAGGTTTACATGTGTGCAAAGATAAACACAACACGGCTAGACAATGATCCCTCAGGAACAGGAGAGTCAATAAATAGATTCCTAAGTAGCCAAAAAAAAAAAAAAACACCCTAGATTTGGAGACCACAGCATGTGGGGTTCAAATCCCAGCCCTGGCTCCTTATCCACTGTGTAGTTCTGGCAGCTTCGCAGGCTGCAGCTTCTTCTCTGTAAATTGGATAAACAGCTCTTCTAGTCTTAGCTCCCTTTATCACTTTCTCATGTCTGAGAAGCCAGAACCCATAAAACCACAGTCTTCCTTTGGCACCTTCGATTTTTCTCTCCAACAAGCTGCTCAGAGGTGCCAAGGGAAACTAATTATTAAAGAGAATTATGTCCCAGGCAGTCTAAGCATGTGCTAATTTTCTGGTTATAAGCTGGAAAACAATTTCAACCAGATGGAGGTGCCCTGCCCTTGATGCTGGCCACCAAATTGTTGCCATTTTACTTCTCTGGAGGAGGCTTTGCTGTAATATTAGAGAGAAAACAAGGGCTCTTTTCTACTCTTTACTCCAAATCCGCTCTGGCTTAAAAGCCTTAAATATTTCCAAGTGCTGAAAAACAACAGCAAACAGCAACAACTTTCTGGATGTGTGAATGTGTCCTCCATTGCTCTGTCATGTCCGACTCTTTGCGACTTCATGGACTGAGGCCAAGTCTGTGGTTGACTGGATGATGCTAAAAAAATCTTTTCTAGCTCTAAGAACCCAAGAAAGGAGTGCAAACTCTTTTTCTGGCAGTAGACATAACAAGCATGACAGTTACCCGGCTTCACTTGACAAACCCAATCCGCCGCCATGTGTGAGGTCCATGTCAGTCCCCACTTCATTAGAACTGGTTGCCCTTCTTTATTGAGACATCTTTGTAATATCGTAGCTTTAGAAAGCAACTGCCTAGAGAGTTTCTTTCCTATGAAGATGAGGCCATAAGGTATATAGAGTTTCTGTTCTCTTCCAGGGGCCTAGGAGTGGTTGGTTACCAAGGGTATTGGATGCCCCCAGCCTGCTCCTTTGGGGCTTCCCAGGTGGTACTAGTGGCAAAGAACCCACCTGCCAATGCAGGAGCCATTAGAAATGCAGGTTCGATCCCTGAGTGGGGAAGATCCCCTGGAGGAGGGGGTGGCTACTGAGGTCCAGTATTCTTACCTGGAGAATCCCATGGACAGAGCAGCCTGGTAGGCTCCAGTCCACGGGATCGCAAAGCACGGGACATGACTGAAGGGACTTAGCACGCATGCACACAGCCTGCCCCCTTGGTCTCTTTCATTTCTGGGGAGTAGCTGGTAGCATCACAAGCACTTTGCAAAGCCTTTCTCAAGGAAGAAAAGTAGTGTTCATTACACAGATTGCTCCTGAGTCAGGGAAGTGGCGGGAGACTTTGGGGGATTTCTGAGCTGTGAATGCCGAGTGATGAAGAGGCTGTGGAATTAACCGGAAGAGGAGCATGGGGGTTGAATTACTGGTAATGTTTGGGTTTTCTCCCAGCCCAGGTGATCCTGGGTAGCCTGCCCTGCCCTGTTAAGGGACACAGAAATTCCAATGTGTAGAGGAAAAGCAAAGCTCCTTGCATAAGCTGTGTGTCTGCTGGCCAGAGCTTCTCCTGACCTAGGTCTGCCTGGCTCTGAAGAGTCTCAGTGGAAACTTCTGAACCTTCCAAGTTGCACCCACTGCACCTTAGTCTCCAGTCCTCAGCAGGCTGCTCACTGCCCACGCCTGACTCTGTTCCTTGACTTCTGTCTTCACCCTTGGATCCTCATGGCCACCAGCTTAATCCCACCTTCAGCACCTGCAGCCAGGTCACAGCATTGCCTTCTGTCCAGTCTCTTGTGCGTGCTAAGTTGCTTCAGTTGTGTCCCACTCTGTGCAACCCTACAGACTGGAGCCTGCAGGATCCTCTGTCCGTGGGATTCTCAGGCAAGAACACTAGAGTGGGTTGCTGTGCCCTCCTCCAGGGGATCTTTCCAACCCAGGGATCGAACATACTGGTCTCCTGTATTGGCAGGTGAGTTCTTTACCATACGTGCCACCTGGGAAGCCCATCCGGTTGCTTAGTTTTGTTCTGTTTATTTCTCCTATGTGTCTCCTTCCCCTAATCTAGTCTTTCTGAGTTAAAGTTCTGCTGTCATACCCCGGGGTTTCATGACTTCTTGTCTGGCACAAGTAGTTCCCTCCATCAGAAGTTAAATAAGAAGGCACTCCCCCGCCAAAGTTCCTCTTGTCCCTTGACAATTCCCTCCACCCCACCCGTTCTCATCTCCAGGAAGACACGGGTCAGCTTTCTGTCTTTATAGGCTGGCTTGCATTTTCCAGGATATTAGATCAACAGAATCATACAATGTATGCTCTTTTTTTTTGTCTGACTTCTTTCACTTGGCATATTTATTTTTGAGATTCATCATTGTTGTTGAAGATATCAAAAGTTCACTATCTTTATTTTTAAAAGGAAATATTTATTTATGTATCTGGCTGTGCTAAGTTTTAGTTGTGGCATGTGGGATCTTCCCTGGTGGCTCAGAAGCTAAAGAATCTGCTTGCAAGGCAGGAGACCTGGGTTTGATCCCTGGATCAAGAAGATTCCCCTAGAGGAGGGCGTGGCAACCCACTCCAGTATTCTTGCCTGGAGAATCCCAAGGACAGAGGAGTCTGGTGGGCTACAGTCCATGGGGTCACAAAGAATCAGATACAATGGAAGTAACTAACACTCTCATACTCATGCAGAATCTAGTTTCCTGACCAGGGATCAAACCCCAGACCCCTGCATTGGGAGCTCAGAATCTTAGCCACTGGACCACTGGAGAAGTGCCAAAAGTTCATTACCTTTTATTATCACACAGCATCGCATCATATGTGTTTATCCAGTCACTTCCACTCACTCCACAACCCCAGCTGGGTGTTTCTGCTTCGGGTCTGTTGCATGTGAAGCTGTTATGAACAGTGTCTACAAGTCTTTGGATAACACTTTTATTTCTTTTGAATAAATACCAAGATGTGGAATGGCTGGGTCAAATGGTAATTTATTATCTTTGACCAGATCTTGAATAATCGGATACTGTGTTATAGAAAAAGATGATACCTGTGAACTTCTATATATAGTTGTGGGATGCCTACAGGCACTTATTATGGAACCAAAAGACACATTCTTTTCTCTCCTTCTTGTTGTTCAGCTATTAAGTCATATCAGACTATTTAAGACCCCATGAACATGCCAGGCTCCCCTGCCCTCCACTGTCTCCCAGAGCTTGCTCAAATTCATGTCCATTGAATCAGTGATGCCATCCAACCCATTTCATCCTCTGTTGCCCTCTTCTCTCTTACCCTTCCCTCAACCCCACAGATTTCTGCCTTGCTGGCTTCTTGCCTTCGAAACAGGTTAGGAGGGAAGAATCCAGCTTTTCTTCACATCTCAAAATATTGTATGTACTTGGAGCCACACTCTAATGACTATCCCTTCATGGTCTCAGGGTAACTTTATAAGAGACCACGTTGGTTTCCAAAAGATGGGACAGGCTTACTGAATATTTATCCTATTACAGGAGCTAGAAAGGTCGCAAAGAGTCAGACACGACTGAGCGACTGAACTGAACTGACTGATGGATTCGTCTTGTAAGCATCTTTGAATTTCACCACCTTTTCTAGGCAGCAGATATTAATGGGTCAGTAACAGCTCTGGAGCCAGACCACCTAGATTTGAATTCAGGTCATTCTCTAGTTCATAGACTTTGTGCAAGTTACTTAACTTTCTTTGTCTCAGTTTCCTCATCTGAAAAAAGCAGACCATGGTCTCCTTCTGAAGGTTAAAGGTGAAAGCATCATGCCTGTCATGTTGTAAGTTCCCTAGAAACGGTATCTGTTATTGTTAATATCCAGTCTCCTTCCAGCCTCGGTTCTCATCACTATGGCAACTTATGTAACAAAAGGGATCCGAAGTGACCCTGATCCTTCCAAAGTTTATGACACACCATGCCATTTATCAATCTGCTTTGAAGATGCCTTGTTAGTCTTTAAATTTCATAATCAATGGCCCTAAGCACCTATCTCAAGAGAAATGGAAATAAAAGAGGTATTTTAAAGCAATTAGTTGGGACCATAGACATACACAAAGAAATAACACCAAAATTCATTATTATGTTAGTTTATGGGCATTCATGGCCATTTTCCTTAAGATGATTTTAAACTGTGGAAAATTCTGAAAGAGATGGGAATACCAGACCACCTGACCTGCCTTTTGAGAAATCTGTACGCAGGTCAGGAAGCAACAGTTAGAACTGGATATAGAACAACAGACTGGTTCCAACTAGGAAAAGGAGTACATCAAGGCTGTATATTGTCACCCTGCTTATTTAACTTCTATGCAGAGTACATCATGAGAAATGCTGGGCTGGAAGAAACACAAGCTGGAATCAAGATTGCTGGGAGAAATATCAATAACCTCAGATATGCAGATGACACCACCCTTATGGCAGAAAGTGAAGAGGAACTAAAGAGCCTCTTGATGAAAGTGAAAGAGGAGAGTGAAAAAGTTGGCTTAAAGCTCAACATTCAGAAAATGAAGATCATGGCATCTGGTCCCATCACTTCATGGGAAATAGATGGGGAAACAGTAGAAACAGTGTCAGACTTTGTTTTTTGGGGCTCCAAAATCACTGCAGATGGTGACCGCAGCCATGAAATTAAAAGACACTTACTCCTTGGAAGCAAAGTTATGACCAACCTAGATAGCATATTCAAAAGCAGAGACATTACTTTGCCGACTAAGGTCCATCTAGTCAAGGCTATGGTTTTTCCTGTGGTCATCTATGGATGTGAGAGTTGGACTGTGGAGAAGGCTGAGCGCCGAAGAATTGATGCTTTTGAACTGTGGTGTTGGAGAAGACTCTTGAACATCCCTTGGGCCGCAAGGAGATCCAACCAGTCCATTCTGAAGGAGATCAACCCTGGGATTTCTTTGGAAGGAATGATGCTAAAACTGAAACTCCAGACTTAGGCCACCTCATGCGAAGAGTTGACTCATTGGAAAAGACTCTCATTTGGGGGCAGGAGGAGAAGGGGATGACCGAGGATGAGATGGCTGGATGGCATCACTGACTCGATGGATGTGAGTCTGAGTTAACCCCGGGAGATGGTGATGAACAGGGAGGCCTGGCGTGCTGTGATTCATGGGGTCGCAAAGAGTTGGACACAACTGAGCGACTGAACTGAACTGAACCAGAATGTTGGTCAATAGGAGGGGAAATTGCATGAAAAAAAAATCAAGATTTTCTCTCATACCAATCCTATTTTACTAACACTCAACCTTGATAAAAATAATGTTCTATCCAGGTAACCCTGACTTATTAATATTCTTCAGCACACAGTCACCTCTGGGAACTTCATCTTGTTCAATGATACTGTGAGGTTTTAGCAATATCCAGGGCTGAGTGGGCTGGCTTTTAGGAATAATGAGCTTTCTGAGGTCCATCTGCTTCTCAAGGTTTTCTGTGTCCTCCATGGTGGGGCTGTCAGTTGCCCCTTCTCCTATCTCAAGCTTCTTCTCATCTCCTTTTTGGGTTGCTTGCAAAGTGTGATGTAATTTACCTCCAACTCAGACCTCAGGGGCTAGAGTTTGCTTTGAGCTATATTGATGACCTCGTTTTGGATCCTCTATCATATTTTGATATCAAGGTTGCTGGTTCAGTCTCTACTCCTCATTAGGGGTTTGAATAATCAAGGTTGGTGTAAGAGTAGCTGCTGGTATATGAGTACAGTGTCATATTTGTATAACAAAAGGGAGCACATTTATTTCATTTGAGATTCTCTTAAGAAAGGGAAACGTTACAATTAGTCCCAGAGAGGCATTTTCAATGTAGGAATGAGATGGATGACATTAGCTCTCTCAATGATCTAGTCAAAAAGCAGTGAGAAGCTGTGGAATGAATTGGAGTTTACAGCCAGGCAGAACCAGATTCCAATTTCGGCCTTAGCTACCCAGCAACAGAATGGGGAGACTAGTCCCTTGTCCCCGAATTTGGGGTCTAGAGGTTTATGAATGTCAAGCATTTGGCACGCAGGAAGCTGAACACCTTCATCTCCATACACTCTCCTGAGGTCATTTCCCTCAGCTGTCCAGTGGAGGAACAGAGCTCAGACATCCTAGAAGCAGACCCCACAAGAGCAGGATCCAATCTGGTTGGCAGAGCCTGGCCCTACTGCAACGAGGATGTTTCATAAATAAATGGTAAATGATTGAAGAGTACCAGGTTCTAGGATCAGGCTGAGATGGTAAAGGGCATTCCTGGTACTTATAGGAGTACATGAGAAAAAAATTTTTAGCTGTTTCAGTCCTAATTAAGGTTGTGCTTGATTGAAATTCACAGCCTCCCAAACACGTCCTGCTATTCCTACTTCCCCTTTGCAGGTTCCTTGCAAACGTGCGTCTCATTCCTATTCTTGACAGCTCTGTGTCTGGCTAAAATGGGTTCAGCCCAGCCTCCCTCTGCATCTAACCTGGGTAATTAACTTTAGTCCAAGCTGTAGCTCATTACCTCCCGGCAGGTGTTAACTGAAGCAGAGCTGACCTCTTAGGAGTTCATTAGTCAGATGCCAGAGGTAGAACGTGGACTCACATTGCCAGGGCCTCCATGACAGCGCTGTGGACCAGAAGTCTCTCTGTTGGAGTGCTTTTACATCAGCATGTTTAAAGAATAAAATAGCGATGACCTGTCATGTCTTGGATATTCTCCCTGTAGGATGCCTTCTTGCCAAACTTTTCTTTGGCACGATGCCATCTGCTTGCATTTAGGAACCAGATGAGAAATAACCTGTAAACTGTTTCTGTGTTTGCTCAAAAGCTGTTATTGACAGCTACGCTCATTCCTTAATACAGGGCCCTCCCTCTGAGCAGCCCTCCGAGAAATTCTTTCTGCTTTTCAGTACGAGAGACAGTTATACTTTTCCAGAGCAGCTGATGGTAGAGAAGTGCAGTGAGAGACCAGACCTGGATGTGAATTTCATCTTGACCACTTTCTTTTTATATATATATATTTTAAAATATTTATTTTTATTTATTTGGCTGCACTGGGTCTTAAGTGCATCATGCAGGATCTTGAGTTGTAGCATGCAAACTCTTAATTTCACCATGTGAGATCTAATTCCCTGACCAGGGATTGAACCTGGGTTCCCTGCACTGGGATCACAGAGTGTTAGCCACTGGACCACCAGGGAAGTCCCCATCCTTATCACTTTCTAACTCTCAGCTTGAGCACCTCTTTCATTTTAAAATTCAGAAGATAACACTTGGCTTGCATTTTGTTGTGAGGATTAGATGAAGTCATTCCTATAGAAGCCTTGTACTCAGTTTGTACTTGGTTGATGTCCATCACCACTGCTTACTTCTGTGTATAGACATGAAGCTCATAACTAATTGTCTTTGCTTCCTCTAGATGCTAGGAGGTACAGAAGCAAATTTGTGACCAATCTCAGGCAAACCTCTAGGATTCCTTGGTATATAGATTTTGTGTAACAAATCTTGCTCCTGGTTTTCCCTCCATTTATTCTTTATCTTGTTGAGGTGTTTTCTGTTTGGACATTTTAATTAATTGGGGCTTCCCTGGTAGCTCAGCTGGTAAAGAATCCACCTGCAATGCAGAAGACCCTGGTTCAATTCCTGGGTTGGGAAGATCCCCCAGAGAAGGGATAGACTACCCACTCCAGTATTATGGGCATCCCTGGTGGCTCAGATGGTAAAGAGTATGCCTGCAATGTGGGAGACCTGGGTTCAATCCCTGGGTTGGGAAGCTATTTTAATTAATTGGTTATAATTTATTCTACTTGAAATATTGTATATATCTTTCATACCTGACTCAAATACTGTTTGGGACAAGCTGAGATATAAACATTCTAATAGAAAATTAAAGAAAGAAAGGAAAAAGACTGGCAACCTCTGACATTCAGTTCTAATTGGTCAATTTTAAAAATGTGAAGAAAAAAATCAGTACAGAAACTATCAAGAAAATGATTAGTGTCCACTCTAAAGATGGAAGTTATATTTTTGAAATGAACCCTTTATAGATATATATTTACATTCATATTGACCTGGTCCTTCCTGCTGCTAGTTCTGCTAAGGCACTTCAGTCGTGTCTGACTCTGCGACCCCATAGACGGCAGCCCACCAGGCTCCCCCATCCCTGGGATTCTCTAGGCAAGAACACTGGAGTGGGTTGCTGTTTCCTTCTCCAATGCATGAAAGTGAAAAGGGAAAGTGAAGTCGCTCAGTTGTGTCTGACTCAGCGACCCCATGGACTGCAGCCCACCAGGCTCCTCCGTCCATGGGATTTTCCAGGCAAGAGTACTGGAGTGGGTTGCCATTGCTTTCTCCCTGGTCTTTCCTAGGTATCTACAAAAATGACCAAACAATATATGCTGTGGCTCAGTGGGTAAAGAATCTACCTGCAGTGCAGGAGACACAGGAGACTTGGGTTCAATCCCTGGGATGGGAAGATCCCCTGGAGAAGAAAATGGCAACCACTCCAGTATTCTTGTCTGAGAAATCCCATGAACAGAGGAGGCTGGCGGGCTGCAGTCCATAGGGTTTCTAAGAGTTGGACATGACTGAGCAACTAAGAATACAATGAGAGAAATGCAATTTCATGACCGGCGTGATGGTTAAAAGTAGGCATATAACTCAAGTTAAATCAATAAGAGTCAGTGAGAATCTGCCTTAAAACTTTCTCTGGAATTATTAAGAAAGGCATGCTATCTTTTTGATTGGGCTTCCCCAGTGGCTCAGACAGTAACGAATCTGCCTGCAATGCATGAGACATGGGTTCAATCTCTGGGGCAGGAAGATCCCCTGGAGAAGGGAATGGCAACCCAGGCCAATATTCTTGCCTGGAGAATTCTATGGACAGAGGGCCGTGGTTGGCTACAGTCCCTGGGGTTGCAAAGAGTCAGACATGACTGAACAACTAACACTTTCACTTTCATCTTGCTGATAAGGTTGTTAAAGAGCTAGGGTGGGAGTCAGGAGCTGCTGGTGACCATCCCCCATCATATGAAGATAGTTATCTTGAGAATAAAGCCAATAGAGAGAAAGTCTGTAGAAAGAGACTCCTGATGTTGCTGAGCACCTTGATGGAGTCATGCCTGAAACCAGTAAAACTCCTAGAATTTGAAGAGACCTAAGATTATACTTTTTTTTGTTATTAGGCTGTTTTTAAAATAAATTATTTAATTGGAGGGTAATTATTTTGCAATATTGTCCTGGTTTTTGCTATACATCAACATAAATCAGCCATAGGTATACATGTGCCCCCCATCCTGAACACCCTTCCCACCTCCCTCCCCACCCCATACATTTTTGTTCCACTTTTTAACTTAATCTGAGTTGGTTTCTAACACCACCAACCAAAAGAATCCAACCTGAGGCAGTCTCCTGGTTTTATTTTAGGGCTCTATCCTTTGCCTTTGTGATTTTAAAAACTCATTAACAGCTGAAGACTTCAGAACCCCACTCTGTTCTGTAATAACATTAGCGCCTTCCATTCATAGTTCCTTAGTCATCTTTGTCACTCTTTTCTCTGTAGCCTGAATATAATAGGACTTTTTTGACACTAGATGAAAAGGTACCAAGTCACTGAACTATTCCAGTGGGTCAGGAAGATGCTTGGGTGAACTAAACATTTTCTCCTAAAACTGACCGATATTTATCAGGTCCTTTGGCTCCAGAAGGAGCCAAACTACTGGCCTGATGCCTTTCAGAGGTAAAGGGCATAGAATTAAATGAGTCCTTCTCTGGGTCTCAGCTGCCAGCTATAGGTCCCTCATTTTCACAAGTACAGAATGGATTGCTTTTTCCTTAAGTATGTTCACTGCATTTGGCATGAGTAGCTTTAGTTCTTTCTCTTTCACAAAATGGTTATCTGCAAAACTGGAGTGACGGGTCAGGATTCTAAGGCAGCTGTGTTTTCAAAGGATAAGACAGAAAGCCAGAGAAGGTGGTGATCCCCCTCACAAATCACTGTGAAAGAACAAAGGCTTAGAAAGCAATGAATTGACTTAGGTTTTTATTGTTTTATTGAACAAAATTGTATTGGGACTTGATGATCCAATTCAGCCTTAAAGGGCTGCCATCAGTCACCATTATCTGAGAAAGGAGAGCATAAGCTTTATGCTTGCAGGTAATAAAATGATTATATGATATCAGCACATGCTGGGAGAAAAATGGGCCCTAGCACAAGCATAAACTGGGTTCACATTCTGCTTATGCTAATCACCAGCTGTATGCTCTTAAGGAATTTATTTAACTTACGGAAGCCCTCCTAGAAGGAAATAATACGTATTTCATGTTATTCGGACAAATCTGTAAAGTAAGAACAGGGTTTCAAATTTGAGTCACTCTGACTTTAATGAATAAGCCCATAGCCATTTCTAGTGTGTAAGACTATTGCCTTGCTCTAAAAATAGGCAGACTCTTCCAATTCCAGGTAAGATGGGGTAAGCACACAGAACCCTGCCTCTCTGGCTAAACAGAGTGGTAAAGCCCAGGCATACTGTAAGAACCAGGTTTTGAAAACTCTGAAAAGCGAAAAGTAGCCAGCAGATTGGAGGACAGACTATATCTTAGGAAGTACCACTGAGTCATCAATAACTTTAGCATTTTTCTCCTCTGGAATTGCTTAGCTTGGAGTCAAACCAAGATGTGAGCATCAGTGAAGACAGAGAGAACTCCAGGAGCAGTCCTTTAAGTTGGGTTCTAGGAACATTTCCAGGGCTTCCCTTGTAGTTCAGATAGTAAAGAATCTGCCTGCAATGCAGGAGACCCATGCTCAATCCCTGGGTTAGGAAGATCACCTGGAGAAGGGAATGGTTACCCACTCCAGCATTCTTGCCTGGAGAACCCCATGGACAGAGGAGCTTGGCAGGCTACATTTCATGGGGTTGCAAAGAGTCGGGCACGACTGAGCACTCACACATGATAAAGATGTTAAAGCATCCGTGGCAAAAATGTTCTGTTAGGCACACATTCTTGAAATGAATGAAACAATTAAGTTTCAACAAAGAAACAAAAGATATTGAAAAGAACCAAATGGAAATTTTAAAACTGAAAAAAATACGGTAATAAAAACAGACAAGCCACTGGAAGGAGGCAATAGCAGAATGAAAATAAGGAAGGTCAGTCAGTGAACTTTGAGACAGATCAGTAGAAATTATCCAATTTGAACAAGAAAAAGAAAGATTCAAAAAAAATAAAAACAGTCTCAGGGACAATACTGAAAAGTTAATATCCATGTCATAAAGAATGAAAGAAAAAGTATGGAGTGGAAAAATATATTTAAAATAATAATTGTTGAAAACTTTGCCCCCCTGCACATAAATGTACCCAAGCTTGGTGAACCTCAAAAAGAATGAAACTTCATAGACAGATACCATGGTCAAACTCCAGAAAATTAAAGACAAAGAAAAATCTCGAATGCAGTCAAAGGAGAAAAATGTGTAGTATTTATAAGAGAACAACTTAAATATGTATGAATTTCTCATCAGAAACAATAAAAGTCAAAAGAAAAGTAGAATAATATTTTTAATGTGCCAAAAATAATACCCATCCAACTCAGTTTGATGTACAGAGAGAACATCCTACAAGAATTAAGGTAAAATAAAGACATTATCCTACGAGGGAAAATAAGGGAATGTGTTGCTAGCAGATCTCTTCTAAAAGAATTGCTGATGCTAAAGGAAACTCTGGGCTAAAGGAAACTATAGCAAAAAAGAAATCTAGAATATTGGTAGCGAAGGAAGAACAACAGAAATGGTGAGAATCTGGGTAAATAGAAAGACTACTCTTTTTCTCTTGAGTTCTTTAAAATAGATTTAGCAAAAGCAAGTGTAATAACATTGTTTAGCGGGATTTTTGATGTGTGCAAATATAATATGTGTGTATGTTAGGCCATTCCCTTCTCCAAGGGATCTTCCCCACCCAGGGACTGAACCTGGGTCTCCTGCATTGCAGGCAGATTCTTTACCATCTTAACCATACGTGAGAGGATATCAACATAAAGAAGAAGGGGGAAAGGCCTGTAAGACAGTGATATTTCCAAATTCCACTTGAAGTGGTAAAAACATAAACTGAAAAATTAACCATTTTTAAAGAAATCATTACAAAAGCATTATACGAGAGATATGGTCAAAATCATAATTTATAAAGTGAAAGTGTTAGTCACTTAGTCATGTCTGACTCTTTGTGACCCCATGGACTATAACCTACCAAGCTGCTTGGTCCATGGGATTCTCTAGGCAAGAATACTAGAGTAGGTTGTCATTTCCTTCTCCAGGGGATCATCCCGACCCAGGGATTAAATCTGGGTCTCCCACACGGCAGGCAGATTCTTTATCTTCTGAGCCAGCAGGGAAGCCCAATTTATCAAGGGGGAGGGGCAATTTACATACAGTAGTCATGTATGGATGTGAGAGTTGGACTATAAGGAAAGCTGAGCACTGAAGAATTGATGCTTTTGAACTGTGTGCTGGAGAAGACTCTGGAGAATCCCTTGGACTGCAAGGAGATCCAACCAGTCCATCCTAAAGGAAATCAGTCTGAATTTTCATTGGAAGGACTGATGTTGAAGCTGAAGCTCCAACACTTTGGCCACCTGATGCGAAGAACTGATTCATTGGAAAAGACCCTGATGCTGGGAAAAATGGAAGGTGGGAGGAGAAGGGGATGACAGAGGATGAGTGGGTTGGATGGCATCACTGACTCAGTGGACATGAGTTTGAGCAAGTTCTGGGAGTTGGGGATGAACAGGGAAGCCTGGCCTGCTGCAGCCCATTGGGTTGCAAAGAGTCAGACACAGTTGAGCAACTGAACTGAAATGAATTAAGGGGCGATTTAGGGGTAAGAGTATTAAGAAGTACAAATTATCATGTATACAACAAGCAACAAGGGCATATTTATAATACGGGGAATGTACCCAATGCATGTGTACTTCAGTCGTGTCTGACTCTTTGTGACCCACTGGGTTGTAGTCCACCAGGCTCCTCTGTCAGTGGGATTCTCCAGGCAAGAATACTGGAGTGAGGTACCATTTCCTCCTCCAGGGGATCTTCCCACTCCAGGAAGTGAACCTGAATCTCTTACCTTCCCTATGTCTTCTGCATTGGCAAGTAGATTCTTTACCACCGCATCACCTGGGAAGCCCATATTGAAGTATCTCTTTGCAACCCCATGGACTGTACAGTCCATGGTATTCTCCAGGCCAAAATACTGCAGTGGGTAGCCTTTCCCATCTCCCGGGGATCTTTCCAACCCAGGGATTGAACCTAGGTCTCCCGCATTGCAGGCAGATTCTTTACCAGCTGAGCCACAAGGGAAGCCCAGGAATACTGGAGTGGGTAGCCTATCCCTTCTCCAGCAGACCTTCCCAACCCAGGAATTGAACTGGGGTCTCCTGCATTGCAGGTGGATTCTTTACCAACTGAGCTATCAGGGAAATCATATTGGAGTATAGCAGATTAAAAATGTGAGTTTCAAGTTGAACAGCAAAGGGACTCAGCCTTACATATACATGTATCCATTCTCCCCCAAACTCCCCTCCCATCCAGGCTGCCACGTAACACGGAGCAGAGTTCCATGTTCCGTACAGTAGGTCCTTGTTGGTTATCCATTTTAAATACAGCAGTGGGTACCTGTCCATCCTCAACTCTCTAACTATCCCTTCCCCCATCCTTCCCCCAACCCCAGCAACCATTTTTTCATTCTCTAAGTCTGTGAGTCTCTTTCTGTTTTGTAGATATATACTTCCATTGTTTTAAAAGCACAGTTTATAAACTGAAATGGGATTCTAAAAGAGGTCCAGAGGAAATCTCAAGGAAAAGGAGAAAGTATCTGGAACTGAATGAAAATAAGATGCAGCAAGTAACAATTGGTGGGGTGGAAATACACTAGTGCCTTCAGGGAAGTTTAGCATTAAATGCTTACCTTAAAAAAGAAAAAAATAATAAATAAAAGGCCTCATACCAACAGTCTGAGCCTCGTCTCTAAGAAATGTGAAAATAACGAGCAGACTATCCGAGAGCAAACAGCACAGTGTTATTGTGTTTGCTTTCAACAAGGAAATGACTAACAGAAGACCTGCAACCAATGGACTTGAGAACAGAAAAGGAGGAAGGAAAATTAATGAAACCAAAAGCTACGGTTTCTTTGAAAAGAAAAAAAAAATCAATGCATTTGGAAAATCTCCAGAAAGACTGGAAAAGGGAAAAATGTGAAAAGACACAAATTACCAGTTTCAGCAATGAGGGGCAAACACTACAGACCCTGTAGCTCTTAAAAGGTTGAGATGTGAACCCTACAAACAACACTCTACACATAAATTTGAGCACTTAGATGAAACAAACCAATTCCTTAAAAGCTACAAGCTGTCAGGCTCACCAAGATAAATAGGTAACCTGAGAAGATATAGATGTACAAAAGTAACTAAACCTGTAGTAACAAAGCAAAAATACCTCTGCCTCAAAATCTCTCAACCCAGATCTAAAATTTATGTGGAAAGTCCAAAGATCTTGAACAGCTAAAATAATTTGGAAACAAAGAATAATACTAGAGGAATCACTTCACTATAAGAAGCCACAACAGTCAGCACAGTATGGGATTGGCAAAGGGACTGGCATGCATGGATCGATGGAAGAGAAGAATGTAGAGGGTTCAGAAACGGACCAAGATAAAGGCGTCCAGTTGAGTTTTGGAAAGGCGAAAAAGACACTCAATGGAAAAATATATTCTTCCAACAAATGGTGTTGGGACAACTGGATATGCATATGCAAAATGCAAAAAAAAAAAAAAGGAACCTCGACCTGCACCTCATGCCTTAAACAAAAATTAACTTAAAGTGAATTATAGATCTAGATGTAAAGTGCAAAACTACAAAAGTTTTAGAGGAAAATATAAAAGAATATATTCATAAACTGAGGTTAGACAAAGAGCTATCAGACATGATGCTAAAAGTTCACACCTTGAAAGACAAACTGATAGATTGGACCTTGTTGAAATTTAGAACCTTTGTTCTGTGAAGCTGCTGTGAACAGAAGGAAAATACAAACTTACAGACAGGGTGAAGGTTTGCCCATTGTGTAATCAACAAAGGATCTGTATCCACAATATATAAAAAATGCAAACTCAGATGCCAAAGAAACAGTCCAGTTACAAAATGGGCAAAAGACTTGACTAATACTTTACTAAAGAGAATAATGGAAGACAAATAAGCATGTGAAAAGGCATTTTACACCGTTAGCCATTAAAGAAATTCAACTTAAAACCACGATGAGATACCACTAAACGCCTATTCTGATGGCCAAAGCCAAAAAGATTGCCAATATCAAATGCTAGATTCAGACAAAGTGCTGAGAACTCTCATGCTTGCTAGTACAAATGGAAATGTTATTTGGCAAACAGAGTGGTAGATCTTGATAAACTTAAAAGCATTCTTAACGTATGACCCAGAGTTTCCACTCCTGAGTACCTTTCCTAGAGAAATGTAAACTTAGGTTCACATGAAAATCTGTAGGTGAATGTTTGGTGGCAATCTGTTTCTAATGAGGGAAACCTAAATGTCACAATGCCATTCAGTGAATGAATAGATTCACTGGGTGGTCCGTCCACACATACTGAGATACTGTTGTTGTTGTTCAGTTTCCCACTCATTCCCACTCTTTGCAGCTCCATGGACTGCAGCATGCCAGGCCTCCCTGTCCCTCACCATCTCCTGAACTTTGCCCAAGTTCATGTCCATTGCATCAGTGATGCCATCTGGCCATCTCATCCTCTGATGCCCTCTTCTCCTTCTGCCCTCAATCTTTCCCAGCAGCAGGGACTTTTCCAGTAAGTCAACTCTTCACATCAGGTAGCCAAAATACTGGAGCTTCAGCTTCTGCATCAGTCCTTCCAATGGGTATTCAGGGTTGATTTCCCTTGTGCTGTTGCTATGCTTAGTTGCTCAGTCATATCCTACTCTTTGCGAACCCCACGGACTGTAGCCTGCAGGCTCCTCTGTCTATGGGGATTCTCTAGGCAAGAATGCGGATCTTTCCAACCCGGGGACTGAACCTGGATCTCCTGCGTTGCAGGAGGATTCTTTACCTTCTGAGCCTCAAGGGAAGCCCTTAAGATTGACTGAGATACCACTCAGCAATAAAAAGAAGTGAACTACATGCAGCTGGTCAGTTTCAGAATGTTACATACTGTATGATTCATTTCTGTGACATCCTCCAAAAGACAAAGCTACAGGGATGGAGAAGAGATGAGTGGTGGCCAAGATTAGGGGTAGGAAGAGGACAGGATGGATCAGCATGTGTGAGTTGGGGGCACATGGTATGTCTGCTCTATATACTGATCATTAGGGCTGAATATTCGGGTCCCCCTTGCCTCATTCATACATTAAAATTCTGACCCCCAAAATGATGGTATTTGGATGAGCAGCCTTTGGAAAGTAATTAGGTTTCTTTTGCTTCCCTGATGGTTTCAATGGTAAAGAATCTGCCTGCAACACAGGAGTCCTGGGTTTGACCCCTGGGTAGGGAAGATCCCCTGGAGAAGGAAATGGCAACCCATTCCGGTATTCTTGCTTGGGAAATCCCATGGACAGAAGAGCCGTGTGGGCTACAGTCCATGGGGTCACAAAGAGTCAGACATGACTGAGGGACCGACCGTAGGTTTCTTTTTAATATCTATTTTTATTTATTTGGCTGCACTGGGTTTTAGTTGCAGCTCATGAGATTGTTTTTAGGTGGAGCTTGTGAACTCTTAGTTGTGGCATGTGGGGTGTGGTTCCCTGATCAGAGATCAAACCTGGGCCCCCTGCACTGGGAGTGTGGAGTCTTAGCCCCTGAGTCACCAGGGAATTCCAGGAAGTAATTAGGTTTAGATGAGGGCATGCGAGTGGAGCCCCTAATGTGGGGACAGTACCCTTACTAGAAAACAAAGAGACCATGGCAGCCTCTCTGGCAAGTGAGGTCACAGGGAGAAGGCACCACCAGTAAGCCAGGAAGAGACCTCACCAGGAAACCAGACCCTGCTGACCTCTTTTCTTGGCCTTCCAGCCTCCAGAACTGGTGAGAAATAAATGTCTGTTGTTCAAGCCACCCAGTCCGTGGTGTTTTGTTATAGCAGCCCAAGCATACTGATACAGTGATTGTGGTGGTGGTTATACTAATGTGTACATGTACTGAAATTCGTAGAATAGAACAGCAAAAACACTGATTTTAATGTCTATTATTTTTAATCAAAAATTAAATTGAAATGAATTTAAATTGAATTAAAAATTAATTTTTAAAAAGTGTAAATTTAAAGCACAGTTGACCATGTCACCGGTCATGGAGGAGGATGGAATTGAGGTACCTTAACAGGAAGAAGATACAGTATGACCAATAGTAAACATTTATCAAACACACACTTGGCAAGAGTGGTAAAGAATCCGCCTGCCAATGCGGAGACGTAAGAGACAAGGGTTCACTCCCCAGGTCGGGAAGATCCCCTGGAGGAGGGCATGCAACCCGCTCCAGTATTCTTGCCTGGAGAATCCCTTGGACAGAGGAGCTTGGCAGGCTACAGTCCATAGGGTCACACAGAGCCGGACATGAGTGAAGCAACTTGGCACACACACATTCACACTTAGCAAGAACTGTATTATTACTCCATTTAGTCCATTTAATCTTCCTAACAACACTAAGATTTGGTCCTCTTATTATCCCCATTTTGCACATAAGGGAAACTGAGGTCCACATTAGATGACTTGCGCAGATCCATGGCTAGAAAGGCGTGCAGCTAGCATTTGAACAAAGGTCTCCCCAACTCTTGGCATAGGAGTCTGGGCTTTGTGCCAACCACATTCTAAACAGCTTATGGGTCTCCAGTATCCTGCTTTTCTTATTTTAAAATCCTGCATCTAAACTAGCACTGGTCTTGCCACCAATAAACATCATCTCTGCTTTGTGATAAATATTTGTCTCACCACCAACCTCTGGTCCATGAGAAGTGCTGACTCGGGCTGAGGAAACTCTCCTCTATTGATTTCCCTTGTTTTCTTTCTTTGATGCAGCTGTTAAGTTCATTTTAACAATGTAATTCATCATGAGACAGACAAGCCTGAGTTTTACTGATGCAACAATTAATTAGTTGGCTGCTTGGTCCTGCAAAGTTTGTTCTGCATGAATGGCTGGCCAGACAGGGGGAACCATGATACAACTCTAGCAGACAATCTGGACGTACTGCTGACTTGCTCACTCTGGAGATGCTATGGGGAGGGAGGTCCCCCCTTGAGTCTGGGTCAACTGGTGGCTGACACTGCATACAGAGCTATTGAGAGTGCTGCCTCCATGGCAACAAAGATGCAGGCTGCTCATTCCTGGTCTCTTCCAAGTTGGGTTCTTGGGCCCCATTAGAAACAGGTCCGTGACCTCGTAAGTTTAGGATTACCCCCACAGTGGAGGAAGGCTGTGTTGCATAGTGGACAAGAGAATGAGGGTCACATTGCTTGGGGTTCAATGGTTGACCCTCCACAGGCTGGAGCAATAGACCAATCATTCTTTTTAATAGCTTTGTTAATATTTAATTTATGTACCATGTCATTCATTCATTATGAGTGTACAATTTAATGATAGTATATTTACAGAATTTTGATGAGATGGCTGGATGGCATCACTGACTCGATGGGTGTGAGTCTGAGTGAACTTCGGGAGTTGGTGATGGACAGAGAGGCCTCGCGTGCTGCGATTCATGGGGTTGCAAAGAGTCGGACACGACGGTGCGACTGAACTGAACTGAACCACACTCTAATTTTAGAATATTCCCATCACTCTAAAAAGAAACCTCACACCCATTTGTGGCCATTCACCACCTCCCACTTCATCACCCCCACCCATTAGGCAACTACTGATGGACTTTTTGTCCCCATAAATTTACCTTTTCTGAAAAATTAATGTAAATGGAATTAAGCAACAGAAGGTCTTTTGTGCCTGACTTCTTTCACCTGGCAAAATGTTTTGAGGTTCATCCATGTTGTAGCAAGTATCAGTACTTCATTCATTTTAACAGCTGAATGATATTCCATCATACGGCTAGACCATGTTCTGTTTATCTCTCCTTCCACTGATGGACATTTGAGTTGTTCTCACTTTTTGATTAGTAGGAATAATGTTGCTATGAATATTCATGTACAAGTTTTTATACGAACATGTTTTCAACTCACCAAAGAGTGAAATTGCTGGGTTATAAGGCAATGCTTGTATGTTATATTTTAAGAAATTGTGACACTATTTTTACAGTGGTTGCATCATTTTACATCCTTACCAGCAATGTGTGGGGATTCCAGTTTTTCCAGGTCCTGTCCAACACTCGTTACTATCTACCTTTTTTACTTAGCCATCCTCATGTGTATGAAGTGTATCTCATCATAGCTCTGATTTGCAATTCCCTGATGGCTGATGATACTGAGTATCTTTTGACGTGCTTATTGGCCACCTGAATGTCATCTTTGGAGAAATGTCTATTTAAATATTATGCTAATTCTTAAATCAAGTTGTTTTTCTTCTTCCTATTGATTGATAAGTGTTCTTTAATCAAGGTGTTTGTTGTGGTTGTTTAGTCGAGTCCAGCTCTTTTGTGACCTCATGGGCTATAGCCTGCCAGGCTCCTCTGTTCATGGGATTTTCCAGGCAAGCTACTGGAGTGGGTTGCCATTCCCTTCTCCAGGGGATCTTCCCGACCCAGAGGTCCAACCCATGTCTCCTGCATTGGTAGCTGGGCTATTTACCACCAAGCCACTTGGGAAGTCCCCAAATCAGGGTGTTTATCTTCTTGTTATTGACTTGAAAGAGTTTTTCATATATTCTGGGTCCAAGTTCCTATAGACCAGCCGTTTAAAACCTCAACCTGTTTTCTTCCACTGCACATTAGTGTTTCATTCCTGGAAATACGTACTGCAGTTTTCATCTTGCCAGTCCTTTTTACTTGCTTTATAATCCTTTCCCATCAGAAAAGGAATTTGCTATGATACACTCACTGCCTCAAGAGAGTACAACCCCAGACACAACAGACCCAGAGCAGAATCAGCTTTCTTCAAACTCTGACCCGGCAGCACTCACTTTCAAAAAAACAGATTTCTCCTCTTCTACTTCTTATCCATTTAAAATATTCTCCTCCCCTTTCCTTCCTGAAAAACATTCTAAAACTTGGAATCAAAATTCCAGATTCTCAAATCCTTCTAGAAGGCATCAAGGTACCTCAGAAAGAGACAAACTTGGAGTTTGACTGCTCTGCATTCAAATACCAGCCATGCCACCTCCTGCTGTGTGTCTTCAGGCAAGCTGCTTCACCTCTCTGAGCCCAACTTTCTTCAACTATCAAAGAGAAAATAAAACTTGTTAGTGCTGAAATGAGCATGTAAGAGCCTAAAAAACATGACTGGGGAATGAAATGACCACCTCAAACGTGTATTAAAAGTTATTAAAACAAATGTCCTGCCCACTGGGCTCATTTACTGGCAAAGCAATTCAGTCAAGTGGGTGTTATTATCCCCATTTTATAAGCAATGGAACAGAAGCTCAGAGAGGTAAACTCACTTGCCTTGTGTAACACAGCCTGGGAGAGACAGAGCCAGGATACAGATCCAAACAGGACTCTCTCTAGAGCTTCTGTTCTTAATGAGCTTCAGAGAGAGGGACACCACATTACAATCGTTTAGAGAAAAATGAATGAATTCAGTCAAGGGCCTGTTTGTCTGTGATGTTTGCTTTGTGTGATGTTCAGTCTTTATCCTGAACCAAGGCACTGTGCTCTGTAGGATACAGAGTGGCTTTGGGTCTGAAATCGCTGAACAAATAGGTGCAAAGTTATTACTTCATGACCCCCTGTGCTAAGTGAAGAGCCCAAGTTTGCATTCTGGCTCTCCACCTTGGATTCTCTGAGCATCAGTTTCTCCACCTGTATCCTGGATGAGTTAATGCCTGCCTCGCCAGACTCTGGTGAAGTCCAGGGGTATTATTAGCCCGAGACAGTTCAGCTCTGAAGCTGGCGGCCCAATTAAGCGCTGCAGGGGTGATCGGGGTCCCAAATTCCTGTTTTCCAGCCTCCAGCTTGCAAATGCTCCCACGCCCTGAGGTGGGAGGCAGCTGCCTCTCCTCAGAGCTGCGGCAGCCCACGCAGTTCAGGGGCAGTGGCTGGCTGACTTCATTAGGAGGAAAAGCAGCCCTGAGCGGTGCGCACTGAGAATACCTTGTCTCCACGAAGAGCTGCAGATGAATCACTGTGCACATGATTAGAGTTTTAAGGAGGTCCCAGAGTAACAGACCTCACTGGGCTTGGCATCCTACTGCAGACCAGGGCAGATCTGAAGCCATCCGGCAGACTTCCGTTAATTATATGTTAAGTTTCTTTCCGAATAAAGCGGGCAATTGCTCTTAAAGGTGTATTTAGTAACCGGCTAGAGCTTGCCTGACATGGGGCAGAGGATGGAGTGGATATAATGGGTGCAATGGCAGACCCTTTGTCTCTGCTCTGTCTCTGCTCACAAATGAGAATTTTATTTCACCTTCAGTACTTAGTTCTTCGAGGGAAAGTCCCCTAGTGAGAAGGTAGAAAGTGTGTAGATGAAAAATACTCGTGTGTTGCATTAGAGGTACAAGCCCAAACTCTATAACATGGCATCTGAAGCTTTACAGTCGGGCCAATGGATTTCTCACCTGTGATTATCAGCAAGGAGCTGGAGCTGGGCTGCTCGGGTGCCAATCCCCACTCTGCCTCAAAGCCGCTGTGTGATCTTAGGCAAGTGACTGAAGCGCTCAAAGCCTTCTTTTTCTTGTCTGAGAAATGGGGATAAATGCTCCACCTCATGAGGTATGGTGAGGAGGACATGGAGGTGGTCCACAGAGGATCAACATACAGCAGGGCTTGGGAGGAAACCTGTCTTGTGCGTTGCAGGAGGCTGGGGAGCATCCCTGACCCGCCTCCTCTGGATGCCAGGAGTGCCCCCCAACCCCACCGCAGCTGAGATAACCAACAGTTGCTCTAAGTGTGTTAGTCACGTAATCCATGTCTGACTTTTTTCAACCTCATGGACTGCAGCCCACCAGGCTCCTCTGTCGCTGGGATTCTCCAGGCAAGAATACTGGCATGGGTTGCCATGCCCACCTCCAGCGGGTCTTCCCGACCCAGGGATCGAACCTGTGTCCCCCGTGACTTCTGCATTGCTGGTGGATTCTTTACTGCTAAACCACCAGGGAAGCCCTATCATTTCCACACCTGCCTCTAAAACCCTCCTCCTAAACCCAGTGACCTGAAATTCAGGACTAGAATGTGTATTTTTTGTTTTTAATTTTGCTTGTGCAGGTCTTCGTTGCTATGCACAGACTTTCTCTAGTTGTGCCACGTGGGCTTCATTGCCCTGTGGCCCCCGTGTGACCTCAGCTCTCTGGTCAAACTCACGCCCCTTGCATTGGAAGGCAGATTCTTCACCACTGGCCCACAAAGGAAGTCTTCTGACAGCCCTCGTACACTCAACACATGCCCTCCCTTCGGCCTCAGATTTCCCCTTTAAGTCTTCTTTCCCTGATTCCTCCTGTATCACCTCCTCCAGGAAGTCTTTTGACTTTCCTTCTCTCCACCCCAAGTTGGGAGTGCTCTCTTGCTGGACCCACAGAGTGCCGAGTGGCGCTCCATTCACTCATTCATTCCTTCTTCTGTTGGTTCATTCAAAAAAGACCTTGCTTGACTCACAGTGAGCACCCAAAGAAACACTTTTTACACAGGAGTTTCACAACCTGATTGTGTCTCCCTTCCACAGAGGACCACGACCCTCTGAGGTCAGAATTGCTGGCTTACAGCAGAGGCCAGCGCAGAGAAGGGAGAAAGGGAAGCGATGGCCTGGGGTCCTACCTGGGGGACTAAGACACCAGCATCTCAGGATTCACATCGTCTCTCTCCTCCCTCCTCTGTTTTCCCCAGCACACAACCCAGGGAGCAGCAGGCATTGCGTCAGCCCCAGTAAATAAGACCCACTTTTTAAAAACATCATTAGAAACTCATTTACCACAAGCCAGCAAAGCCACATGAGGAAAAAAAAAAAAAAAAAAAAAAAACTGGCCCCTTCCCCTCCGTCTTCCTCTTGTCCCATTTGCTCTCTTCTTTTGTCTACATTTTTCCATGCGTCTTGCTGATCCTCTCCCTTTCCAAAGGATTATTTCCACTGGTCTTTGCTGCCAAGTCCCAAACAATTGCGCACAGAGCTGTGCGTTGCTCGAGGCGAGATTGTTCTGTACTGCTGAGCACATTCTCTGCCCTTTGCAGGGTTTTCATTCCAACACCCCAAGATGCTGGAGCCCAGCCTTGCTCACAAATCCACTCTTGGACTTATTTTTCCGCATATGAAAAATGCACATGCCGGCTTTTAATGGAGTTTAATTGTTGCATTTTCCAAAACTTTCTCTCGTCCATTCCCAGTCCTAGTCGGTGCTATTGGTTGGCTCTGAAAGTAATTGCTTCAACTTATTTGAAATTTGTCTTTAAAATAAATTTTTAAAAATTTCCACTCAAAGAAACGTCTCATTCATTCAGAATTGTCTTAGTTGTCAGCTGGGAGCCTGCTCAGAGTTGCTGTACTCTGCCCCATGGACTGCGACATACCAGACTCCTCTGTCCTTCACTGCCTCCCAGAGTTTGTTCCAACTTATGTTCATCGAGTCGGTGATGCCATCCAACCACCTTATCCTCTGCTGTCCCCTTCTCTTCCCACCTTTTATCTTTCCCAGCATCAGGGTCTTTTCCAATGAGTCGGCTCTTCACATCAGGTGGCCACAATATTGGAGCTTCAACTTTAGCATCAGTCCTTCCAGTGAATATTCAGGGTTGATTTCCTGTAGGATGGACTGGTTTGATCTCCTTGATTTGCAAGGGACTCTCTAGAGTCTTCTCCAGCACCACAGTTCAAAAGCATCAGTTCTTTCCTAGGTCCGACTGCTACTCTTCCCACTTAGAGAAAAGGGAGCAAAAGGAGAAGGAGCGTGGTGCCTGGGGACCCACCCAACACCAGGTCCCTGTGCACGAGGTCTCAGGAGCCACGTTAACCAGTGAAGGCTCTGGAGCACAGACAGATTAAGCAGTCTTCCAGGGTCACACTGCCAGTAAGTGACAGAGGCAGGATTACTAACAGAACCAGCCTCCGGAAAACTCTAGTGCTGTCATTGTCTCTGTCTTCTTATTCCACGTGTTTGAGTCCTGGGGATATACTAACATCTCCCTCAGAGACCCATCCAGAGAAGGACCAGTGGAAATCCTTTTCCATCTGTCCGTTTTGAAAGGAAATGCTAGTCTCTGCTCTCCTAGGGTTGCTTAGAGGGTCAAATCTTCTAGATCTGTGTTTCCTCAGCCAAGCACCCGAAAGCAAATTATCATTATTAGTGGTCAGTATTACTTCTGCCCACTAATAATTATCTGCCCATAGCATATAGTCAAAGCCATGGTTTTTCTAATAGTCACGTATGGATGTAAGAGTTGGACCATAAAGAAGGCTGAGCGCCGAAGAATTGATGCTTTGGAACTGTGGTACTGGAGAGGACTCTTGAGAGTCCCTTGGACTAAAAGAGATCAAACCAGTCCATACTAAAGGAAATCAACTCTGAATATTCATGCGAAGGACTGAAGCTGAAGCTCCAACAGTTTGGCCACCTGATGCAAAGATCCAACTCACTAGAAAAGACCCTGATGCTGGGAAATATTGAAGGGAGAAGGAGAAGGGGATGACAGAGGATGAGATGGTTGGATGGCATCACCAACTCGATGGACATTCTGCTGCTGCTGCTAAGTCACTTCAGTCGTGTCCGACTCAGTGACCCCATGGACCGCAGCCCACCAGGCTCCTCCCTCCATGGGATTTTCCAGGCAAGAGTACTGGAGTGAGTTGCCATTGCCTTCTCTGCAATGGACATGAGTATGAGCAAACTCTGGGAGATGGCAAAGGATGGGGATGCCTGGTGTGCTGCAGACCGTGGGATCAGAAACAGTTGGACATGACTGAGTGACTGAACAACAGAAGTATTATTTCCTACTTCAAAAGTATCCGTCTTCTCAAGAACCCTAGCCTGACTAAAGCAGAGAAATTAGTGTCTAATTTGAATAAAAGTAACATGTTAAGATTTAAAATTCACATTTAATTATTCTGTTGACATTTTGAAAATATATGAAAATCTGCAAAATAAAATTAATATATGACTATGATGGTGACTGTGGGCTTCCCAGGTGGCATCAGCGGTAAAGAACCTTCCTGCCAATGCAGGAGACATGAGACACAAGTTCGATCCCTGGATGGAGAAGATCCCCTGGAGAAGGAAGTGGAGTGGGTTGTCCTATCCTTTTCCAGGGGATCTTCCCTGCCGGGGGCCAGCGTGAGGAACTCTACCCATGGCAAAGGTCATGAGGAAGGAGGCTTGGCATACGCAAAGGCATGATCAAGCCTCAGGAAACCCCCTGTTCCTGAGCATCTACCCCAAAACCAGAGTCTGTTTTATGCTCTCACCTACACCTCTGATGTGGAAACCAGCCTGAGATTGTACGAATTGTTTGTTCCCCAGCCGGTAATCAGTCTACCATGAGAAGCGCCACTAGGAACACAGGTATGAGATCAGTGTCTTCTGACTTCTTTAGGGGCATCCCCGGGACCAAAGGGAAAGGTTAAAAATTTACTAGAGGCTCTAAGGAGACAGACCTACACCCATGGGCTCTTTTGTTAATCTTGACTCAGGGCTATTGTCTTAAAGAAAGGAAAACACAGAGGGGGCTCATGCTCACATCTTAGGAACACAGCCCCCAGGAGTTAAGCTAAGAAAATGATTGTCTCGGACCACTCAGCTAAATCAGTATAATTGTAGGATAGTTAGCATCATCAGGCACTCTATCTATCAGATCTAGTCCCTTAAATCTATTTCTCACTTCCACTGTATAATCATAAGGGATTTAATGAAAAGCTTACTATCTCACAAAAAGATGCAAGAATTGTCTTCAGAACACTTTGCGCTGGGGTCTGTCAGAAGCAGGGGGCAGGGCTTCCTGATGGGAAGAGCCGACTCCGAGGAAAAGACGCTGATGCGGGAGGAGAAGGGAGCGGCAGGCAAAGGAGGAGATGGCTGGATGGACATGAGTGTGAGTGAACTCTGGGAGTTGGTGATGTGCCAGGGGCCAGAGTGAGGAGCTCCACCCATGGCAAAGGTCATGAGGAAGGAGGCTTGGCATACGCAAAGGCGTGATCAAGCCTCAGGAAACTCCCTGTTCCCGAGCATCTACCCCCAAAACCAAGAGTCTGTTTTATGCTCTCACCTACACCTCTGACTTACGGGGGGCTCTCCCCCATAACCACTTCTCTCAGAGAAGGAGTTAACTTGCAGCTCCAGTTGATAAAATTCCTGGGCGTGACAAGAGTGTTTCAGCTTCCGAACTCCTCTGAAGGTCATCTAGCCTGCCTGTATAGGTTCCTCCAGCCACATGTGATTGTTTACAGCCTCCCGACCGTGAGAGGCACGAGATGTTTTAGACTTACTAAAGGCAGATTCTTTGGGGAAGTTAGTTTATTAGTAGACAAGAGTGTTTCAGCTTCCGAACTCCTCTGAAGGTCATCTAGCCTGCCTGTATAGGTTCCTCCAGCCACATGTGATTGTTTACAGCCTCCCGACCGTGAGAGGCACGAGATGTTTTAGACTTACTAAAGGCAGATTCTTTGGGGAAGTTAGTTTATTAGTATAGTGGGTTGATTAGGAATTATATTGGTGAAGGGTTTTTCATTTTTTGTGCCAATAATTGCTGCTAATTCTCTGCCCTGGGTGTGACAAGGGTGTCTCAGGTCAAACCTCTCTGCCGGCAAACCAGCTTGTGTGACAAGATTATCCATACTCCTGCCAAGCACATGATTGGTTACTACCTCTCAACCATAAACAGCACAGAGAGTTTGGGGTATTTTGAAAATCTTAATTAGCATAGGGCTTTTCTCATTGTTGAGTCAGTGATTGCCGCCAGGCCTCCACGTCCTTAGGCACCTGGGAATATATTAATCAATGTATTTGGAATATAGAAAAGGAAATATAGTAGCTTTTGATGTTAGCAATACTAGACTTTTTGAGTTAATGAATTTTCTCCTTTGTTATAGTTCACTGTACTTTGTTATAAATCACTGTGTCCTTGCTATGTAAAAATGTAACTTTATCATTATCTTAAAACTAAATAGATCTTAAGGGGAACATTGGTGAAAGAATTTCACTTGTTGGGTTGATGTTTTGTTGCTAAATCTTCATATTCCCTGCCCTTATAATGAACATAACTAGCATATAAGAGAAATAAGTATTAACCTTTAAGATGAATCATGTTAACCTTGGGTTAGATAAATTCCTTTCTTGATTGTAACTCACTACACCCTCACCCTATAGGAATGTAACTTTATCTGGAGGGTGGTGCCTGGTTTAAGAAAAAACACCCTTGGAAAAAATGAGTTTTTCGGTTATCAGAAAGAGAAGGTCATGAAGTGTCAGCAAGCCTCAGGGCCAAAAGATGATGTTAAAACCCCTAAGACCTTTCTTTATGTAAAGCACCCGATTTTGATAAAGGCCAGGACTGCTGACCCCCACGTGACTCTGTATTCATCCCTATGTGTAAGAAAGGTATATAAGCAAACCTGAAAATAAAGAAAATGGGATCAGTTTCTGGAAAGGCTGATTCTCCCCGTGTCGTTCTTTCTTTCCCCTTCTGGCTGAATTCCCATCTGGGGAGTGGGTACTCACCAAGCCTACTAATTATGCCTGGGCTTCTAAGATCGGACCGGGAAGGCCTCAGTGCCTCCTCTCCTTTGGGAGAACGGAAAAACACCTGTGGCCTACGTAGGTGGTGATTGGTATTCCACATAAATCAAGTTATTCAGCCTTCTTTTCTCCATCTAAGTTTTCCTACTATACTATTATTTCCTAATCTAACCTTATATTTCTAAAAGTGTTTTCTCGCCGACTCCATCTCCACCTTCGAATCACCCTGGATCCACCAGGGCTGGACCCCGGCACTTCCCCACCTGGGGATCGAACCTGGGTCTCCTGCATTTGCATGTGGATTCTTTACTGACTGAACCACCAAGGAAGACCAATATATAACCACCTAGGTTTTTTTGTTTTTTTTTTTTTTAAAGTATCCATCTTCGGTTGCATTCTCTAGGCTCTGCCTGCCATGCTAAGATTCCTAAATGGTGAGTTCTTTGTGGACTGTGACCGTATTAGAACCAACTAGGCTTTGAGCGTACTGCCTGGCACTGAGTTGAGAAAATGCTGGTTAAATTTACCTAGTGAGTAAACAGTGCCCTAGTGAATATCTTACCCTGTCCAGGCAGTGGGATGCCTTGGAGGCCACAGCGAACTGCCTGCTGCTTCTTGGACTATTACAAATGCTCCTCCAAAGACTGTCATGGATCAAGTTAACAGCAGAAATATGAGACACGGTAACAGATGAACAGGGAAAATATTTGAGTGTGGATGGAAATTTGTCTCCTCAGATTATATTACAAAGAGGATCATGTCTTATTTTTCTGATGCTTTGAAACTGTCCTATTTTTAGATTAGGCTTTCCAATGTCTTGTTCTTAAGTTCTACCTCGCACTGCTGTGCTATGCTTAGTTGCTCAGCTGTGTCTGACTCTTAGTGACCTGCCAGGCTCCTCTGTCTAAGGGGATTCTCCAGGCAAGAATACTGGAGTGGGTTGCCATTCCCTTCGCCAGGGGATCTTCCCAACCCAGGGATTGAACGCAGGTCTCCCGCATTGCAGGCAGATTCTTTACCATCTGAGCCACCAGAGAAACCCCTACCTCGCACTGGGCACTGTGATCTGGTGCTGTTGACAATAAAAGATGATGAAAGCATATTCTTCCTCAAGGTGAAATGAGGTTCTGTTCATAGCAGAACAGATGAGCACACACAGGTGGGTGTCTCCCCCTTAAAGTTCCTGTGAGCTTTTCTCCTGGCCTCCCAGTGGGTCGTGTGACTCTTTCTGGCCAGTGAGTTAGGAGCATGTCTGATCTGGACTATTCATTTGCCTGATGAGACTCCCTGCTCTCTTCAACGTGATGCTTGCTCATCAGTCTGGGACCCTAAGTGATTAAAATGCACAGAACCTGTCTGCTACCTTTCAGTGGGCATGCAGCATGTGGGAGAGGGAAGCATTTGTTTTAAGCCCCAGAGTTACTCTCATTTTGGGGCTGTTTATTATTGCAAAATAAGCCATCTCATCCAGGCTCATACAAAATAGGCATACATTGGACCCTTGCTGTGAACCAGACCCTGTGCCCATGTTACAAAAATTAGCACTTCAATCATGCAACCCCATGAGTAGATTCTTCTATGTGTTTCTAATTGAGCTTTGGAAGTTGAGCTGCCCAGGGTCACACTGAGAGTAAGGAGAGGAGATATGGTAGACCCAAGGGGTCTAATCCTGAGTCCTTCTTTACCCCTGTGTGGTACCACACTCCTGCCTCCCAAATAAATCAGTTAGTGCTGGAAGGGGAGGCAGGGTGAAAAAGGAAGCCACCCAGAATTAGGAAGAGAGAGAGATGATGAGGCAGGAGAGGAATGGCAAAGGCTTTGTGGGGAGAGGTAGATTGAGAAGCTCTCCTTTGGCACACAGAATTCAAAGGGACAGGCAGAAAAAATAAAAAATAAATAAATAAAAAACAAAGAGGGGATACGTGTATACATACAGCTGCTTCATTTTGCTATACAGCAGAAACCAACACAACATTGTAAAGCAACTATGATGTTTTCCATTGCTCTTCAGTCGCTCAGTTGTGTCCCACTCTTTGCAACTCCATTGACTGCAGCACACCAGTCTTCCCTGTCCCTCACTATCTCCTGGAGTTGGCTCACACTCATGTCCATTGAGTTGGTGATGCCACCCAAAGCAACTGATTAAAAAGGAAAAGGTCTCAAATTGAGATCACCCTGAATTACAGGGGTAGGACCTAAATCCAACGACAGGGGTCCTTATAAGGGCATAGCCTAGGGAAGATGAGACAGACAGAAGAGGAGCAGACACAAGAAGGAGGGGAGAAGGCCATGTGAAGATGGGGCAGAGATGGAAGAAGCATCTTAAGCCAGGACCACCAGGCTTGCCAGCGACCCTCAGAGCCAGGCGAGCACCGTGGGTGGATTGTCCCTCAGAACCTCCAGGGCAACCAGTCCTGCCAGCAACTTCTTTCACACGTCTCACCTCCAGAGCCATGGGACAATACATTTATGTTCTTTGAAGCCCCTGATTTTGTGCCAGTTTGTTACTGCAATCCTTGGAAACTAACACAGAATGATGTGGAGGGAGAAGAGGGGGAAGGAACCACAGCCAGACAGGAGAACATTGCACTGGTCCACACGCGAGTTGTGACTGCTCCCCGCCAAATAGTGGGGATGGGAATGGAGGGGACCAAGAGGAATCTGTGCCCCGGTGTTCACATTCGACCTCCTATATTTCCCCCATGTGTATTACACATACAAAACTCATTTATTGAGCACTTCAGTTCAGTTCAGTCACTCAGTCATGTCTGACTCTTTGCGACCCCATGAATCACAGCACGCCAGGCCTCCCTGTCCATCCCCAACTCCCGGAGTTCACTCAGACTCACGTCCATTGAGTCCATGATGCCATCCAGCCATCTCATCCTCTGTCGTCCCCTTCTCCTCCTGCCCCCAATCCCTTCCAGCATCAGGGTCTTTTCCAATGAGTCAACTCTTTGCATGAGGTGGCCAAAGTACTGGAGCTTCAGTTTTAGCATCATTCCTTCTAATGAAATCACAGGGTTGATCTCCTTCAGAATGGACTGGTTGAATCTCCTTGCAGTCCAAGGGACTCTCAAGAATATTCTCCAACACCACAGCTCAAAAGCATCAATTCTTCGGTGCTCAGCCTTCTTCACAGTCCAACTCTCACATCCATACATGACCACAGGAAAAACCATAGCCTTGACTAGACGGACCTTAGTTGGCAAAGTAATGTCTCTGCTTTTGAATATACTATCTAGGTTGGTCATAACTTCCTTCCAAGGAGTAAGCGTCTTTTAATTTCATGGCTGCAGTCACCATCTGCAGTGGTTTAAGAGCCCCAAAAATAAAGTCTGACACTGTTTCTACTGTTTCCCCATCTATTTCCCATGAAGTGATGGGACCAGATGCCATGATCTTCATTTTCTGAATGTTGAGCTTTAAGCCAACTTTTTCACTCTCCACTTTCACTTTCATCAAGAGGCTTTTTAGTTCCTCTTCACTTTCTACACATTGCATTCATTATTTCATTCACATAATAAAAACAGAAGATGATTGCTTCTTGGCAGGAAAGCTATGACAAAAACTTGACAGTATGTTAAAAGGCAAAAACACCACTTTGCCTACAAAGGTCCCTATAGTCAGAGCTATGGTCTTTCCAGTAGTCATATGCAGATGAGAGATTTAGGCAATGAAGCCTGAGTGCCAAAGAATTGATGCTTTCCAACTGTGGGGCTGGAGAAGACTCTTGAGAGTCCCTGGGACTGCAAGGAGATCAAACCAATCAATCTTAAAGAAAATCAACCCTGGATACTCTTTGGAAGGACTAATGCTGAAGCTGAAGCTCCAACATTTTGGCTACCAGATGTGAAGAGCTGACTCATTGGAAAAGACCCTGATGCTGGGAAGGATTGAAGGCAGAAGGAAAAAAGGGCAATGGAGGATGAGATGGTGGATGGCATCACTGATTCAATGGACATGAACTTGGGGAAACTCCCGGAGATGGTGATGGACAGGGAAGCCTGGCGTGCTACAGTCCATGGGGTCACAAAGAGTCGGACATGATTTGCTGACTGAACAACAGCAACAACAATAAAACAGTGTTTTAGAGGCGATTATCATTCCCATTTTATGGAGAAGAAAACTGAGACTTGGGGCGATAAAGGAATTTGTCAATGTGTATAGATAGTGTTCGTGAGTGGCAGAGTTGAGGTTGATGTGTAAGTGCATCATAAGGAAAGGTCAATGCCTTGAAACAAATGCTCTGCTGTCTCTTGAGTTCTTTCTTCATCGAGAGCTTCATAAAGGCATCTTAGCTGTGGGAATTCAAGGAATCTTGGAAACACACACACACACAGGGCTCGGGTCTCTGCCTGTGGCATCCTTTGGGTACCACCAGAGTGCTAATTAGCATTTGTTTATTGCTTCTAATTACCCGAGACTCCCTGACAGTTTGAGTTCATGAATGCTAATGTGAGGGCGAAGTCATGAGAACTTGGAGGCAGAGGTCTCCAGCTCACAGAAACAAAATTTGGGATTTTATCTGACCCAATGGCTTTTGGTAGGGCAGAGTGACCAGGAGATGGGGTTAAGAACAGAGACTGAAATGAAGAGGGTCACTTCCCAGGTACCTCCCACCCCAAGAGCCCTAGCCTTGGTGGAATTATTCTCTAAACAACCCAGCTCTAGGACCAATGCATTTGAAAAAATGGATGTCATCTTAACATTTGTATTGCAAGAGGTTGTAGAATACATCTATTATCTTTTGCCTTCCCCCAAACAATTTCTCTCTCTTTTGGTAATAAGACTTAGGTCTTGCTTAGAAGCTTCCCTACTTTAGGTTTATATGAATCCGACTGTGAAGAAAGCTGAGCGCTGAACAATTGATGCTTTTGAACTGTGGTGTTGGAGAAGACTCTTGAGAGTCCCTTGGACTGCAAGGAGATCCAACCAGTCCATTCTAAAGGAGATCGGTCCTGGGTGTTCTTTGGAAGGAATGATGCTGAAACTGAAACTCCAGTACTTTGGCCACCTCATGCAAAGAGCTGACTCATTGGAAAAGACTCTGATGCTGGGAGGGATTGGGGGCAGAAGGAGAAGGGGATGACAGAGGATGAGATGGCTGGATGGCATCACTGACTCGATGGATGTGAGTTTCAGTGAACTCTGGGAGTTGGTGATGGACAGGGAGGCCTGGCATGCTGCAATACATGGGGTCTCAAAGAATTGGACATGACTGAGTGACTCAACTGAACCGAATCTGATGTGGTCCAACTCACGTGCTAGATTTTGACTCCAAGAGGGGTTGTTGTTGTTCGTCCCCAAGTCGTGGCTGACTATTTGTGACCCCGTGGACTGCAGCACACCAAGCTTCCTTGTCCTTCGCTCTTTCCTGGAGGTGCTCAAATGCATGCCCATTGAGTCAGTGATGCCATCCCAATCATCTTATCCTTTGTCACCAGGAATAAGCCAATGAGATTCAGTTCCAATTTGTCAGCACTGCTGGGAAGAGATGTATGTAAGTTGCAGATAAATCTGATAGACTTCAGGCTGAGCTATAGCTTATGGCTATATAATCAAGACTGCCATTCTCCAATTCTGGTCCTGTTTTCCTTGATATTGCTTCATTTTTAGGTTCATTCTCCACATAGGTCAGGCATGCTGATCATCAGCAGGGCTCTTCTCTAACCTGGCATCCATATGTCTAATGTGACAGAAGAACTTGGTTGCTTCTTCTTGCCTGCACAGTCCATCCCTGGGCCAAACACAGTTGAGGAAATGAAGTTCTGTGACAAGTCCCAGCCACCTTCGAAGCTGTGGGGAGGTGGGACAGGTCAGTGCCAACAAGTTACTCTCAGTGGAAGACAGGGAGGTTTCTCAAAGCAGGAGAAGCTCAAATGCTCTCCAGACTGCTCGTCAACGGTGAATGGCTTCCTGTCCTTTGCAAATGCCCAGGAATCTGTTTCATTAGACTTTTCAGGCTTGGAAGGGCCCAGTGGCTTCTCTGTCCCTTGTGTTGTTACCGAAGGAGTGTGTGGGATCTGGCTTCTTGCCGCTCAAAAGCCAGGTTGGTGGAAAGGAAAGTTTATTTCAGATGCCAGCCACTGGAGGCGGGGGATGAGGGGACAGGGGTAGGTGGACATCTGTCCAGAGGTCAACTTCCCACATGGCAACCAGTGGGGCAAGAGCTTTTATAGGCAGAAGGAGGGGGCTGCATGCAGAGACAGCAGAGTCAGCTCTGACATTCATCTTCAGATTGGTCATTGGTAGTCTGATCAGCATCATCTTGGTTGTTCCAGGTACAGTTAATCTTCAGTTCCGGGGCCTGTTTGTTCCGACTCTTTGAGGCCAGTTCTTGGAATTGTGGCCGCTTATTTCATGGGCATCAGGTAGTCAAATCTTTCACCCTAGTGTTCTAGCATCTACAAGACAGCCCACAGGATGTGGCTCAGAGTATGATCTCTAACCCCCGAGGAAGAACACGAGGCCCCTGACCATGCATAGCGACTGCGTCATTATTATTCGGCCTCCTTTGACTGTTTTCCTTTGTTTCCACCTGTTCTCACTTCTCTGATTAAACTTGCTCTTTGACTAAAGCTTTCCACAGACAAAAGGCAGGCAGAGGACTTGGGGGAGCAAGGACCACAGGGTCCTGTTCTGATTCAGTGCTACTAGCCCAACTTCATTCCTTGGAAGCCTTGCAATCCAGTTTATAAGCAGGTGTTGGTTATACTAGCATGCTACTGCCAGTACACACGTCTTCAGGCTCATGGGCCCACATGGAGCGAGGGGATCCTTGGGGACCCCCAAACCCTCCAAAAATAGGAGATAAAAGGAGATGGTGACTGTTCCCAGTCTCCACCCTGGGACAGCCTCTCTGCCCCTTTCTGTCTCCTCCATTCTTAAATCCATCCTTCACATTACTGGCGGAGAGGTTGTTTCCAAATCTAAACCACTCATGTCACTTTCCTTCCTAAAAGTCAAAGGATCCCATTTTGCTAAGCCCCAGTCCGAGGTTCTAACTTGGCATTTAGGGCTCTTTCCAGCCCAATGAGAACCCACGCTTTCAATCACGCCCTCACACTTTCCCATTTCTCCTTCTGCCTATGCTCCAATGGCAGTGAGTTATTTTTTTCTTTTTGCCTCCTCCATGCACAGGCTCTCTGGTACCTCAGGGCCTTTGTACATGTGATTGCCTCTGTCTACTGTTGTTCAGTCACTCAGTCAAGTCTGACTCTTTGCGACCCCATGGACTCAGCACAGCAGGCTTCCCTGTCCTTCACCATCTCCTGGAGTTTGCGTAAATTCATATCCATAGAGTTCAGTGATGCTATCTAACCATCTCATCCTCTGTCATCCCCTCTCTTGCCTTCAATCTTCCTCAGCATTAGGGTCTTTTCCCATAAGTCAGGTCTTTGCATCAGGTAGCCAAAGTATGGGAGCTTCACCATCAGTCCTTTCAATGAATATTCAGGGTTGATTTCCTTTAGGATGGACTAGTTTGATCTCCTTGCAGTCCAAAGAACTCTCAAAAGTCTTCTCTGGCACCACAATTTGAAAGCATCAATTCTCCGATACTCAGCCTTCTTTATGATCCAACTCATACATCCATACATGACTGCTAGAAAAACCATAGCTTTGACTATATGTTTGATGCTTTTGAATTGTGGTGTTGGGGAAGACTCTTGAGAGTCCCTTGGACTGCGAAGAGATCAAACCAGTCCATCCTAAAGGAAATCAGTCCCGAATGTTCATTGGAAGGACTGATGCTGAAGCTGAAACACCCAATACTTTGGCCACCTGATGCAAAGAACTGACTCCTTTGAAAAGACCCTGATGTTGGGAAAGACTGAAGGCAGGAAGAGAAGGGGATGACAGAGGATGAGATGATTGGATGGCATCACCGACTCGATGGACATGAGTTTGAGCAAACTCTGGGAGTTGGTGATGGACAGGAAAGCCTGGTGTGCTGCAGTCCATGGGGTCACAAAGAGTTGGTTATGACTGAGTGACTGAACTGAACTGGACTATACATACCTTTGTCGGCACCATAATGTCTCTGAACAATCTTTAAAACTCCTTTTCATTAAGCTGACACTGTATTCTAATCATTTGCTTGAAGCTATCATGCAGTGCTGAAGAACTTAGACTCTTGAAACCCAACATGCAGCCTCTACCACTTACAAGCCATAATCTTGGTCATTAGCCTCAGTGTTCTCATCTATGAAATGAGGGGCAGTAGTAGTACCTTCCTCTTGGAATTATTGTGAGGTTTAAAGTGTGGTCAGTGATCTGACACACACAGAGCAGCACCTGGCACATCCCAAGCATCAGAGAAGACATCATTGTTGTTTTCACCTGTTCACCTTTCTGTCTCCTCACAATTTCAGACTCTTTGAGGGCAGTGCTGTCTCTTCTCCACCTCTGTTCCCTCCACATTTATTTCCTCTCTTCTCTTCCCTCTACTGCAAAAAGAGCCTGGGTTTCTGAGCATTGTGAGTATGAACAACCCCCAGTTTCCTTATGGGGGGAAGCTTATCCAGAAGCAAATCTCAGCAAACAGGTAAGCTGAGTCAAGGTTGGAGCTGGAGTCCTGGGAAAAGCATCGTTACTTGGGGCCAACCAGGATATCACAGCAACTGCTCACCTAGCGGCTCTGATGGACCAATTTAACAGGTGACAGCACAGAGAGTAGATAACATGTTCTCATGGGTTCTGGAACCAGTACAGGAAGAGGCAAGGGTGGGGTTGAAGGCTAAGAGTACCACGGGGCAATTGGTTCAAGGAAGCAGCATTGCTCCTAGCATGCGTGCCGAGTCCTCTGCAGGGCAGGCAGCTGGCGCAGGGCCAGGGCATGGAGCAGTGTTTAATGGCTCTGTTCTTGTTCCCAACAGCTGGGCGATAAAGGCTCATGCTTCAGACAAAGAATAAGCAATCGAATCTGAAATTGTATTCTGGTAACAAATAAAAACAGGCTGGCTTGGAGGAGAGTTGTGTTGCCTTTCAGTTCCCCACTTCCACTTTTATTGCAGAAATTATATTGCTGCTTCTCCATCTGTGAGAACTCTTTTAGGAATAATAAGAGCTCTCTTCTGCCTTAAACAGACCAACAAAAGAATTTATTCCTTCTGATCTACCTGTTCATGGACACTGGTGATAGCTGGCGTTTATATACGGCCTTACATAGGCATTATCACTGGATCCTTGGGGCAGCTTTGGGGGATAGGTAATCATCTTACTTACAGACGAGGAAATGCAGGATCAGAGAGGTGAAGCAACTTGCTCAAGATCACACAGCCAGGGCGTAAGGTAAGATGGTAAAAAGCAGGAGTCCGCCACCTCCGGAATCTAATGACTGATGATCTGGGGTGGAGCTGATGTAATAATAATAGAAACAAAGTTTACATAAATGTAATGCACTTGAATCATCCCAGAGCCAACCCCCCACCCCAGTCTGTGGAAAAATTTTCTTCCATGAAAGTGGCCCCTGGTGCCAAAAAGTTTGGCAACCGCTGGAAAGGAAAAAGCTTCACTTTGAAGCCGGAGAGGTCTGGGTTCCAATCTCTGCTACTTAACAACTGCAGACCTTGAGGAAGCTGTTTCACTTTCTGAATCTCCATTCCTAATTAGTCAAATGGCATTTTAATACTCTGTAGATTATAAATTGAATGATATCTTGTGTTAAAAGTTCTTAGCATCATATATACTGCTTGATAACCCACTTTCCCTCTGTTTCTTTTTTTTTTTTAAGTAATCAGGATAGACTCTTTTTTTTTAAATTTTTACTTTATTTTACTTTACATTACTGTATTGGTTTTGCCATACATGGACATGAATCCATCTCGGGTGTACATGAGTTCCCAATCCTGAACACTTCCCCACCCCCCCCACCTCCCACTCCATATCAACTCTCTGGATCATCCCCGTGCACCAGTCCCGAGCATCCTGTATCATGTATCAAACATAGACTGGCGATTCATTTCTTACATGATAGTATACATGTTTCAGTGCCATTCTCCCAAATCATCCCACCCTCTCCCTCTCCCTCAGAGTCCAAAAGTCCATTGTATACATCTGTGTCTCTTTTGCTGTTTCGCATACAGGGTTATCATTACCATGTTTCTAAATTCCATATATATGTGTTCGTATACTGTATTGGTGTTTTTCTTTCTGGCTTACTTTAGTCTGTATAATCGGCTCCAGCATCATCCACCTCATTAGAACTGATTCAAATGTATTCTTTTTAATGGCTGAGTAATACTCCATTGTGTATATGTACCACAGCTTTCTTATTCATTCATCTGCTGATGGACATTTAGGTTGTTTCCATGTCCTGGCTATTATAAACAGTACTGCAATGAACATGTGTACATGTGGGTACATGTGTCTCTTTCAATTCTGGTTTCCTCGGTATGTATGCCCAGCAGGGGATTGCTGGGTCATATGACAGTTCTATTTGCAAATTTTTAAGGAATCTCCACACTGTTTTCCATAGTGGCTGCACTAGTTTGCATTCCCACCAACAGTGTAAGAGGGTTCCCTTTTCTCCACACCCTCTCCAGCATTTATTGCTTGTTGACTTTTGGATCGCAGCCATTCTGACTGGTGTGAAATGGTACCTCATTGTGGTTTTGATTTGCATTTCTCTGATAATGAGTGATGTTGAGCATCTTTTCATGTGTTTGTTAGCCATTCGTATGTCTTCTTTGGAGAAATGTCTATTTAGTTCTTTGGCCCATTTTTTGATTGGGTCATTTATTTTTCTGGAGTTGAGCTGCATAAGCTGCTTGTATATTTTTGAGATTAGTTGTTTGTCAGTTGCTTCATTTGCTATTATTTTCTCCCATTCAGAAGGCTGTCTTTTCACCTTGCTTATAGTTTCCTTTGTTGTGCAGAAGCTTTTAATTTTAATTAGATCCCATTTGTTTATTTTTGCTTTTATTTCCAGTATTCTGGGAGGTGGATCATAGAGGATCCTGCTGTGATTTATGTCAGAGAGTGTTTTGCCTATGTTCTCCTCTAAGAGTTTTATAGTTTCTTGTCTTACGTTTAGATCTTTAATCCATTTTGAGTTTATTTTTGTGTATGGTGTTAGAAAGTGATCTAGTTTCATTCTTTTACAAGTGGTTGACCAGTTTTCCCAGCACCACTTGTTAAAGAGATTGTCTTTACTCCATTGTATATTCTTACCTCCTTTGTCGAAGATAAGGTGTCCATAGGTGTGTGGATTTATCTCTGGGCTTTCTATTTTGTTCCATTGATCTATATTTCTGTTTTTGTGCCAGTAACATACTGTCTTGATGACTGTGGCTTTGTAGTAAAGCCTGAAGTCAGGCAGGTTGATTCCTCCAGTTCCATTCTTCTTTCTCAAGATTGCTTTGGCTATTCGAGGTTTTTTGTATTTCCATACAAATCTTCAAATTATTTGTTCTAGTTCTGTGAAAAATACTCTGGTAGCTTGATAGGGGTTGCATTGAATCTGTAGATTGCTTTGGGTAATATACTCATTTTCACTATATTGATTCTTCCAATCCATGAACATGGTATATTTCACCATCTATTAGTGTCCTCTTTGATGTCTTTCATCAGTGTTTTATAGTTTTCTATATATAGGTCTTTAGTTTCTTTAGGTAGGTTATATTCTTAAGTATTTTATTCTTTTCATTGCAATGGTGAATGGAATTGTTTCCTTAATTTCTTTTTCTAGGATAGACTCTTTTTAAACTTTTTCATGTGTTTATTTTTGGCTGCACTGGGGTCTTCATTGTTTTGCAAGCTTTCTTTAGTTGCATGGAGCGGATGCTACTTTTCCCTGCAGGGCTTGGGTTTCTCACTGTGCTGGCTTCTCTGGTTGCGAAGCACAGACTCAGGTCATGTAGGCTCAGCAGTTGTGGCACACAGGCTTAGTTGCCCTGTGGCACGTGGAATCCTCCTGGATCAGGGATCGAACCCATGTCCTCTGCTTTGGCAGGCAGATTCTTAGCCACTGGACCCCCAGGGAAGTCCCTGCTGTCTCATAGTGTTCAACAGAGTTGGAACTTGAACCCAAACTAGTTTATCCCCCAGTCCTTGTCCTTTTCACCTCTCCATGCCACCTGGACATTTTACTCTCTGACACTATGATAACACCATGTGAGGATGAAGTAATCTTTCTGGTAAACTGCGACACAGAGGGAGATCCTGGGTCCTAGAGAAACCTGCATGTATTCATTGTTCAATGAGCTTGATCTGTGAGGATCTAGGTGGACCGCGAGTCCAACTTCGAATATTACCTACCTGTTGAATTGTCTGTGGGGGAGCCATGTAGCACTGTTTAATTTAAGATGCAGTGTTAGTGAGAGATGGACTCACCGAGCTGAAGCTTGCAAAACCAGTCTGAGCTTTGGCTGCAGATTTATGACTTAACTGTCCTACAAGGGGCCAGGATATAATACCTGCTTTCATGACTCTCAAAGGTAGTAGAGATGAGACTGGCAAGGACAGAAATAATTTTTCTTTAAAACATACGCATGCTGGATCACCACAGATCAAAGCAGACAAGACTCCTGTCCTCATGGAGCTTAGTTTTCAGTGCAATTTAATTTTCATTCAAATGTATGCTTCCTCAGTGGCTCAGATAGTAAAGAATTTGCCTGCAATACAGGAGACCTGGATTTGATCCCTGAGTGGGGAAGATCCCCTGGAGAAGGGCATGGCAACCCACTCCAGTATTCTTGCCTGGAGAACCCCATGGACAGAGGAGAGCAGTGGACTACAGTCCATGGGGGTCCCAAAGAGTAGGACATGACTGAGCAATTAACACAACACAAAAACTGAGATGCCAGACTCTCCAAACTGGGTCCATGATGTCTCCAGAACACATTCATTTATTTATTTGCATAAAGGATACACCTTCCACTCCTGCTCTGTGCCAGACACCATGATAAACAGAAACATGGATGAGTAAGACAAGATACCATCTCTTCCTCTCAAGGAGCTTTGAGTCTATTGAAAGGGACAGAGAGCAGCCACACAAAACTGCAACTGTGACCGGGTCTATAATGATATCTCAGGTAATACTAGAAAGTTTTAATCTAAACAGGCAAGTTGGGGAGGACCTTCCTAAGGAAATGATGTTAATGCTGGGGACTAAAGAATGAAAGGTTATTAAGCAGATGAAGAAGGTAGAGTGGGAACTTGAGAGAACAGTGTAAATAAAGGTCCTGTGGTGAGAAGAGCATGTGTATGTGAAGGACTGGCAAAAGCCACTGCTCCATTCATTGAGCAAAAACCTGCCATGGTCTCCTCATCTGTAGCATATGTGAGCCCTGTTAATGCTTAGTTACAGTGGTATGTTAGTTTCAGGTGTACAAATAGTGCTTCAACGTTTTCATAGACTATACTCAGTTTAAAGTTGTTATAAACTATTGGCTTTATTCTCTGTGCTGTCCAATACATCTTGTAGCCTATTTATTTTATATGTAAAATAGCTTGTACCTCTTTATCCTTGATCCTATCTTGCCCCTTACTCCCTCTCTCTCCCTACTGATAACCACTCATTTGTTCTCTGTATCTGTGAGTCTATTTATGTTTTGTTATATCCACTGGCAGAATTTCATTCTTGTTTATGACTGGCATATGCCATGGGAAATTACTTTACCCATTCCTCTGTTGACAGACACTTAGGTGGCTTCCATATCTTGGTTATTGTAAATAACGCTGCCGTGAACTATGTATCTTTTCAAATTAGTATTTTTCATTTTCTTCAGATATTTACCCAGCAGTGGAATTGCTAGATCACACGACAATTCTGTTTTTAGAATTTCTGGGAATGTCCATACTATTTTCCACAGTGGCTGAATGAAGTGTACAAGGGTTCCTTTTTCTCCACATTTTCACCAGCATTTGTGATTTGTGTTTTTTGATGACAGCCATTCTGACAGGTGTGAGGTGACATCACATTGTGGTTTTAATTTGCATTTCTCTGATGGTTAATGATGTTGAACATTGTTTTCATATGCCTGTTGACCATCTGTGTGTCTTCTTTGAAAAATGTCTGTGCAGGTCTTCTGCCCATTTTTTAATCAGGTTGTTTGGGGACGGTTTTGACAATGAATTGTATGAGCTTTTTATATCTTGTGGATATTAACCCCTTATCGGTCATATCATTTACAAGTCATTTCTCCCATTCAGTAAGATGCTTTTTTGTTTTGTTGATACTTCCTTTGCTGTGTAAAATCATTTCTGTTACATTAGGCTCCACTTGTTTATTCTTGCTTTTGTTTCTTTTGCCTCAGGAGACAGACCCCCAAAAATATTGTTGTGATTTATGTCAAACAGTGTTCTGCCTATGTTATGTCTTCTAGGAGTTCATGGTTTCCGGTCTTATGTTTCGGTCCATTTTGAGTTTAATTTTTGTATATGGTTTGAGAAAATGTTCTAATTTCGTTCTTCTATGTGTAACTATTCAGTTTCCCCAGCATCACTTGAAAAGACTGCCTTTTCTCCGTTATCTATTGTTGTCATAAATTAATTCACCCCCTGGTCTCGGACTGGTACCAGTATGCAGCCTGTTAGGAACCCGGCCACATGGTAGGAAGTGAGTGGTGGGCAAATGAGTGACTCTTACTTACCCTTCCCCATCGCTTGCATTACTGCCTGAATCATCCGCATCCACCTCGCCCTCCCCTCTGGCCTGGCCCCTCTCTGTGGAAAATTTGTCTCCCACAAAAACAGTCCCTGGTGCCAAAAAGGTTAGGGACCGCGGGATCCATTGACCATAAGTGATAGGTTTGTTCCTGGGCTCTTTGTTATATTGCGTTGATTTATGTGTCTGTTGGGGCTTCCCAGGTGATGCAGTAGCTCCTGCTGCCAATGCAGGAGATGTGAATTCAATCCCTGGATCGAGAAGAGCCCCTGGAGTAGGAAATGGCAACCCACTCCAGTATTCTTGCCTAGAAAATTTCATGGACCAAGAAGCCTTGTGGGCTACAGTCCGTGGAGTTTCAAAGAGTGGGTCATGACTGAGCCCAGTTTTATGCCAGCTCTATGCTGTTTTGATCACTGTAGCTATATAGCAAGTCTGAAGTCAAGGAGTGTGACCTCCGGCTCTGTTTTTTTTCCTCAAGATTTATTCGGCAATTTGAAGTCTTTGAATAATTTTGTATTTATAGAAAACACACAAATTTAAGATGCTTTCAGAACTTCAAAATGTGAAGAAGTTGCATCTCAGAATTGTACCAGTTTCTATGGTTATGACATCAAAACTAACACTTTGTGAGTTTTTACTACCAGACACTGCTAAGCACTCTTAATTTAAATCTCAGACAATACAGATGAGGAAACTGAGGCAGAGAGTTAACTTGTTCTCCTAGAGTCAGCTTTTAGGATTGACCAAGTCAGAACTTGAGTGTGGGCAGTCTGAATCCAGAACTTTATACCCAGTACATATGACCAGGCTTTATAACTTTGACTCAGCTCCAGTTCCCATGATGAGCTTTTCTTTCATCAGCTGCTCTTGGGGATAATTGATGGGCTGAGTACCAAGGGATAAAGCTGATGAAGCTAAGTCTAGCCAATGAGACATCCCATGCATTTGGGCATCCCTTGTTCCCTCTGCACTCACTTCTCCTGTGCCATACCAAGCACAACATGGAAATGCCATAAGTTCCTTGGCCTCAGAGGAGAAGATGGTCACCTCCAGACTCAAGACCAGCCTGACCATACTGGCTGCACAGATCTGCTGGGTTAGTACCAAGAATTGACTTTCCAATGAATGGCAGCCCAGAGGCTGTTGATGGCCTCATAATTATTCATGTTTCTGTCCAGGTAATCAGAGTCATCCTTCAATTTCATTTATCTTGTCTACCCTAGGCACCATGAGAGAGAGAAACAGCCATTACTCATTGCCCAAATGTTGATCTCTTTTGTTAATTTGTTAATTGGTTTTGTGGTAATGTCAGTGGCAGATATAAAGTAAATGTGAATTTCATTATAAAGAATGTTGAGGGGGAGAAAGAAGGTGCTCTTGTCCATTCTTAACATATGAGGGACCCTGTGAGTAAGACAGCTGTTACCTGCAAGGTGTGAGGGTCCTTATATTCCTTGCTTGCCATAAGGCACATATTTCCCATTGCTCCTTTTTCCTCTGGGTGAAGACATTGAAAACAGTTATACATTTTGCAGTTCATACAGAACCCTGTAGCCTGCAAATGTCAGAGCTTCAAAGTGTGCTTCTGTCCTCAGATTATCTGGGGTTGAACTCTAGCTCTCTGACTTTCTTCGTGAATTTAAGTCACTTAAGTTCCCAGTACCTCAATTTTCCTATCTGTGAAATGAGATTCATGATAGTTCATACCTTATAGAGCTGTTGAAGGTCCTAGGCCATGTGGAATCTTCAGTAAATGTCTCTTTCATTCTTCTCCTTCTCATTACTGTTGGCTTTGTTGTTGTTACTCTTTTGATGTTTAGTTTTATTTATTTAGTGGCTGCACTGGGTCTTAGGTGCAGCACGCAGGACCTTTGACCTTTGTTGCTGGCATGCAGGAACTTCAGCTGCAGCATGTGAACTCTTAGCTGTGCATGCGGAATCCAACTCCCTGACCAGAGATGGAACCCCGGGTCCTCTGCTTTGGGAGCTTGGCATCTTAGCCACTGGATCACCAGGGAAGTCCCTTGTTATGATTTTCAATATGTGATTTTATTAGATCTTTTCAAGCCATCTGTAGGAAAAGGAATAGCATCATTTTTAAAGGAGTGTAACCCACTGAGAGAGGAATAGGGCTTGCAATTGTGCCAGCCTAATGGAGGAGGAGTCTTGGCTGTTCTATTGACTTAATATTCCAACATTTTAAAAATCGACTTTATTGAGTTGTAATCCACATAACATAGAATGCTCACATTTTAAGTGCACTGTCTATGAATGTCTATCAAATGTATATACCTGTACAATCAAGACACAGAACGTTTCCATCACCCTCAGGTATTTCCTTGTATCTCTTCCCAGTCAATCCTCCTCCCCCAGCCTCAAGGAACTACTGATCTTCTTTCTCTCACTACAGACTGTATTTGTCTTTTATAGAATTTTATGGAAATGGAATTGTGCAATAGGTACTCTTTTGTGTTTGGTTTCTTTTACTTGGCAGAGTGTGGTTCCAGCTTCAACCATGTGTGGTAACAGTAGTTTGTTCCTTTTTATTGCTAAGTAGTTTCACATTTTATGGATGTAACAGAGTTTATCTGTTCAGCAGTTGATTGATTTTGGGGTTGTTTCCAGTATCTGGATGTTATGAGTCAGGTTGCTCAGTAACTTGTGCACAAGCCCAAGTCCATGTATTTTCACTTCCCTTGGGCTGATACACTGGAGCAGAATTGCTAGAAAACCACAGAATCTCAAACACAATATCTATTAAGGACTACTCATTCATCCAGCCAGTCATCACTCGTCCAGCCACTCACCTATGCTAATTCTTACCAATGTTTTTATTCTGGACTTTTTAAAGATTATGAATTTAGAATAGCAAACTCCAGGAGATAGTGAAGGACAGGGAAGCCTGTGTTCTGGAGGGCATATGTGCTAAGCCGCTTCAGTCGTGTCCAACTCTTTGCAACCGCATGGTCTGCAGCCCACAAGGCTCCTCTGTCTGTGGAATTCTCCAAGCAAGAATACTGGAGTGAGTTGCCATGTCCTCCTCTAGGGGATCTTCCTGACCCAGGGATCAAACTCTTGTCTCCTGTGACTCCTGCATTGCAGGTGAATTCTTTACCTGCTGAGCCACTGGGGAAGCCCCATGTGTTCTGGCAAAACGTTAGTATTTGAGGGTTGGATGGATCACCTTGCCAGAGACATTCCCACCAAAAGTGCATTCAGTGAGTAGTAACAGAAGGAAAACAAAAGCATGTAACTGAAAGAAGGGATAATGATTCCTGAACCAGAATAACCAATAGAGACCCACTACAGTCCTCTCTAGCCCAGAAGAATCCTTCCTGCAGACCCTGGTTTAGACCTAGAGCCCTTTAGGTGTTTAGAATTTTAGATATTGTGTCCAGGTGTAATGAAAGACTCCACATAAATTGATGGGGTCTAGGGAGAAGACTTGGACTAAGGGGAGCCTAGTAGATGTCTTTTAATCAAGCCTCTGTTGAGTTCTTCCTGTGTACCAGACACTCTGGAGTGACATGGAGAGGAATCGGTGCTTCTTTCCTTTTTAAAGTTCATGGTCTAAAGGAGGAAGACTGACATGAAAAAAATAAAAATATCTCTTCTATCCGACAGATTATTATAGATGCTAAAATGAATGAGCAAAGGTCTAGGAAACAGAAATAAGGGAGAGGTCAATTTTGGCACTGGGGCAAGGAGGAAGCTGGAGCAGGCTTCCTGGAGGGGATGCCATCCTAGCTGAGCCATCTGTGCAGCAACCATCTACTGAGCACCAATCACAGGTTCCTGGGTGCTGCAGTGAATAACAGACTAGGTCTGTAGTCTCATGGGGTTTCCAGGCTCTAGGGAGTCAGCTTTGACTTGCCCCCTGGCTACCCCTCCAGCCTGATGCCTCCCCCAGGCCTCACCTCCAGTTCTCATTTGTGTTTTAACCTCTTGGTATTGAGTCATTAACAGACAAATGGTCCTTTTTGTCCTGCATCCACGGATGGGCTCTCGTTGCTCTTGCCTGAGACCTCTTCCCTGTCCACTCTGCATCTAACCAACAACTAATACTTTCACCTCCAGGAAGTCTTCCTGGAAGCCCTGTCTCCTCTCTTGCCTTGGCTTTATTCTGCCTCCTTTATGCTCGAGAACATTATGTTCTTGGTCCTTCACTAGTTCACTGATGACAACCCAAGCCTTGATTCTACCTTCTGTCTACATGAAGGGAGGGAGTACCTTGGATTCATCTTATTTCCAAGTATGTTTGCTAAATCGGTTTCTTTTTGTTTGTTTGTTTGATTTGCTCTGTTTTTGATGAATGAATGCGTATTGGAGGAAAAGAGTCTGAGATCTACGTCCTGGTTCTGGTCTTGCTTCAGCAGTCAGATTACTGTGATCTGAGATAAAACCCATTTCCCTCTCTGAGCCTCTATTTCTTCATCTGGATTTGGACATCTTTAAGGTCTTCTCTTTAGTTCAGAGCTTCTATACAGCTCCTTCTCTCAAGAAAATTGTGACTGTCTTTGTAAGAAAGTAAAAAGGAAAAATGCTAAACTTAACCCCAAGTCCCACCATCCAGAAATACCCATAGTCAACCTTTGATGAAGATCACTCCAGACATCATTCTAAAGTTATGTACTAATAGATGGGAAATCAACAGATAGAAAGAAAATTCTATTAAAAAAAAAAAGGATCATTGTATTCTGACTTTTTGATATGCAGTGTTAAATTATTTTTTCCCTGAATGTAATAGCAGAAAAAGAAATTGAAATGAAACTAAAGGACTTCCCTGAATCCCAAAGTCCCAGTATTCTGACATTAAATGCTCACAAGGCTACAGCCAAAGAAATAGTAACAATTTAGATACAAAGAAATTTCAAAACAGAGGGTAGAACAGATGCCTTTTAATTCTGACCATGAAATCTCAGACCCAAAGCTAGATGAAGAGGCTGCAGGGTCCCAGTGATTCAGTTCCAGGGGACTCAGAGAGACATGACGGATGCCAGCTGCCCAGCCGTGGGCCATAATTGATGACAGCACCGCACTGACCCAAACACTTCTGCTTGAGAAGGCTAGCACCCAAGCCTGCCGGCCAGGGCTGTCAGCCATCCAATGGGGCTGGGGTGGGCCCTGCAAACTCCCGTCCCAGGGAGCTGACATGTCTAACTGCCTGACAAATCCCCCCACAGAATCCAAAATGGCTGAGGGCAGATGGACGAGATCTGGACAGTGTTCTGATTTGATTCTGGGGGATGGGATGCTTCTGGCAATAAGCTACACATTTGGCTGAGATTCACGCATCTTCATGCCCCGTCCCCATCCCTCTTGGGTTTTATAGACCGATGAACTCACAGTCTGATTTTATCTACTCAGACGGCGGAGGTGACTGTGACAAGAAACAGGGATGTCTTGACTTTTGCAAAAAGAATATAGGACAGGATGGAGCACCCACGTGGGATTTAGTTTCAGGCAGGGGGAAAAAAAGGTGGCATCACCCTAGGAGAAGATAAGTCCCCAAATTTGGGGTCCAAATCCAGGATCGGCCAGCCCTTCCCTAGCTATGCTCATTCAGGCAAATGTCTTAACCTTTCTGCGCCTGTTTTCTCCCTTGTGGATGGAGCTGGAATAGTAATGATTGCTGAAGACCACTGGGCATGTATAAAGCAGCTAACATCCCCAGGGTTCTCGCTAAGTGAAATCTATTTGTATGACCTTAGCAAGTTAATATGGTCTCTTGGTATCTCAGTTTTATCATAATCAATATAATAACAATATGATGATAGTAGCTAAATTTGAATACCATGTACTGGATTCTTAGTGAATGGTATAAGTGCATACATGCTCAGTCATGTCAGACTTTTTGCAACCCAGTGGACTATAGCCCACCAGGCTCCTCTGTCTATGGAATTTTCATGTCCATGGAATAGTATGAGTGGTGGGTATATAGCAAAGAGGTAATTAAGAAGAGTTTAATAAGGGATCTAGTTACAAAGATGGGGGTCAGGTTAAGGGGTATGATGTAGTCCCCAGGATTAGCTAGAATGGGAAACCATAAACTATTCAGCTTGAAGGGTCGCACTTCACAGAGCAACTGTACGTCTGCTAATTTATAGACAAAATAGGGGATAGAGAAACATGTTAAAAGATAACACGTCTCAGTGTTTGGATCCTTATTCAAACAAGCCAAATGTAAGAGACAGCAGAGAAAATTTGAACTGATTAATCCATAATATTAAGAATGATTTAAGGGATTATCCTGGTAGTCCCGTGGCTAAGGCTCCAAACTTCCAAGGCAGGAGGCCTGGGTTCAATTCCCGGCCCGGGAACTAGATCCCACATGCTACAACTAAGATCTGGCCCAGCCAAGTAAGCAAACAAATATTTTTTGAAAAAGAGAATGATTTAAAACTTGGGGGCTCCCCTGGTGGTCCAGTGGTTAAGACTCTGTGCTGCCGCTACAGGGGACACAGCTCAGTGGTTAAGAACCTGCCTTCCAATGCAGGGGACACACGTTTGATCCCTGGTCAGGAACTAAGACCCCACATGCAGCAGGACAACTAAGCCTTCAGGCTGCAACTGCTGAGCCCATGCACCACAACAAAAGATCCTGCATGCCTAACGAAGATCCCACGTGCAACAACTAAGACCCAACCCAGCCAAAAATAATAACTAAAGATTATTAAATAAATAAAGCATATAAGATGAAAGAAAAAAATTGGCTCCAGGAGCTGGAAGAGCAGCTGCAGCTATGGGAGAGGGCTGCCCAGCAGAAGTTCAGCCTTGTAATTTGAAATTCCCAGGGCTGCAGGGAGCTTCCCAAAGAATCCGCCTGCCAGTGCAGGAGAGGCAGGTTCAATCCCTGGGTTGGGAAGATCCCCTGGGGGAGGCCATGGCAACCCACTCCAGTATTCTTGCCTGGGAAATCCCACGGACAGAGGTGTCTGGTGGACCACAGTCCATGGGGTCGCAAATGAGTCAGACATGACTGAGCAACTAAACAGCAGCAGCAGCAGCAACTGGGTACCACAGCCTAGCATCACAGCATCTTCCATGCTCCCATGCCTTTTCAAAAGCTGTCCCATCGGCCTGGGTGTCCCTACAAGCCTTCTCCATGTAGCAAAGATTAGAAACACTGCCCAGGTGTCCTCTCCTTTGTCAAGGCTTGCCAGATTTCCCCAAGGAGGCTGAGGACTCCCCCACTCGCCTGACCCCCATAGCAACAGAGGCTCCAATATTTGCCACAGCACAGCAAATATTTACTTGGATCCCCTCCACCCCCAACTAGACTAAGGGATGAAGGGTGGGTATTTTTTCAACCTAGTGTCCCCAGCATGTAGCATATAATGAGGGCACAATAAATATCTGTTAAATGGATCCATGTGTTACAGATAAGAAGAAGAATCTGAAGGGACAAACCTTGATGCTCGTGGCAGCATGAGAAGATTTCATCACACACAAAAACCCACCTGTGTGTGCATTTTACCCCACTCGGCTCTGATCACAATGTCTTTCCCTCTCTGCTGCTTTGAGGAATGTCAAGGCAGAGCTGCCATGGGGCCAGCTGAGTCATTAAAGAGTGTGTGTAGAGGATTGGGAACCAAGGCAGGCATGTCTGCAGAAAGTCTCCAGTGGCTGCTCTCTGTAAAGTTTCTGCAATTGGTATTCCACAGTATGTGACATTTTTCAGCTTCTTGCTGGAAAACACAAAGTGGTTGTAAATCACTCCACTGCAGCTGTCTGAGTGGTAAATGCCTGGGAATTGGGAAGGGACACAGGGATGAGCTTCTGCCCTCGGGAGCCAGGGAGGGCTTTTTCTGAGGCTCAGTGATTTATGCTGAAATGCAGGAGTCTTGGCTCCCAAATCCACAGGATTCAGAGTGGCATTCATTCTCATGGTGGGGTCCACAGGGAAAAGATGCCAGAGGCCAAATCTCCTGGGAGAATAGGTCCTGCAGCACCCTGGAGGTGTAGCCACCTTAGTAAGAAATCCACTTCTGAGCCTGGTCAACCTTGGGAAGATTATTCAAACTCCTTGATATTCGTTCTTGTTCTGCTTCCTGTTCTTTTTCTGTTCTGTAAAACAGAGACGGAAATAGTAGTTACTGGATGGAGTTGTTGTGAGGATTAAATGAATGCTATTAAAGTTATTTAGAACAGTTCCTGGTGTTGTTACTGTTCAGTTGCTAAGTCGTGTCCTACTCTTTGTGACCCCATGGACTGCAGCATGCCAGACAGGTGTTAGGCACTGTTAGAACTGTGCCTAGAACATGGCAACCACGGTATAAATCCCTGCATTCATTACCATCATCACCATGTCATTATCAGCCTCATCAGCAGCATCATGTCATCATCCTTACCTGTCACCACCACCTCATCACATCACCCTCACCATCACCATATTGTCATCACCATCATCACCATCTCATCAGCGCCATCACTGCCATCACCATCACCACCACCACCATCTTCGCTACTGTCAGCATGATCGTCAAGTATTTACTTAGACCCTATGACAAACCAGGTTCAGAGAATTCTAGAGATTTAAAGATACGATCCTCTAACAGGAAGTCGAGCATGCAGACATCCACAGGTGCTGCAATTCAAAGGCTTCGAGGAGCACAGAGATGAAATTGATGAAGACTTTCAAGAGGAGCAATGTTTGAACAGAGTCTTTAAGATGGTGCTAGAGAAGAGGAAACTGGTAAGGCAGATGTGCTGTGTAGGGTGCAAGAACACCTTTCCAGGTGAAGGGAAAGCTTGGAGACTCTGATCTTAAAGGTGCAATTAGGGAGCGATATGACCCACCACCCAGGTGGCACTAGTGGTAAAGAACCCACCTGCCAATGCAGGAGACTTAAGAAACAGGTTTGATCCCTGGGTTGGGAAGATCCACTGGAGGAGGGCCTGGCAACCCACTCCAGTATTCTGGCTTATAGAACCCCATGGACGGAGGAGCCTGGAGGGCTGCAGTCCATGGGGTCACACAGTCAGATACAACTGAAATGACTCAGCATGCATGACCCAGTATAGAGCCCAGGCAGGGATATGAAAGAGGAACTGATGGCCCCTCTGAGCATTGCTGAGGTGCTTCACGGCCACAGAAGTTCCTGGCCTTCTGTGCATTTTAACATGTGTTCTGTGTGGGTGGACGTTCCCACTGTAACCTGTATTCACAGCTTCACTCCATCATCTCCATAGACATGTTAGCTGGATAAATCCAGGGCTTGGATTTCTTCTTCAGCCTGTGTGCGCTAACAAGAAGGAAAAAATGCTACTCAAGTTTCCTGTGTGCTTTGGATCTCTTCATTCACGCAGTGTAAGTGTAAGACTGATAACTCTCACTCAACGGGCTGTCATTTGATGTGCCAAGCACTCTTCTGGACACTTAATATACAACATGGGGTTAAACTGTCAGAAGAGTTGCAACAGAAAGAGACTCACAGACTTAGAAAACTAACTTATGGTTGCTGGGGCGGAAGGATATTTAGGGAAGGTCATGAACACACTGCTCTATTTAAAATGGATAACCACTGCTGGGCATACACACAGAGGAAACCAGAATTGAAAGAGACATGTGTATTTATAATAACCAGGACATGGAAGCAACCTAGATGTCCATCAGCAGATGAATGGATAAGAAACCTGTGGTACATATACATGATGGAATATTACTCAGCCATTAAAAAGAATACATTTGAATCAGTTCTAATGAGGTGGATGAAGCTGGAGCCTATTATACAGAGTGAAGTAAGCCAGAAAGAAAAACACCAATACAGTATACCAATGCATATATATGGAGAAGGCAATGGCACCCTACTCCAGTACTCTTGCCTGGCAAATCCCATGGATGGAGGAGCCTGGTGGGCTGCAGTCCGTGGGGTCACAAAGAGTCGGACATGACTGAGCGACTTCACTTTCATGTTTCACTTTCATGCATTGGAGAAGGAAATGGTAACCCATTCCAGTGTTCTTGCCTGGAGAATCCCAGGGGCAGCGGAGCCTGGTGGTCTGCCGTCTCTGGGGTCACACAGAGTCGGACACGACTGAAGCGACTTAGCAGCAGCAACAATGCATGTATATGGAATTTAGAAAGATGGCAATAATAACCCTATTGTGAGACAGCAAAAGAGACACAGATGTATAGAACAGTCTTTTGGACTCTGAGAGAAGGCGAGGGTGGGATGATTTGAGAGAATAGCATTGAAACATGTATATTATCATATGTGAAACAGATCGCCTGTCCAGGTTCGATGCATGAGACAGGATGCTCAGGGCTGGGATGCACTGGGATGACCCTAAGGAGTGGGATGGAGAGGGAGGTGGGAGAGGGATTCAGGATAGGGAACACATGTACACACGTGGCGGATTCATGTTGATGTATGGCAAAAACCATTACAATATTGTAAAGTAATTAGCCTCCAATTAAAATAAATAAATTTAAAAAAGTAAAATGAGTAAACAACAAAGACCTACTGTATAACACATGGAACCCTGCCCAAAGAAATGTGCCAGCCTGGATGGGAGGGAGGTTTGGGGGAGAATGAATGTGAAAGTGAAAGTTGCTCAGTCATGTCTGACTCTGCAACCCCATGGGGACTGTAGCCCACCAGGCTCCTCTGTCCATGGAATTCTCCAGGAAAAAATACTGGAGTGGGTTGCCGTTCCCTTCTCCAGGGAATCTTTCTGACCCAGGGATTGACCCAGAGTCTCCCACGTGGAAGGCAGATAGAAACACCATCCAGAGGTAAAGTTCACTGTTCAAGGCCACACGCCTGATAATTGGTGGAGGAGGTGATCAAGCCTGTATTATTCTGACTCTGAAGGCATTTTACAGCTTACTGTTTGCTAGGGGCGGCACCACATTATAATCGCCAAGGGCTCCAGAGATAGTGGGGCTTCCTTGGTGGCTCAGTGGTAAAGAATCCACGTGCCAAAGTAGGAGAGGCGGGTTCCATCCCGGTGTGGGAAAGATCCCCTGGGGAAGGGAACGGCAACCCACTCCAGTGTTCTTGCCTGGAGAATCCCATGGACAGAGGAGCCTGGTGGGCTGCAGTCCATGGGGTCGCAAAGAGTCGGACATGACTTGGCCACTAAACAACAACAGAGATGGTAGGGAGAAAGGAAGTGTCCCTGTCCCCCAGGGCAGGGCACTGCTGGGAGCCCTTTCTGCAGGGCTGATCAAAATGCCCAGCAAGACTGGCTACCCTGAAACAGGCTGTTTTGCCAGAGCCCCTTGGTCCTTCCAGCTGTCTGGGAGAGGAACATTGTTGCAGAGAAGAGCTGCCTGGAAGTGGAAAGCAGAGGGGCTTCTGGGGAGGCTTCCTAGGGTGTGGAGAAGCCCTTTCCACACCAGAGCCTTGGGTTTCCTCCTCCACTGAATTTCCTTAGCTTTTCAATTATATTTAACTGCATTTTTTCAGTGAAAATACTTCTCAGGGATATTCCTAATTAAACGACGAAATGATATTCTCAAATTATTTGGGGCAAACATTGTCTCCATTTCCCACTTAGAGGAGAAATTAAAAGTCCACAATGACTTTTTAGAAAGATGAAGGGCAGTTTTACTCCCTTATATCCATTCTAGCTGCCTCCTTCTCCTTCCTTCCTTCTCAAAAATTTGCATCTTAGGGGTAGAACAAAAGGAGTAACCATATCTGAGGCTTAGAGGATAGAATTTACAGGAGTCTTCGGCAAAGTCCCCTCCTTCTGCATGCATCCACTTTTGCTGATTGATCTAGGCTGTGATAGCTTGCATTTTCCCAACAAAGATTACCTACTCCTTTGTATTACAGCATTAGTCCAGCTTGTAATAGCCACTTCTGTTTTTATCAGTGTCTGCAGCACCAGCTTCCACAGCCCCTGACATGTCTGATAGACGTCCAACAACTCCTGGTTAATAACATTGCTTTGTGTGTCTTTCATAACATTTAACACCTCCTGACCTTATGTTGTGTGCATTTCATTTCCCCTGTTGCTAGAATTTAAGCCATAAGAAGATGGAGATTTGTTTCTCTAGTTCCATGCCCTGTCCCCATTCCCAGGAAGAGGCACTCCACCCATACTTGTTGGATAAATAAAGCACAGCAAAGCCACAGTCAACCTCCGAGAAGAGGCGGCTCATCTCCAATTCCAGATTCAAGGTGAGAAACGGAGTGGAGGTGGTACTTGGTTCCTGCAGGGAAAACCAATTAGGGGCTTGTGTATCCAAGCGTGGCAAACAAAGCTGCTAAACAGGAGAGCTATCATTAGTAAATAGTTCATCTACAACTTGTGAAAAATCACCTCCCTCATCTCCTGGCAACCACTCGGGGTGCATTCTGTGTGCATTATCTCATTTAGTCCACAGCTGCCGTGTGTGCCAGGTTATTCTTTTTAAAGGATCTCCCTTTGTGGAACTACCTAGAGGTGAGAAAATCGAGGTGTACAGAAATGGGGGAAATTGTCAAAAATCACGGGGTTGGCAAGCAATGAGGCCAGGTTCGATCCTTCCTGCCCACGTTGCTCTACGACCTCCCTTAGTATGAAAATCCCAACAAGGACGTCCCGGGTGGGCCAGTGCTTCGGTATCCACCTCCTGACGCAGGAGACACGGGTTCAATCCCTGGTCCGGGAGGTTCCCACCTGCCCGGGAGCCACAACTACTGAAGCCCACGTGCCATAGACACAAGGGCACACGGGCTTGTGGTGGTGTGCCCTACAACAAGAGGGCAGCGCTTGTAACTAGAGGCAGTTAAAGAAAACCCATGCACAGCAACAAACACCCAGCCGGCCAAAAACAAAGAAAGAAAACCTACTTCTAAAAAAGAAAAGAAAAAAATCCCAAAGATATCTGTAATATCATTGATCAGAAAGGGGCTTAATATTCAAGCATAATTGAAGTGATCTAAGGCAAAGCACACACACACACACACAAAAGCCTCACCATCCTCTCCCTCTGTCTTTGTGTTCTAATGAGCATTTCTATGGTTTCAAGAACTAATCCTTTTATTTCCATAATTGATTCTTTTTGTTTTTTTCTCTTTGCTTTCCCAGCTAAATGCTGTAAAACATATTTTACTACCTGTGCTTTTCTTCTTTCTTACCTATGATGTTAAAGCTCTCTTGACAGGGGCCTAAATTTCCCCTCTTTGTTATCTGAAGTCTCTCTATTGTAGGATTTTTTTTTTAATGCAGAGCCTAGCTCCAGGAGAACAGAAAACTGGTCTAATTTATCCTCCATTCTATCCATCCATGGAATCTACATCAGTTCTAGGCATAAAATAAAAAGACATCATAAATATGTCTGAATAAACAAATAGCACTTTAGATGCAGGTGAAATAACGGGACCCCAGACTTCCCTGGGGGTCCAGTGGTTAAGAATCCACCTGCCGATGCAGGGGACACAGGTTCGATCCCTGGTCCAGGAAGATTCTACATGCTTCAGAACTACTAAGCCCATGAGCCACAGCTACTGAAGCCCTCAAACCTAAATAAAGCCTGTGCTCCGCAACAAGAGAAGCCACCACAACGAGAAGCCGAGCACAGCAACTGGAGGGCAGCCCCGCTCACCGAAACGAGAGAACGCCCTCGAGCAGCAAAGAAGACCCAGTGAAGCCAAAAAATAAATTAAAATAAAAAAGAAGACCTAAAGATGATGGCAGGGCAGGGAAGGAGGGATAGCTGAATTTACTGAAGTCAGGAGGTCCTGGAAAAGTGGAAATTAGCATCTGTTTTGTGAGGGACCCTCTGCTATGTATTCTAGAGGGGCAAGATTGGGAAGAAACTAGAGTGAGTACTGTAATGTGGAGTGAGTCTGGCTTGAAGCCAAGTATGGTGTACTTTCGAGAAGCTAAAAGAATCTCAGGTCAATCTCCTTGAGGATGCATGGGGCAGAGGGTCCTGATATTGGTGCCCACCAGACTGATCCAACACAGACAGAAATTTTCACTTGTTGCTATTTAGTCACTAAATTGTGCCCAACTCTGTGACCCCCATGGACTGTAGCCTACCAGGCTCCTCTGTCCATGGAATTCTCCAGGCAAGAATCCTGGAGTGGGTGCCCATTTCCTTCTCCAGGGGAATCATTTAGTTAGATCTTTTAAACTCCAATAGGGTTCAATAAATTCTCCCAAAGTCAAGTTCCATCTTTGCCTCGAGCAAAATAAAGGTAGTGAACCCTTTCAAGGTACTTAGAAAGATTTAGATGGCTGAGATCTTGGCCGTGAGTCAGCCTCAATCCCGAGTGGATGGTGACTTGTCTGTTTGGCTGCTCTCTGATCAGAGTGAGTGGCCCTAAACAATTTCCCATTCCTATTTGGAAAAGGATAGGTCACGAGTTTTGTTGTTTCCAAGGGCTGCAGTGACAAATTATCACAAACCATGTGAATTTATTTCACAGTTTTAGAGACACGGCCCTGTCAGCAGGGCCTTGCTTCCACTTGCATGCTCAGTCATGTCTGACTCTTTGTGACACCATGCACTGCAGCCCGCCAGGCTCCTCTGTAATACTGGAGTGGGTTGCCATTCCCTTCTCCAGGGAATCTCCCTGACCCAGGGATCAAACCCAGGTCTCCTGCATTGCAGGCAGATTCTTTACCATCTGAGCCACTAGGGAAGCCCAGAATATAACTCATAGGCAATTACTGTCTTTTGTACATAAACAAGAAAAATAGTGTGAAGTTTTTTTTTTTCTTTACCTGTAATGCCTTTTATGTTCAAGGATATCTTGGGACCAACCACTCTTCCTGCTATTTTCTCCTAGCTTCTTGCCCAAACCTGCAACATACCTGCATCATCAGATCACATCTCCTTACACACCCATCTTCTCAAGAAGGCTGTGCGTTCCCCAGAGGGAGGACGAGAATCCCTAAAATCTTCTTTGATTCCATGGTACAAGGTATATCTTGGCTATACTTCGGGATCACCTAGGGAGCTCTAAAAATATTGATTCCTGGCTTTCTTCCCCAAAGATGATCATTTACTGGCCTTGAGATGTGGCTGGGAATCAAAATTTTTAAAGCTCCCCAGGTGACTTTAATACACAGGCAGCCAAAGTTTGAGAATCAAGCACTGAGGTTTGGTAGCAGCAGCAACAGCTATTTATTGATCCCTTGTGATGTGGCCCTGGCACTGTGCTCTGTAATTGATATGCATTGATTCATTCATGACGTTGTTGTTGTTTAGTCACTAAGTCGTGTCTGATCCTTTTGTACCCCATGGACTGTAGCCTGCCAAGCTCCTCTTCTATGGGATTTCCCAGGCAAGAATACTGGAGTGCGTTACCATTTTCTTCTCCAGGGGATCTTCCTGACCCAGGGACCAAACCTGTGTCTCCTGCATTGGCAGGCCAGTTCTTTACCACTGAGCCACCTGTGAAGTCCTTCATTCATGATACAACCACCCTAAAAGGTAGCAACTATCATTATACCCAGTGCTTCCCTGGTAGCTCAGATAGTAAAGAATCTGCCTACAATGCAAGAGATCCAGGTTCTGTCCCTGGGTTGGGAAGATCCCCTGGAGAAGGAAATGGCAACCCACTCCAGGATTCTTGCCTGGAGAATTCCCATGGACAGAAGAGCCTGGTGGGCTACAGTCCATGGGGTCACAAAGAGTCAGACATAACTGAACGACTGGCACATTATTATTCCCACATTAAATAGGAGGAAAATGAAGTCTAAACATTTACTCAAAGTTACCCAGCTAATAGAAGCTGGAGCCGGTCTCTCATTTCTCTGGAGATCTACACACCCATTCCAGCTCTACCCTGCTTCTGCCCTTTACCATCACATCATACTACTTCCACCATGCTCTGGGTCTCCCTCTATTGTCATATAGGACACACTCCATAAATATCCCCCCGCAAGCTTTACTGAAGTCAATTCAGTTCACTTCAGTCGCACAGTCGTATCCGACTCTGTGACCCCACGAACCGCAGCACGCCAGGCCTCCCTGTCCATCACCAACTCCCAGAGTTCACTCAAACTCATGTTCATTGAGTCAGTGATGCCATCCAGCCATCTCATCCTCTGTTGTCCCCTTCTCCTCCTGCCCCAAATCCCTCCCAGCATCAGGCTCTTTTCCAATGAGTCAGTTCTTCAAATCATGTCGCCAAAGTACTGGAGTTTCAGCTTCAACATCAGTCCTTCCAATGAATATTCAGGACTGATTTCCTTTAGGATTGACTGGTTGGATCTCCTTGCAGTCCAGGGGACTCTCAAGAGTCTTCTCCAGTACCACAGTTCAAAAACATCTATTCTTCAGTGCTAGCTTTCTTTATAGTCCAACTCTCACATTCATACCCATACATGACTACTGGAAAAACCATAGCCTTGACTAGATGGACCTTTGTTGGCAAAGTAATATCTCTGCTTTGTAATATGCTGTCTAGGTTGGTCATAGCTTTTCTTCCAAGGAGTAAGCATCTTTTTATTTCATGACTGCAGTCACCATCTGCAGTGATTTTAGAGCCCCCCAAAATAAAGTCTGCCACTGTTTCCACTGTTTTCCCATCTATTTGCCATGAAGTGATGGGACCAGATGCCATGATCTTTGTTTTCTGAGTGTTGAGCTTTAAGCCAACTTTCTCACCTTCCTCTTTCACTTTCATCAGGAGGCTCTTTAGTTCTTCTTTACTTTCTGCCATAAGGGTGGTGTTATCTGCATATCTGAGGTTATTGATATTTCTTCTGGAAATCTGGATTCCAGCTTGTACTTCATCCAGTCCAGCATTTCTCATGATGTACTTTGCATATAAGTTAAATAAACACAGTGACAATATACAGCCTTGACGTACTCCTTTCCCTGTTTGGAACCAGTCTGTTGTTCCATGCTCAGTTCTAACTGTTGTTTCTTGACCTGCATACAGATTTCTCAAGAGGCAGGTCAGGTGGTCTGGTATTCCCATCTTTTTCATAATTTTCCACAGTTTATTGAAGTTTAATTGACAAATAAAAAATTACATTTATTTAAGAAATACAATGGTGGCTCGGGAGATGGTGATGGACAGGGAAGCCTACCGTGCTGAAGTCCATGGGGTCGCAAAGAGTTGGACACGACCGGGAAACTCAACAACAACACAACAGTCAAGCTAATTAACACATCCATCACCTTATGTAGTTCACACCACTTCATGTGTGTGGGGTGAGAACTACTGTTTGTAGTTTTTTCAAATGCCTGTGAAACATATACCAAGAATTCCGTGTCCTGGGCCAGAAAACAACCCTCAAGTGAGTGAGAGGAACGAATATCACTCAGAATGCATTCTGCAACCACAATGGAATCTTGTTAAAATTAATAAAAGAAAGATAATGGAAAAATCTCCAAACAGTTGGAAATGAAATGATACAGTTTTCAGTAATCCATGAGTCAAAAGCACAGTATCAAGAGAAATAAAATATACACTGAACTGAGTGTAAATGATGATACAAGGTAACAAAAACTGTGGTCCACAGCTAAAACAGTGCTGACAGGGAACTTTATAGCACTAGCTGCGTTCATTAGGGCTTCCCTGATAGCTCAGTTGATAAACAATCTGCCTGCAATGTGAGAGACCTGGGTTTTATCCCTGGGTTGGGAAGATCCCCTGGGGAAGGGAAAGAGTGCCCATTTCAGTATTCTGGCCTGGAGAATTGCATGGACTGTATAGTCCATGGGGTCTCATTCACTAGAAACAAGGAAAGTTTAAGATCAATAATCTAAGGATCCACCTCAGAAAACTAGAAAAAGAAGAATAAAATAAACCCAAAGTGAGCAGAGGAAGGTAGTATTTCATATAACAGCAGAAACCAGTGAAGTTGGTTGTAGGAAAATAATAGAGATGATAGTGAAACATAGGACTGGTGCTTTGAAAAGACAAGTCAAATGGACACAGTTCTAGATGACTGACAAAGGGAAAAGGAGAGAATAAAAAATTGTAATACTAGGAATAAAACAAACGATATCCTGTAGGCCCTGCAGACATGAAACAATAAGGAAATGCTACAGACAACTCTGTATACATAAACTTGGCATCTTAAATGAAATGGGCCACTTTTTTAAAAAATACAAACTATCAGAACTCACTCAGTATGAAATAGATAATGTGAATAATGCTACAGCTATTAAGGAAACTGAATTTGTAATATATAAACTTCCAGGCCCACATGGTTTCCCCGAAAAATTCTAATAAGCATTTAAGGAAGAAACAACATCAAATCTAAACAATCTCTTCCCCAAAATGAAAGAGGAAGGAAAATATATCAAATCACTTGAAGAAGTTGGTATTAAGCAGACAGCTTAATACCAAAACCAGTCAAAGACTGTTCAAAGGGGAAATGTTAGTCACTCAGTCATGTCTGACTTTTTGCCACCCCACAGACTGTAGCCCCCCAGGCTCCTCTGTTCGTGGGATTCTCCAGGCAAGAATACTGGGGTGGGTAACCATTCCCTTCTCCAGGGGACCCTCCTGACTCAGGGATTGAATCAGGGTCTCCTGCATCACAGGCAGGGTCTTTACCATCTGAGCCACCAGGGAAGTCCAATTAGAGCAGGAGGTACTGTTAAACAGCAGCTGACTCAAGGAAGACTCAATGCCTTTCACAGACTAGAAGCCAATTTTTATAGCCTTGAGACAAAATTCCTGCTGCACGGGTAGCTTTAGATGATTGGTTAGTGTGCTATAGGGAGGGTATTTTACCTTATGTGGAGTCAGGGAGTTGGCCAGTGTAGGTCGGCGAGGGGGGAGCTCATGGCAATGGTTACTACGGGGCTCAATCAGTTCCAGGGAAGACGTTGGTACAGAGCTCCACATCTGTGGCCTTGATAAAAGACTTTGCACCTGTGACCTTGGTATAGGGCTCTATAGGGTACACTGGATCGCTCCACATTAATTCTTACAATTTCATGTGAACTTATGTTATCTCAAAATAAAAAGAAAACAACTTTAAAAAATGACAGTGGTACTGAAATGATTCAACACAGGAAGCATCATTGCCATTACTGGATTGCCTGTCGATCTGACTTCAAAATATTTCAGAGGGACTGAGGAATCAAATCCAATCAAAACCGTTCCCCTTTGAAACACCGATGATAAGTTACTTCAAGGATTACTTCCCATGAATACTCAGAACCTTCCTCATCAGTGCTAGCATCCCATGTACAAACCACAGGACTGCTTCCCCTGGGTCAGAGGGCTATTTCTGTGCCCAGAGCAGTGCGTAGAATGAAACTCTGGTAAGCAGAGATCAGGCAAAAGGCTAGCTGATGCTTTGGGATGGATATATAACAGTGAGTCTGTTCCAAGTTGCCAGAAAGGTACATCATTGAGGACACCGGGAAGGGATTCCCAGGTGTCGAGCAACAGACCAGAGAGCCTAGGAAGTCATTCCACCAGCCGTTCATCCAGACTGATAAGCAGCCCGAGGACGGGGACCTGGAATAGTTTTACTGTCTCCTAAATGGCTCCATCTGTGGCCGTCGTGATAGCAGCAAGGTCCGTCTGCAGGCGGCAAACTGTGGGAATCAGAAGGTGGCAGGCTGAGATGCTGATGGGCTTTGTGGGATGAGCTATGTGAGAGCCGCCCTGGAGAACAGAGGAACCAAAGCTGCGCTGAAAAGGATGCAGCCTGCTATCACTGGGGCCAGAAACTCCCTCGTCCCAGACGCAACGGCCACTGCCGAAAGCATTTGGCCTGCAGGGAGATGCGCTCAGGGCTTCCCCGGTGGCACTGGTGGTGACGAACCTGCCTGCCAATGCAGGAGACACAGGAGACGCGGGTTTGATCCCTGGGTCGGAAAGACGCCCTGCAGGAAGAAATGGCAACCCACTCCAGTATTCTCGCCTGGAGAATTCCATGGACAGAGGAGCCTGGCCTGCTATGGTCCATAGGGTTGCAAATAGTCAGACGTAACTGAAGCGACTTAGCGTGGGATGTGCTTAGTTTGTTAGGAGCTGGCATCCTAGATTCTGGGGGCTAAAGATGATAAAATCAGGAGCATAGAGTTGACTGTCAGGAACTCCAAGAGCATGAATTGCTCTCACATACAGAGCTATTCTCAGTTCAGTTCAGTTCAGTCGCTCAGTCGTGTCCGACTCTTTGCAACCCCATGAATCGCAGTACGCCAGGCCTCCCTGTCCATCACCAACTCCCGGAGTTCACTCAGACTCACGTCCATCAAGTTGGTGATGCCATCCAGCCATCTCATCCTTGGTTGTCCCCTTCTCCTCCTGCCCCCAATCCCTCCCAGCATCAGGGTCTTTTCCAGTGAGTCAACTCTTCACATGAGGTGGCCAAAGTACTGGAGCTTCAGCTTTAGCATCATTCCTTCCAAAGAAATCCCAGGGTTGATCTCCTTCAGAATGGACTGGTTGGATCTCTTGTAGTCCAAGGGCTGGAAAACCTTAAAGGAACACAATTAATTATTTCCCTTGTTAAGTCTAAGAGCAGTTTGACATTCTGGACCATAGTTTCCCACCCACACAGTCTGCTGGATGCTTGTTAATGACCATCATGATGGTTGGGCTTGTCCGTGTCATAGATTCAGAGCTGGACCTGGTGACCTTCTGAAGAGCAGGACCTGGGTCACCTGAAGAGCAGGTAGGCGACCTTCATCCCTCTCTTGACTGACAGGTTACAAACCGCGGAGATTAAAGGTCAAGACTGAGGCTTGTCTTGCCAAGAAAATGTTTCCTTCTCTTCTTGTCAGGTGGAGAAGACGACACCAGGCAGAAGCAGAGAGTTGAGAAGCATGAAAAAGGCTCAGGGAGGGTCTTGGCATTTTTAAAAAGGGCCCAGAGGAGCCATCAGAGGATTCTCGGTGGGAAAGTGCTGTGAGCAGATGGTCCTGGTGTGGACTGAGACCCTTAGGCTGTTTCTGAGAAGCAGACACGGCGGGGCCTGCTGACTTCCAGATGGACAGAAGGACGTCATCCTTCTGAATGCTTCCTGGGATGGAGGCAGGAAGGGCAGGGCTTCTTAGCCAGGATGAGACAGACATCTCGGGCCACACAATCCTCTGTGCCCTGTAGGAGGTTTAAGGGCATTCCTGGCCTCTACCCAGGCACATTTGTTGAGTGTTAATTTGTGCCAGAAGTGCCGACAGCCAATCTCATTGTCTACTCAGTCTTTACAAGGGTCCAAATCAGTTACCATTAGCAACATCATTTAACAGATGATGAATCTTCGCTCAAGGTGAAAAGGAAGTAGCCAAAAGTCAAACTGCTGGCAGGTAGGTGACTCTCAAATGCACAAGCCTCTGACCCCAGAGAGTTAGACTTCTCCTTCCAGCAAGTACAAAAATAAAACTTATATCCAGTTGTGAGAAATGTCATAAAAATGAGCAGCATTTTAGAAGTCCTCAGAACTGAGGATGAGTGAAGGGAAAATACACAGGATGATACAGAGGACTCAGGAGAACGCAGTGATGTCTGCAGCCTAGAGTGCAGTCAGCGTCAAGTCTTAGTCAAGAATGGAGAGCAGCTAGGAACTTTTGGAAAAGCCTTGAAGCAGAAAAGGCAAATAGGCTGAAGCAGGGGATATTAGTAAGTGAACTTTCTGGAAGGAACCAGGCAGAGTCTTCAGGGAGGTTGAGAATGAATGTGTCAGTCTAGGAAAAGGAAGAGATCCTTGATACAGCAGCAGAGTCCAAGACACTGAATTCAGGAGAATTTGTAGCCACTGCCTCAGTCACTCAGTGAGGATGCATATAACAAGACATGGCACACGAAAATACAGCTCTGCAACTGGACATAAATTGGGTCTTCCAGGACTGGGTGATTCATGACATCCGATGCAGCAATGTTACAAGATGCTGTTCACGTTGAAACTTCAGCCCCATAATTCAACATGATGGCTGAAATGTCCAGAGAAGAAACATCTGTATCTGCATCAGTACTGGTACTCTGGGTGGTAGCCATCTGAGGGACGTTATCAAGAAAGAACCCCGGCCAAAGCTGGCAGGAAGCTGGCCAGGGAAGGAGGTGATAAACATGTGGGATAAAATTTCAGGACTCCATCACAGGACTGCTCTGTCTGTCTATTCAGTCATCTCCAATTCTTTGTGATCCCACTGGGCTCCTCTGCCCAAGGGATTCTTCAGGCAAGAATACTGAAGTGGGTCGCCATTTCCTCCTCCAGGGGATCTTCCCAACCTAGGGATTAAACCTTCATCTCTTGTGTCTCCTGCATTGGCAGATGGATTCTTTACCACCGAGCCACCTGGGAAGCTGCAAGGCTGTTAGTGATAATAAAAGTGAGTCTTTATTTGTGCCAACCTAGGAACAACCTAGATAGCATATTCAAAAGCAGAGACATTACTTTGCCGACTAAGGTCCATCTAGTCAAGGCTATGGTTTTTCCAGTGGTCATGTATGGATGTGAGAGTTGGACCGTGAAGAAGGCTGAGCGCCGAAGAATTGATGTTTTGAGCTGTGGTGTTGGAGAAGACTCTTGAGAGTCCCTTGGACTGCAAGGAGATCCAACCAGTCCATTCTGAAGGAGATCAGCCCTGGGATTTCTTTGGAAGGAATGATGCTAAAGCTGAAACTCCGGTACTTTGGCCACTTCATGCGAAGAGTTGACTCACTGGAAAAGACTTTGATGCTGGAGGGGATTGGGGGCAGGAGGAGAAGGGGACAACCAAGGATGAGATGGCTGGATGGCATCATTGACTCAATGGACGTGAGTCTGAGTGACTCCAGGAGTTGGTGTTGGACAGGGAGGCCTGGCATGCTGCGATTCATGGGGTTGCAAAGCGTCAGACATAACTGAGCGACTGAACTGAACTGAATTGAACTGAGGAACAATCAGAAAATACATGTTCACTGAGAACAATCAATGCATTATCTCATTTAATTCTCGGAACCAACTTAAAGAGTCAGGAATAATTCTTACTTTATTGATGAGACAAGAGTTAGGAATATCATCCAGTGGCACCATAGCTAGAAGTTGGCAGAGCTGGGATTCAAAAGAGAGAGAGATGTCTGACAAGGACCTACGGTACAGCTCAGGGAACTCTGCTCAATATTCTGTGACAACCTAACTGGGAAAACAATTTGAAAAAGAATAGATGCATGTATATGTATAACTGAATCACTTTGTCATTCACCTGAAACTCACACAATATGATTAGTCAACTGTGTGTGTGTGTGTTAGTTGCTCAGTCACGTCCAGCTCTTGGTGACCTCATAGACTGTAGCCTGGCAGGCTCCTCTGTCCACAGGATGCCCCAGGCAAGAAAACTAGAGTGGCTATTCCGTTCTCCAGGGGATCTTCCTGACCCAGGGATCAAACCTGGGTCTCCTGCACTGCACCTGAATCAACTATGCTCCAGGAAAAAATAAAACAAAATGTTAAAAAAAAATGTCCGAGTCTAAACCCCACAGATGCAAACACTGCTCTCCACTTCTCTCAGCATCTAGCAGAAGTGCTCTGAGCACAGTGGAGGAGGATATGTGTGCAATACGTGAATGATTGTGTGGTTTTGATGAGATGATTCCCATGGCCAAATGATTTTGATTAGAGACCTTTACTGACTGAATGTCTACAGAGGTGTTTAGCCCACAGAATTAAAGGATGACATTTACATAAATATTGGAATATTCTGCATAAAAATCCATCTTTCCTGTGACTTTGGGAAGACTGGAAAATGTAGTAGTTCCTGGCTCCCTCGGCAGTCACCTGTTGGAGCTGACGATGTCTGATTCTTGGCAGTCATCTACTGGAGCAGACGATGTTCAATTTTCTGCATTCCCCACCCCTCCTTACTACCTGCTGCTGCTGCTAAGTCACTTCAGTCGTGTCCAACTCTGTGCGACCCCATGGACTGCAGCCTACCAGGCTCCTCCATCCATGGGATTTTCCAGGCAAGAGTACTGGAGTGGGGTGCCATTGCCTTCTCCCTTCCTACTTCTGCCCTCCCTACTGCTTCTCCGAGTCTAAATCCAAATGCTTCTGGACATGGGTCATTGCCTTTGGGGTGTTTTTCTTTCCAATAATGAAGGAAAAAGTGAAACAGTTTTTATACTCATCTCTATCCAATACTTTCCCTGGTAGCTTAGTAGGTAAAGAATCTGCCTGCCGTGCAGGACACCCAGGTTCGATCCCTGGGTTGGGAAGACCCTCTGGAGAATGAAATGGCAACCCACTCCGTACTCTTGTCTGGAAAATCCCATGAACAGAGGAGCGTGGTGGGCTACAGTCCCCATGGGGTTGCAAGAGTCGGACACAACTTAGCAACTAAACCACCCTATCCAATGCAGGAAAACAAGCACAGATGGAGAGAGCCACACATTTCCCAAAGACTTGGTTTTGCGAAATTGAAATATATCCTATGTGTTTAATACACTCACAAAAGGATGTCTCTGTCAGAAGTGTACAACCCAGGCAACTTGACTCATCCTCATCCATTTCCAGCTTGATCTCTGCATGAATTTGACTTTCAGCCTCCTGTCTAGACAGTCAGTTCAACAGCCCAATAGCACAAAGGATCTTGTCAATATGAGGTCTGGTCCGGTTGAAAGCAACCAGGAAAATCTATAACAAATCAGAACTAGTCATTTGGTTGTTACTCTACATGAATATAAGGATTCATATATATTTCAGGAGTTAGATCTTGAAACCATCACTGATCTATCACATTTGTGTTTTGGAGCAGAAATCGATTGTAAGATAATGATAATAAAAACAATAAATACTACCCTCTATGGAGCTACCTACCGTGATCCAGATATTTCGTGAGTTCTATACATAGGCTGTATCATTCATTTTAATTATCCCAGTCCCCCTTGAAATGTAGGTATCATTTAATCCCAGCTTTTTCAACAAGGCAGTTGATACTCAGTCAAGGTTAAGACAAGAACTCAGGTCTAAGTCCAAAGCTCGAATTCTTTCCACCCTCCTACCCTGCTTTAACTTTGTCTGATTGTAATGTGGCCAACTCTGCTTTCCTTTTCAATTTTTTCCTGCAGTGTGCTTGCTGATTTTTCTTTTCTTTGTAACCATTTTTTGCCATTTAAGACACTCACAAGCAATGTAACTTGGATTTAAAGACAATTCTTCTAATGAGCTTTTTACAAGGAGTTTGGCTCACCATAGAAAAATACATACGTCTGTGTAGTGAAACAGAGCACTGTACACAGAAGGTAATCCATGAACACTGTGTCGCAGGGAGATGGTCAACATCAACTGGGAGAGAAAAAGAAATTTTCTTTGGCTGCGCTGAGTCTTCGTTGCAATGCATAGGCTTCTCCAGTTGCAGTACACGGGCTTAGTTGCCCTACAGCATGTGGAACCTTAGTTCCCTGACCAGGGATTGAACCTGCTTCCCTTGCATTGGAAGGTGAATTCTTAGCCACTGAACCATCAGGGAGTCCTGGAAAAGAAAGTTTTAAGTTAAACAAAGCTGGATGTTTCATGGCTTAGCTCCTGGGAGCTGTAAAGGTGTGGGTATCTGAGGCTTGCCTCTTTTTCTTCTTATTCTCTCCGCTAAGATGCTGAAGGAAATTTTTGTCCAGAAACCAAATAAATATGGTCAAAAGTTCAGGGAATATTGCAAAGCTGCACAAGCCTCCCAGTCCCTGGAAACCACCACTCTGCTCTCTGTTTCTATGGGTTTGACTCCCGCGTGTAAGGGATTCATACGCTATTTATTTATCTTTCTCTGACTTATTTTGCTTGACAGAACACCCCCAAGGTCCTTCCGTGTGATCACAAATGGCTGAATAATTTTCCACAACTGAGTTACTGAACAACAGCATACATATCACTTCCCACATCTTCTTTATCCATTCATCCACCTTTGGACCTTTTCCTTTGCTTCCTAACATCCTTCTCTGATGGACATGAGCATGTCACGTTTGGAGGAGAGAGGAGGGAGAGAGGACCAGAGGGAAGGAGGAGCAGCTCTTGTTTCTAAAATCTGTATTCTCTCCTTCCACTTCTGCTTCCCTCCTCCCATCACCATCACCATTGGGATCGCTCTCACTGTCTGTCATTCTCTCTCAGCCTCATCTCTTTGCTTCTATTTCTGCTCCCTCTCTGCCTCCCAGCTTCCCCTGTTCTTGACTCCTTTCTCTCTCTTACAAGGGTCATGATTCCAACCTTTGAAATGCTCTTTGTTTGAAGTGCTCTGTGAAAACCCCTGTTTAATTAAATCACGAATAATGGCTCTGAGAGGTGGAAGAAGCGAAGACATCCACTGAGGCTCCAGCCACAACAGCCTCAGGAGCATGGAGTGACAAGGGAAGCGGGGGGTGAGGGAGAGGATGTGTGTTGGGTGCAGGTGTTTGACAGCACTGAGTCTGCAGAGGGTTCCCCTAAGGCCAGCTCCACGGCTTCCTAGGAACAAGGCCGGCTGAACACAGACATGTATTTTAACTGCACGGGCTTTCTGCAGAACTCTGAGCACTAAGCCTGCCTCCTTTCCCACGACTTGGAGAGCTGGAGAGCAACAAAAACTCTCTTGGCCAGCCTCCGGTCTAGCCAGTGACAAAGCTGATGGTGTGGACAGTCCCCAGCCCCTGTTCAAAGGATGCCGGGTCTTCAAGTGCTTGGTGGCCAGCAGAGATCTCTTCTCATCCATTTCTGTCGCAGATCCTACTGATTGTTTCCTGATCTACTCCGCGTGTGTTAAGTCACTACAGTCGTGCCCAACTCTTTGCGACCCCATGGACTGTAGTGTACTAGGCTTCTCTGTCTATGGGATTCTCCAGGCAAGAATACTGAAGTAGGTTGCCATCTGCCAGGGGATCTTCCCGACCCTGGGATCGAACCATCATCTCTTACATTTCCAACACTGGCAGGTGGGTTCTTTACCTCTAGCACCACCTAGGAAGCCCTCCCTGGTGATTCACATGGTAACTATCTACCCCTGACCCCATCTAACATCTTCACTGGAAGATTCTGCACCCTGTGGTTTATCCGGTTCTTCGTCTCTCTCCAGAAGACCAAGTTCTCCATGAAGAAATCTTTTAAAACCAAAGTATAATTTACCTATAAAACACAGGATTTGTAAGTGCTCAGCCAGATTAATTTTTATGAATACAAACCTCTGTGAAATTAGCATGAGATCAAAATATTGAAAATTTCTATCATGCCAGAAAATTTGCTTCTGCCCCCCTCTCAGGCTATAGCAATCATTCTTCTGAATTCTGCCACCATGGATTTGCTTGGCCCATTCTTAAACTTCATAAGAATGAAATCATACCATAGTTCATTCATATGAATGAAATCATACCATATTTATGCTTTTGTGCCTTCCTCCTTTACTCCACATCATGTTTTTGAGATTTATTAATATTTTTGCATGTAGCAGCCACTTGTTCTTTTTAGAAAGGAATATACTACAATCTGTTCATTCATTTTTTTTCAGTTGAGAGAAGTCACATTTTAAATGATGAAGTGCTGATATTTGGAAAATTCTCAGTGGAAAGAGAGAGAAAGCTTGTCCTATTGAAGCAAAAATATTGTCAACACTGTGATATCAAAACTTGCTGGGTCTGTCTTGTTCTATCTGAGGACCGTGGTGGGGAATGTAGGTGACATCTTTGGGATTTTTCCTGGAGAAGTAGGCTGGCTAGAAGTGTCTGAAGCTACACTGCTGGGTTAGGGACTCTCCCTCTTAACTAGACTCTGGGTGCAAGGAAAACTGTAACAGATAACACTGAAACACACTAAGATGTAGTAAGATCTTCCCTGGCGGCTCAGTTGGAAAAGAATCCACCTCCAATGCAGGAGACTGCCTGCAATGCAGGAGACTGGGGTTTGATCCTTGGGTCAAGGAGTTCCCCTGGAGAAGGAAACAACAACCCACTCCAGTATTCTTGCCTGGAACATCCCATGGACAGAGGAGCCTGGCAGGCTAGTAGAAAAGCATGAACCCAGACAGACCATCTGGATTTCTTTTCTGGAAGTTAGCTTTAGCTATGTAATGTTCAGAAAGTAACTGAAGCGTTGTGTCTCTCAGATTCCACGTTGTGAAGCAGGTTTATGAAGCAGACTTCATAACATTGTGAGGTTTCAGTGAGACACCTGACTCATTGTAGGAAAATGCATATTCAGAAAAGAACTCTATTCTTGGTCTGTGGTTTTCATAAGCTTCTTAGAGAAGTGAGATTTGGGGGTGAGTTTTTTCTACTGGGAAAAAGACATAAAAGAGGGGACTTCCCTCGTAGTCCAGTGGCTAAGACTCTGTGCTCCCAAAGCAGGAGGCCTGGGTTCTACCCCTGGTTGGGGGACTAGATCCCACTTGCCACAACTAACAGTTTGCTTGAAAGAACTAAAGACCTCACATACTGAAACTAAGAACTGGCACCGTCAAATAATAAAACAGAAAAATCTGTGTTTTTTAAACTATATTAAGGAAAGTATTAACTTTCAGGGAAGAATTCCATGGCATATTCTAACACAAGGGCATTGAACATTCTCTCCAGGACTTGTGGAGTCACGGCTATTGTCTGCGTCCCCTGCAGGACTAGAAACCTACAAAATACATACTCCCCTGTGGTTCGTATCTGGGTCCCCCCAGGTACTCTCTGCCCTCATTCCGTCCCTTTGACCGAGTTCATTGCCACCCAATCCCCTGGTACCCTTACACCCCTCTTCTCTGCTTCATCACTTCTCCACCTTAACTGGTTCATCCCACTGGTTTACACATATGGCTTCATGTAGGTCCTACCGGAAGTCCTTCCACTGATGCACATTCTCTCCAGGTAATGCCCAGTTTCTCCCCTGTCCTCAGAGCAAAGTTGCTCGGAAGAGTTGGCCTTACTCACCATCCTCAGGTCCTGACCTCTCATACTTTCCTCAAGCCCACTCCCTCGCCGTGACTATCACCAGATGTTGCTGATGATCTAGACCTTGCCAAAGCCAATGGATATCCATTCATTCATTCAACAGCTACTTATGACCCTTTCTTCTAGCAATGTTTGTTCTGGGTCCTGGCATAAATCTCTGTACAAACACAAAGACCCCCTACCCTCCCTGGAGTTTACCTTCCAAAGGAGAGCGACGAGGTTGGAGACCATCATTTTCCTCCTTCTCTCCACAAGCACTTCTTTTCTTGAAACACTTTCTAACTGTATGACCGTGGGCAGACAACCTTCTAATACTTCAGTTTCCTGCTTATGGGGGAACATCATTGAAAGGGCCTGACTAGGAGCTGGACCCGGGCAATAACAGGCTCCTCACCCCTCCTCTGAATTTGGAATGTACCTTTTCCACACAGTCCCACGGTGACAGCCATTTTCAAGGATGCAGCCTTTGAGACAGTGATGCTGTGGGGACCATCTGGACTGTTTACAGGACTGAACTCTGTTAAGGACTCAATATAAACTGTTAAGATTCTGGCAGGCGGGTGCGGAGATCACTCATCACTCAAGGAAAACCATGTATTTAAGTTGCCTTGTTTACCAACCCGCCACCTACCAGTCTGGGGTGCCTGCCTCTTTCCTCCTTCCTTCTCTGCCCTCTGTGTTTGTGAATCCTCTGGAAGACCCAAGTGATGATATCTACATGAAATCTACCTGGGAGGGTCCTTGAGAAGATCCAGAGAACTTCGATGCACCCAGAGCTTCCAACACACATGCACAGAAATGCCAGTTCCAGCTCCTGAATTATTTTTCCTTACCCCACCAAATCTTTAATAACTAAGTATGTAACTTTGTATTAGTTATGCTTGTAATTATAAAGTAACCTCCACAATAATATATGCAACAGAATTAAATTGCCTACAGCTCAACATCCTTTTCTTTTTTTTTAACTTCCAATTTTACGGTTTCCACCAGCTCAATGATTTACAGACTTGTAATCACCCTTTTCTGCCTGTCAGCGCTGCCAGCCCAGGGATGGCCTTGGCTTGTTTAGTTGAGACCTTCAGAGCTGAACAGCCTGGCCTGAGGCCCTGTTCTCTGGGAATCATATCTTAGGTTTCTTTCTTTCTTTATTCCCTCAACTTTTGATTTTGATATAATTTCAAACTTGCAGAAGAGCTTCAAGATGAGTTCCAAAAAAAATCCCAAGGACCGTTAACCATTTTCATGACATCTTGCTCCATTTTATGCATCACTCTCCATATGTAGATGATCAAACCCCTATGTCATTCGCTTTAGTGTGTATTTCCTCAGATCAAGAATATTCTTTTTTATAAACATAGCATCATCAAATTTGAGAACTTTATCATTGATTTACTACTGTCATGAAATCCACAGTTTATACTCAAGTGGTGTCAATGAAGTGATAGTCGCTCAATCATTTCCAACTCTTTGGGACCCCATGGACTGTAGCCCACCAGACTTCTCTGTCCATGGAATTCTCCACGTAAGAATACTGGAGTGGGTTGCCATTCACTTCTCCAGGGGATCTTCCCAACCCAGGGATTGAATCCAGGTCTCCTGCACTGCAGGCAACTTCTTTTACCATCTGAGTCACCAGGGAAGCTCTCCAATGGTGTCAACTTCCCCTAAATTATCTTTTACGGTCCCCATCCCACTCTGCCACCATCCAATCCAGCATTTAGTCATCATGTCTGTTTAATCTTCTTTTATGTAGAATGTTCCTCAGTCCTTCTTTGTCTTTCTGATTTATTTATTTTTGGTTGTTTGGATCTTCGTTGCTGTGTGAGTTTTTCTCTCCAGTTGCGGTGAACGGGGTCTACTCTCTAGTTGCAATGTACAGGCTTCTCTCTGCAGTGGCTTCTCTTGTTTCGGAACACAGGCTGTAGGCGGTTGGGCTTCAGCAGTTGTGGTGCACAGGCTTAGTTTCCCCAGGCATATGGGATCTTCTCACACCAGGGATCGAACCTGTATTTCCTGCATTGGCAGGCAGATTACTTACCACTGAGCCACCAGAGAAGCCCCTCTTTATCTTTCTTGAGCTTGATATTTTTGGAGAGTTCTGATTGGTTATTTCGTAGAATGGTCCTCAAAATCTCTTCGTCAAAGTGGTGTCTACCAGTTTTCTCCACTGTATCTTCACCATTTTCCCTTTAAAATTAATAAATAACTTGTATGTACATACTTTGAAAATCTGTGTGTATCCTGTTGTTTTTTAATCAAAGCTTCCCAGCAATGATTTAGCGTTAATTGGTGATTTTCCTACATCCATCAATCCTTCTATACATATTAGTTGAAATTCTACCATAAAGCAGAGCTTTTCTTTCTTTTCCATCTACTCATGGATTCTTATTTTATTTGATGAGTTGTAATCTATTATCATTTCCATACTCGAGCTGTGCCAGCCTGAGCCAATAGGAACTCCTTCGTGTTGATGCAGATCTTGGGGCTAATTCCACATCATTCTGCAATACTTTCTGGCAAAAAAAAAAAAAAAGGAATTCCAGGTTCAATTTATACTCTCCCTTCTCCAGCCCTGGATTTAGTCTTTTTCTCCAAATAGTCCAAGTGCCTTTCAGAAGAGAATGATACTTGAAAACCAATATCTAGGCCTAAATGTGCTCACGGCTGATACTATAGCATTGCTTCTATAGCAAGTTCTCCTCAGTAGGTAGAGTTAGAAAATACATGTATGTCCACAAACACACACACACACACACACACACACATTTATTGGTTCAGTGTCTGAGACTCCACACTTCCACTGCAGAGGGCACAGGTTCAATCCCTATCAGGGAACTAAGATCTTGCATGTTGTGCAGTGAAAAGGAACCCACAAACAAACTTGAGCTTGTACTGATATTTATAATTCTAATCCAGTGACACAAGAAACATTCTAGCTTTTCCCCTTTCTATATTTGCAGCAGCTTTTTCTAACAGTGAGAAGCCTAGATCTCTTTATCTTCAAAATATTTACTCTTTTTCTCAAGCCCAGGACACATAAAAAATAGTTTCCCAATTGCTAACTCATGCCACTGTAAAGGACTTCTCGGGCGGTGCTCCGTTCAGTTGAGTTCAGTTCAGTCGCTCAGTCGTGTCCGACTCTTTGCGACCCATGAACTGCAGTACGCCAGGTCTCCCTATCCATCACCAACTCCCAGAGTTCACCCAAACTCATGTCCATAGAGTTGGTGATGCCATCAAGCCATCTCATTCTCTGTCATCCCCTTCTCCTCTTGCTCCCAATCCCTCCCAGCATCAGGGTCTTTTCCAAGGAGTCAACTCTTCGCATGAGGTGACCAAAGTACTGGAGTTTCAGCTTTAGCATCAGTCCTGCCAAAGAACACCCAGGACTGATCTCCCTTAGAATGGACTGGTTGGATCTCCTTGCAGTCCAAGAGACTCTCAAGTGCTAGTGGTTTAAAGAAAAGAAAAAAAAAAAAAAAAAGCCTGCCAGTGTAGGTTAGACCTAAGAGATGCAAGTTCGATCCCTGGATTGGGAAGATCCCCTGGAGGCAGACATGGCAACCCACTCCAGTATTCTTGCCTGGAGAATCCCATGGAGAGAGGAGCCTGGTGGGCCAGGTTTTCAGGGCCTTGAAGAGTTGGACACAACTGAAAAGACAGGATGCACGCACACATGCCAGTGTAAAAAGCAAACCAATTAAGTAGAGTTCAAATTTTATTTTTAACTTTTGGGTAACATTTACATAAAATGAAATACACAAATCTGAAATGTGCACTTCATGAGTTTTGGAAAATGCATCCATCTGTGTAGCCTGCAATCCTGTCGCTATACACAGCATTTCCATACACCAGTAAGTTCCTGAGTGCCCCATTTCCAGTCAATTTCCCACAGGAGGCAACCATTTTTCCTGATATTTTTCATCATATGTGAGTTTTACCAATTTTAAAACTTCATATAAATGGAATCAACCAGTACGTTGTCTCATGTGTCCAGCTTCTTTCCCTCAGCACAGAAATAATTAATCTATGCCATTATGTGTATAAATAATCCATTCCTGTTTACTGCTAAATTGTCAGTCCATTGTATAAGAATGCCACAGGCTATTTCTATATCTCTTTGTCAATGCTTATTTTGGTTATTTCCAACTTGGAGCTATGATGAAGTTGCTCTCAGCATTCTTACACAAGTTTTTTGGTGGATGTATATTCCATTTCTCTCTGGTATATACCTAGGAGTAGAATTGCTGAGTTATTAGGTGGAAGCTGAGAATTCTTCCTAAAGTGGTTGTATCGTTTTACACACCCGGCAGCAGTGTGTGAGGGCTCCTGTTGCTTCTCAGGTTTGCCAGCTTTTGGTGTTGTCGGTCTTTTTAAATTTTAGTTATTCAGGTGAGGGTATACTGACTTGTCATGGTGGGTTTGATTTTGTATTTCCCTGGTTACTAGTGCTGTTGAGCACATTTTCCTGTATTTATTTGAGAGTCACATATTTGTTTGTAAGAGGATGTTCAAGGCTTTATCCTTGTTTCCTTTCTTTGGCTGCACCAAGTGGTATGTGGGATCTTAGTTCCCTCACCCAGGATTGAACCCATGCTCCCTGCATTGACAGCAAGGAGTCTTAACCACTGGACTGCCACAGAAATCCCACTTTGTCCAGTTTTAATTAGATTGTTCTTGGACAGAGGAGCCTGGTGGGCTGCCATCTATGGGGTCACACAGAGTCGGACACGACTGAAGCGACTTAGCAGAAGCACCTTTATTACTAATTTGCAGGACTTCCTTATGTATTCCGATACAAATCATTTGTCAGATATGTGTTTTGAAAATATTTTTTCAGTCTTTGTTTTCTTGGTTCATTGTTGTAATGTGACTTTTCATGAGCAAAATCATTTAATTTTGATGAAGTCTAATGTATCATTTTTTTCTTTTTCCTTTAGTGTGCTTTACTTAATGAAAGTTTTAACCACTCCCAAGTCATATGGATTTTCACCTATATTTTTTTTCCCTAAAATTCTATACTTCTGATTTTTATGGTTAGGTCCATTGTTGTTGGTCTCCAAGTCATGTTCAACTTTTCACAGACCCGTGGACTACAGCATGCATAGTCCCTCTCAAATCAATTTTTTGGTATGGTATAAGGAAGAGATAAAGGTTTATTCTTCTTTCCCTAATGAGCTGCTTTGGTGTCTTTGTCTAAAATAATTTAACCATTTGACTCCATTTCTATACTCTCTGGACCATAAGATTTAGTTGTTCTTTTATTTTGCCAATATCACAAGCTTTATGATAAATCTGCTAAGTCTGGAACAAAGGGTGACAGTTACACAGTATCACATTATGTATTTAATGCCACTGAACTATACATTTGAAAACTGATGAAATGGTACATTTTATGTTATATTTTGTTGTTATTCTGTCCCTAAGTCATGTCTGACTTGTTGTGACTCCATGACTGTAGCACGCCAGTCTCCTCTGTCCTTCACTCTCTCCCTCAGTTTGCTCAGATTCAGGTCCATTGCGCTGGTGATGCTATATAACCATCTCATCCTCTGCTGCCCCCTTCTCCTTTTGCCATCAGTCTTTCCCAGCATGTTGTGTGCATTTTGTCTATAATATAAAGAGTGTACTGAAAGCTTTTCAATTCATACTGCCCTTGGGGACTTCCTGAGAGTCCAGTGGTTGAGACTTAACTTTCTAGTGCATGGGGTGTGGATTTCATCCGCATTAATTTAACTTATATGCAGAGTACTTCATGCAAAATGCTGGGCAGGATGAAGCACAAGCTGGAATCAAGATTCCTGGGAGAAATATCAATAGCCTCAGATATGCAGATGACACCACCCTTATGGCAGAAAGTGAAGAGGCACGAAAGAGCCTCTTAATGAAAGAGAGAGTGAAAAAGTTGGCTTAAAACTCAACATTCAGAAAACTAAGATCATGACGTCTGGTCCCATCACTTGATGGCAAATAGATGGGGAAATAATGGAAACAGTGAGAGACTTTATTTTGGGGGGCTCCAAAATCATGGCAGATGTGACTGCAGCCATGAAACTAAAAGATGCCTGCTCCTTGGAAGAAAACCTATGACCAATCTAGACAGTATATTAAAAAGCACAGACATTCCTTTGCCAACAAAGGTCCATCTAATCAAAGCTATGGTTTTTGCAGTAGTCATGTATGGATGTGAGAGTTGGTCTATAAAGAAAGCTGAGCACCGAAAAATTGATGCTTTTGAATTGTGGTGTTGGAGAAGACTCTTGAGAGTCCTTTAAAAGTCCCAAGGAGATCCAACCAGTCCATCCTAAAGGAAATCAGTCTTGAATGTTCACTGGAAGGACTGGTGCTGAAGCTGAAACTCCAATCCTTTGGCCACCTGATGTGAAGAGCTGACTCATCTGAAAAGACCCTGATGCTGGGAAAGACTGAAGGCAGGAGGAGAAGGGGACGATAGAAGATGAGATGGTTGGATGGCATCACTGACTCAATGAACATGAGTTTGAGTTAGTTCTGGGAGTTGGCGATAGACAGGGAAGCCTGGCATGCTGCTGTCCATGGGGTCATAAAGAGTCAGACACGACTGAGCCACTGAACTGAACTGAACAGGGAGTTAAATCCCACATGCCTAATGGCAAAAACCCAAGACACAAAAGGGAAGTGGTATTGTAACAAATTCAATAAAGACTTTAAAAATGGTCCACATTAAAAAAAAATTCTACTGCCCTTGACTCCTCAGGGAAATGTTCCTTTATTACCCACTCCTTCCTCTCCGACACCTCCTCATCCCAAGGCTTCTGGACCGAGGGTTCCCATCATTTTGCTGTCCTTCCTAGAACCCCGTCTTTCCCATTCCTCTTCCCTCCTCTTCATGTTGGTTTTTCCCAGGACTCCATTTCCTCCTCTCTGCTCTCCTTCTCAGAGTATGATCCTTGGGAGATCTCAACAACCCCATGGCTGCCCTTCCATTTCCATCTGTGTCCTCAGCCCAGCCCCTTTTCTCGGGTCTAGACCTTTATTGGAAGATGTCCCTTGGATCCCCTACTAGGTTGCTCAGCCAACACCTCAAGTCCACCAGGTCCCAAACCTAACTCAACATTCCTCTCTTTTCCCCAAATCTCCTTTCCCACCTCCAATATTCCTCACTTTACTCACTACCTATGTTACCTTGGGAAGGTTCCTGAAGTTCATCTTACCTGTCAGGGCTATGGCTAGAAAAAGATAGACATGAAAAAGAGAGGATTGGGAAAGGGCTTAAAGATGGAAGTCTGTGCAAAGGAATAGGCAGGTTTAGCAAAGGTGGGGGAAGCTGAAGCACCCTGGGCTGCCAGCGATGGAGAGCCATCCTCACCGCAGGAACAAGAAAAGGGAAAACTTCCCAGAATTCAGGGCGAGCTGTGGGACAGGGCTACCTGACACACACACTGAGGTCGTCTGAGAGGAATCCGGTCCTTGCCAACCCTGTGCCCATCAGGGATGGAGGCAGGGGAAGAAATCGCTCCAGCGACTCTTCCCTCTCTCACCCCAGTCTCCAAGTGATGTCTCGTACTGGCTGACTCTAACCAGAAGCCAGATGGCCAGGAAACCTTGTTCAAGCAGTCCAGAGAATCCAATCTCTGGGTCAAAGCAGAGTGGAGAATGAATCTGTGGGACCAACAGAGAATACCCAGCACAACCACGATGCCTCTTTGCTGTCATATACAAAACTGGCATTAGAATTGTACCTACCTAGGGACTTCGCTGGCAGTCCTGTGGTTAAGACTCTGCACTTTCAATGCAGGGGGCATGGGTTTGATCCCTGGTCGGGGAACTAAGATTCCACATGCCACACTGTGGCACCAAACAATAAACAAAACACAGACATACACACGCGCAAAGAATAGTACCTACCTGATGAATCTTTCAAGAGCAGTAAATGCTTTATCATGCATAAAGCACCAGAACACCATCTGACACATAATAAAATCTCAATAAATGTTTATTACCATGTTTCTTTTCTTCCTTCTTGTCAACTTGATTGAACTAATCCAAAAACACAGTTCGAATAAAACCTTCTAGCTCCAAGGGAAGGCAGCTATCCAAAACATGCTTAATAAGTCCTGGTTGTCCCAATTTGTGCAGCAGTATGCTTTGCTTATCAACATCTGCTCTTTCTGGAAACTGACAGGTAATTTTCTTACCATTTAGCCACTGATTTCTCATATGCAATAGATATATAAATGCATCCATCATCCATTGTGAGGCTGATTTTGAGCAGACCATGAAACCCGATGGCCTGTTCCTATTATTTCTGGAATCCATGGGTGAATTCAGATTCATTTGCCTTGAATTTTATAAAAAGCTCATCTTTTACCATCATCTCCTGTCAAGCCAGCCTTGTGTTAGTTGCTTCAAAGAATTACAAAGTGTGTAATTATATCTATAGGGATATGTTACATTTAAACCACAATTAGAAGAACAACAAATATGCATGATGGCAAATATGAGACAATCACATAAAGCGCATAAAATTAGTTGTAATTCCCCTAGGTTCACAACATATATCCATAGTATGATTATGCTATATACTATATACATCATATGTTGAATATTGTATATTACATTATACATTAAAGCAAAAGTTTTTCAGTTGGACAGTTCAGGCTAAACTGTAGGTTCTGTCATATACTAATTCTTTGAGTTTGGAAAATTTATTTGCTGTGCTTAGTCGCTCAGTCGTGTCAGACTCTATGCAACCAGGCTCCTCTGTCCATGGGGATTCTTGAAGCAAGAACACTGGAGAGGATTGTCATGCTCTCCTCTAGGGGATCTTCAAAACCCAGAGATTAAACTCAGGTCTCCTGCATTGCAGGTGGATTCTTTACTGTCTGAGCCACGAGGGAAGGAAAACTTATGGATTATCTTTAAAATTCTTTTATCTCAGTGACTTCCCTGGCAGTCTGGTGGTTAAGACTAGGCACTCCAAAGCAGGTTCAATTGCTGGGTAGGGAACTAAGATCCCATGTACTGGGCAACCACAAAATAAAATTAAAAGAATTGATTTCTCTTGTTGCAAAATGAAGACAATTATGTCCAATTCACAGCATTATTGTGAGAGTAAGTGTGAAACTGTACTATTGGAACTCAGGGTGGGCCATTCCCAAATGTGCCTTATTGGCATATTGATTATTTTGAGTTAAAATTACTTAAGAAATGGCCAAGGCAGAGGTATACTCTGACCCTCTGCTCTGTCTCTTTGAAAGCAGGAAGGAAATCTCCACTGTGAAATGTACCCTCCTTGCATCTGGAGGTAAAAGGACACCCTTATCACCAGAGACAGAATTGGGGCCAAGAAGCCTACATTAGGGCTTCCTGGGTGGCACTAGTGGTAAAGAATCCAGTTGTCAAGGCAGGAGATGCAAGAGACGCAGATTCGATCCCTGGGTCAGGAAGATCCCCTGGAGGAAGAAATGGCCACCCACTCCAGTATTCTTGCCTGAAAAATCCCACAGACAGAGGAGTCTGGTAGGCTACAGTCCATGAGGTGTGGAGAGCTGGACATGGCTGAGTGACTAAACACATACACAAATCCACAGCCTATATAAAAACACCTTGTCACTTCTTTAACTGGTGACCACAAGCCCTAACTCCGTTTCGATTCTTCACCAGTTAAGCACCCAAAAGCCTAAGTTTCTTTATCCTGTCAATTCCTCACAGATTTACTGCTTCTCTGTCTAAAAAAAGAAAATAAAAGTGTCTGCTTAGACCACTTCTTAGGTTCTATTTCTATGAGACCTCCATGTATGCAAATAAAAATTGGTTCCTTTTCCTCCTGTTCAACTTTCTTATTATTAGCCCAGCCACAAGAACTCAAGAGGGACAGAAGTGAAAATCTCCACTTCTTGACAACATGTGAGATGTCTAGTCCTGGGCCCAAAAGATGATTTGTGCTTCATAAATTAAAGATTTGGGGGAATTCCCTGGAGGTCCTGTGATCAGGACTCACACTTCCACTGCAGGGGGCTCAGGTTTGATCCCTGGTCGGGGAACTAAGATCCTGCAAGCCACACAGTGAATCCAAAAAAAAAAAAAAAAATTTGAAGAGTAGATTATTATGGAAAATCAAATTTCTGTTTATCAATATTTATAGTTTACTAGATGGACCATTACTTTATTTCCCAAAAAGCTATATCTGGAAGAAGGAATGCTTGGTGTTGTTTTTCAGTCACTGAGTTGTATCCAACTCTTCATGACCCCATGGACTGCAGCACACCAGGCTTCCCTGTCCACTATCTCCCAGAGTTTGCTCAAATTCATATCCACTGAGTCAGTGATGCTATCTAATCATCTTATCCTCTGCCGCCCACACCCTTCTCCTCCTGCCTTCAATCTTTCCCAGCATCAGGGTCTTTTCCAATGAGTCGGCTCTTCGCATCAGGTGGCCAAAGCATTGGAGCTTCAGCTTCAGCATCAGTCCTTCCAATGAATATTCAGGGTTGATTTCCTTTAGGATTGACTGGTTTTGTCTCCTTGCTGCTCAAGGGACTTTTAAGAGTCTTCCCCAACACCACAATTTGAAAGTATCTGTTCTTCGGCGCTCAGTCTTCTTTATGGTCCAGCTTTCATCTGTACAAGGCTACTGGAAAAAAAAAAAAAAAAGCTTTGACTATATGGACCTTGGAAAACTACAGTTTGCAAAGAGTCTCTACCTGGAGGGAAGGAGTGACTAGGCCAGGTCATGGGGACATCTTCTAGGTACTTATTACCACAACATGGCCTCCTCCTCATTGCCACTGACTTCAGGCTCTTCTAAAGACAGCGGTTTCTAGGGAAGTCCTGTCACAACATCTCCATTCAGACCAGCTCTCGGGAGGTCAGTACTCATGTTTCTTCCATTGTTCACTGTCAGCCCGAGTATGTAGGGGCCCTCTGATCTAAGCTGCATAGCACTTCTCAGGATGAAATGTCTTTGGGCATTTCACACATGCAAAAGCACCAGGTCAGAAAATCCTGAAAAGACCCTAGAAGTCTGTGTTAGGAGGAGACAGCTCTTTTCTGTCTCAGATGCCTCTGGGGATGAGCGCAGGCATAAATTAAATCAACAGATTTAAGAAAATGAAAAGATATGAGGAAATGGATTTTGTTATCATGGTCCCTGGACCAAACCCTCGATTAAAAAATACCCAGATTAGAAGGTGGTATTAAGTCAGAGTTATGAGTAGGCAGGAAGCAAGGAAATACTCATAATAATGGTAAATATAATGATTACCATGACTAAGCTTTTTGAGTTTTTACTATGTACCAGTCATTGTGCTTTCGATATCTGAGTTCTTAAATCTTCAAAACAATTCTGTGGAATTTGTGCTATTATTGTCTGTATTTTTTCAGATGAGTAAATTGAAACAGAGAAGACAATAAATCTGCCCGAGGTCACACAGCTAATAAGTGGCAGAGCGAGGATTCAAACCCAGGCAGCTAATTCCAGTCTAGACACAGCCAGCCTCTGACATTGGCTTTTCCCCTAAATGAAAATATGGGCTTGCTGATGTGAGTGTAGGTAAGTGACAAGGGCAATCTGATATTTGCAAGCACTCTTTTAAATGGAAACACATATGTTATCCAGGTAAGTTAATCTGAGAGGTGGGGAGATTTCCGCAAGCCCCAAGAATAAAAAGACAATGGCACAAAGATGATTGTGCTGCTTTCTTCATATTTTGGCAGGAATCTACCTGTTGAGACATGGTCATTGCTAACCAAGTGTCATATGAGGGAGACAGGGACCAAGGAAATCCCTGCCCTGGTCATGCTATAATTGTCCCTGCCCTGTGTATTCACTCTGCACTCTTGAAAATGTCTGGAATATTTGCTAACAAAACATACAACCTATTGTAGGTCTCTATGTACATCCATGTGATATATGGAAAGAAAGAAAGAAAGAAATCGTGTGTGACACTTTGTGACCCCAGGCACTATATGTACATGGAATTCTCCAGGCCAGGATACTGGAGTGGATAGCCTTTCCCTTCCCCAGGGGATTTTCCCAACCCAAGATCAAACCCAGGTCTCCCACATTGCAGGCGGATTCTTTACCAGCTGAGTCACCAGGGAAGCCCATGTGATATATAACCCACTTGAAATCCTGCAGATAATTGATCCTGTGGGCCTTTTAAAAAAAGTTTATTGAAGTACAGTTGATTTATAATGCTGTGTCCTCAGTCAGACGGGCGCGGAGATGCTTCTGGAAGTAACATCACGATGGCTGCCCAAGGAGAACCCCAAGTCCAGTTCAAACTTGTTTTGGTTGGTGATGGTGGTACTGGAAAAACTACATTCGTGAAGCGTCATCTGACTGGTGAATTTGAGAAGAAGTATGTAGCTACCTTGGGTGTTGAGGTCCATCCTCTTGTGTTCCATACCAACAGGGGACCTATTAAGTTCAACGTATGGGATACAGCCGGTCAGGAGAAATTTGGTGGACTGAGAGATGGTTATTATATACAAGCTCAGTGTGCCATTATAATGTTTGACGTAACATCAAGAGTTACTTACAAGAATGTGCCTAACTGGCATAGAGATCTGGTACGAGTGTGTGAGAACATCCCTATTGTGTTGTGTGGCAACAAAGTGGATATTAAGGACAGAAAGGTTAAGGCAAAGTCAATTGTCTTCCACCGAAAGAAGAATCTTCAGTACTATGACATTTCTGCCAAAAGTAACTACAACTTTGAAAAGCCCTTCCTCTGGCTTGCTAGAAAACTGATTGGAGACCCTAACTTGGAGTTTGTCGCCATGCCTGCTCTTGCCCCGCCAGAGGTGGTCATGGACCCAGCCTTGGCAGCACAGTACGAGCACGATTTAGAGGTTGCTCAGACAACTGCTCTCCCGGATGAAGATGATGACCTGTGAGAAAGTGAAGCTGGGGCCCAGCGTCAGAAGTCTAGTTTTATAGGCAACTGTCCTGTGATGTCAGTGGTGCAGCGTGTTTGCCACTTTATTATATAGCTAAGCAGAACATGTGCTTAATCTTTGGATGCTGAAGGAGATGGATGGGCTTTGGAGTGAATGTGGCAGTTACGATGGCTGCCCAAGGAGAACCCCAAGTCCAGTTCAAACTTGTTTTGGTTGGTGATGGTGGTACTGGAAAAACTACATTCGTGAAGCGTCATCTGACTGGTGAATTTGAGAAGAAGTATGTAGCTACCTTGGGTGTTGAGGTCCATCCTCTTGTGTTCCATACCAACAGGGGACCTATTAAGTTCAACGTATGGGATACAGCCGGTCAGGAGAAATTTGGTGGACTGAGAGATGGTTATTATATACAAGCTCAGTGTGCCATTATAATGTTTGACGTAACATCAAGAGTTACTTACAAGAATGTGCCTAACTGGCATAGAGATCTGGTACGAGTGTGTGAGAACATCCCTATTGTGTTGTGTGGCAACAAAGTGGATATTAAGGACAGAAAGGTTAAGGCAAAGTCAATTGTCTTCCACCGAAAGAAGAATCTTCAGTACTATGACATTTCTGCCAAAAGTAACTACAACTTTGAAAAGCCCTTCCTCTGGCTTGCTAGAAAACTGATTGGAGACCCTAACTTGGAGTTTGTCGCCATGCCTGCTCTTGCCCCGCCAGAGGTGGTCATGGACCCAGCCTTGGCAGCACAGTACGAGCACAATTTAGAGGTTGCTCAGACAACTGCTCTCCCGGATGAGATGATGACCTGTGAGAAAGTGAAGCTGGGGCCCAGCGTCAGAAGTCTAGTTTTATAGGCAACTGTCCTGTGATGTCAGTGGTGCAGCGTGTTTGCCACTTTATTATATAGCTAAGCAGAACATGTGCTTAATCTTTGGATGCTGAAGGAGATGGATGGGCTTTGGAGTGAATGTGGCAGTTTAAAAAAAAAATACCTTCATTTTTTGGACCTGCATATTTAGGTGTTTTGGAACACAGTTGTTTCCTCCTTGAGTTTCAAATATAAGACTGCTATAGTCACATGACAATTAAAAAAATATATATATATAATGCTGTGTTAATTTCTGCTATACCGCAAAGAGACTCAGTTATTCATAAATGCTCTTTTTCATGTTCTATTACATTATGGTTTATCACAGGATAGTGATTCTGGTTCCCTGTGCTATATTTGCTAGGACCTCATTGTTTATCTATTCTGCATATGACAGTTTGTATCTGTCAATCCCAAGCTCCCAGTCCTCCCCTCCCCGAGTCCCTCCTCCCCTTTGACAGCCTCAAGTCTGTTCTATGTCTGTGAGTCTGTTTCTGTTTTGTAGATCAGCTCGTTTGCGTCATCCTGTAGATTCCACATATAAGGGCCATCACGAAATAGTTCTCTTTTTCTTTCTGACTTACTTCACTGAGTGTGATCGTCTCTAGGTCCATCCTTGCTGCTGCAAATGGCATTATTTATTCTTTTTGATAACTCCCTGATATCCCACTGTGTATCTATGCCACGTCTTCTTTATCCATTCATCTATCCATGGACACTTGTTTCCATATCTTGGCTTTTGTGAATAGTGCTGCTATGAACACAGGGGCACATGTACGTTTTTGAATTACATTTTTCTCCAGGTATATCCCCAGGAGTAGGAGCGTGGGATCATATTGAAACTCACAGTCATATCTTTCTCTTTGAATTGGACCTACATAGGAAGTATATCTCTAGCTTTGGTTTTGTTAGAGAGAATCCCCCTGGCTAGTTCTTTGGTATTGTTAGAGGGATCCCCCTGGCTAGTTCTAAATAGCATGACCAGGGAGGGGCTCACCCCCTCCATAGTACCTAGGAGCAAGATAAGGTCACAGATTTTCAGCCTATTGGCCTCATAGGTCTGCTCGAGTGGGAGGCTCACCACTTGATAGCTAGATACAAACCAAATGCTCCAACCATAGTGGACCTTCACACAGCCTGCAGTACCTCTTCCCAGGCCTATTTGAGACAAAGTCCGGTGTGTGTGCAGTCATGTCCAACTCTTTCTGAGCTTCTGGGCTGTCGTCCACCAGGCTCCTCTGTCCATGGGATTCTCCAGGCAAGAATATTGGAGTAGACTGCCATGCCCCGCACCAGGGGACCTTCCCGACCCAGGGATCAAACCAGAATCTCTTGTGCCTCCCGCACCAGCAGGTAGGTTCTTACCACTAGGGCCACCTGGGAAATCTGAAGGGTTAGTCACTCAGTTGTGTCTGACTCTTTGTGACCCCATAGACTGTAGCCCACCAGGCTCTGCTGTCCATGGCATTTTCCAGGCAAGAATACTGGAGTTGGTAACCATTCCCTTCTCCAGGGGATCTTCCCAACCTCGGCACTGAATCTGGGTCTTCTGCATTGGCAGTTGGGTTCTTTACCTGTTGGACCATCAGGGAAGCCCCAAGAGAAAGCCCACATATTGTCCACATATTAGAGAAAGCTCTAATATGTGGACAAGTCGCCGCCCACCACCGTGCCTTACAGAAGCAGTGATTAAGAGCAGTGTCCCAGAATCAGAAGATCCGAATCCTCCCCACCCCCCACCGCCTTCTCTCAGCTCTGTGCCACGGGCCGTCTAGTTTCCTTTGCGTGTCTGTGTGTTCAGTCACTTCAGTCGTGTCTGACTGTATGCAACCCCAACCCTATGGACTGTAGCCCATCAGGCTCCTCTGTCCATGGATTCTCCAGGCAAGAACACTGGAGTGGGTTGCCATGCCCTCGTCCAGGGGATCTTCCTGATCTAGGAATTGAACCCAAGGCTCCTGAGTCTCCGGTGTAAAAGCGGATTCTTTACCCACTAAGCCACCTGGGAAGCCCTTCGTTTCCTACACCTCATATGATGCTGGTGCTTGTGTTATAAGGTGATGGTCACGAATGAGTTAACACACATAACATGCTTACAACAGAGTCTTGCAGAAGCACGAAAAAAATCTGGTTGTTCTTCTGCGAGGTTGAAGCCTCCCATTGGTGTATCTCATCTATAGCACTTTGTCAATGAAGAATTTGATCCAACTCAGGTCCTGTCTGTTTAGCAAATAACCTCATCACTTGACAAGGCACAAGGTCTTTGTTTAACCTATAATTACCAATCTACTGAACTCTCTTTCCACCTAACTTCTCCAGATCTGAAATTCCTCAGCTGAAATACTCATTATGTCCCATGAAAGAATAGTCACTATTTTACTGTAGCTTTGATTCTGTTCACCTATCAGCTCCTTTGCTTTTGCCACCTTCTTTCAACTCCACACCAGCACAGACCTCATGCCTGTACCCCTGTCTTAAGTCTCTAGGTGGCTGTTTGTGACCCATCTGTATGCTAGTGCTTAGCCCCAGGCATTAACCAGAATTATTTGGGGTTGAAACGAAACATAGAAACTGCCCCATTTTTTTTTTTACAATGAGGAAACAAAACTGAATTGTAAGCACATTAATTGAGCACCCTCTTTTAAAAAAAACTTTTAATTTTATATCGGAGTATAGCTGATTTACAATGTTGTGATAGTTTCAGGTAGACAGCAGAGGGACTCAGCCATACACAAACATGTATCCATTCTCCTCCCATCCAGGCTGCCCCAAACATTGAGCAGAATTCCCTGATTTGAGCATCCTCATGGTGCCATATGCTATAGCATTTAGCCTGTGTTGTTTCAGTTCATCCACCAGGCTGTCTTACCAGGTTGGTGTTCTTATTCTTCATTTGCCAATGACAAATGTGAGATTCGAAAAGGACTGGATACTTTGCCCAAGGTCACACAACTGAAATGCAGCGAGTCCAAGACTGGAACCAGACCTTTCTATTCCAAAGCAATTTTGGTCATTGCATTAAATCATGTGAGTTAGCTGCCATGTGGTTTATGCAAGGTCACAGAGCTCACAGAGAACGTCTGAGATGTGAATGCAACTCTCCTCCCCTGCCCGTCTTCTTCGGTGTGGTCAATTGCAAGTTCTTTTAAAATATATGGTTTTATAATCTGCTCAGGTTACAAAAATGTTTGAAATGCAGACACCTCATTCCTGTAGCAGAAATATTAGACTTTGCTCAGGCAAAAGGCATCATCTGATAAACCAGCTACTCATGGTTTGTCATATCCAAGCATTGTGATAAACTACTGCTTACCATAGTGAATGTATTTATAAAACCATAAGAGCATATCAGAGTGGAAACTAAATCCCCTTTTTCTTATCTCTATAGAAATGTTTTCCCTTCTCAGCAAACGGAAGGGCACCAGGGCAGAAGGAAGGGAGATGCTGCCCCTCTTAAGTTTCCAATCTGATTTAGAGGTCGCTCTTGGAGAAGGAAATGGCAACCCACTCCAGTGCTCTTGCCTGGAGAATCCCAGGGAAGGCGGAGCCTGATGGGCTGCTGTCTATGGAGTCGCATAGAGTCGGACATGACTGAAGCGACTTAGCAGCAACAGCAGCTTGCAAGCCTGGCATCCCCTTCCTGATTCTCTGAGCTTTAAGGATGTCAGTCTTGGGTCAGGAAAGAGAGCAGAAAATGAGCATTTTTTTCCCCTAGTGCTCATGTTTGCTGACCTTTGCTTAATAGGTATTTATGAGTTGCATCTATTTCCAAACAGTGAAGCTCTGGCAGGAATAATCAGTTGCACAGCATCAGGTACCTGTTGAACTATTATGTGCCAAGCATTCTGCAAAACACTATGCTTTGCAATCCAATGAGGTCAATCATTCCCTTGTCCCCATTTTACAGATGAAGAGACTGAGGCTTAAAGAGGAGAAGTGGTGTGGTGAAGTTGTGCAGCTATAATATGACAAAACTTCTCACACAAATCTTTTCCAGCAGAACCTTCTGAAAACCCAGAGAGACCTTTCGTTTTTAGAAAGAATGGTTGGTTGGGGCATTTATCCATTAGTTCCCATTCCGCAGTGGTTGAGGATTTTTCCGAGGAGAGTTAACCCCCAATACTCCCAGGCTTTATTTAAACTTGGACTAAACAGTTTCCTGAAGCCCTTGGAGAAAATGCTGGGGCAGAAATCAGAGAGACACACAGGGCATGGTTTTGACTCATTCCAGCAGGGCCTATGGGGTCAGCTTGAAAATATTTGGGGGTATTTACGTGTGGAGGGAACTTGAAAATGTGTAGTCTGTGACAACACAGGTCAATATTACAGCCAACTCATATGTGGCTATTGCCATGAAATTAAAAGACACTTGCTGCTTGGAAGAAAACCTGTGACAAACCTAGACAGTGTATTAAAAAGCAGAGACATCACTTTGCCAACAAAGGTCTGTATAGTTAAAGTTGTGATTTTTCCAGTAGTCATGTACGGATGTGAGAGTTGGACCACAAAGAAGGCTGAGCACCAAAGAATTGATGCTTTCCAACTATGGTGCTGGAGAAAACTCTCAAGAGTCTCTTGGACAGCAAGGAGATTAAACCAGTCCATCCTAAAGGAAATCAGCCCTGAGTATTCATTAGAAGGACTGATGGTGAAGCTGAAGTTCCAATACTTTGGCCACTTGATGTGAAGGGCCAACTTATTGGAAAAGACTCTGATGCTGGGAAAGATTGAAGGCAGGAGGAGAAGGGTGCAACAGAGGATGAGATGGTTGGATAGCATCAGTGACTCCATGGACTAAGAAAACTCTGGGAGATAGTGGAAGACTGAGGAACTTCGCGTGATGCAGACCATGAGGTCACAAACAGTCAGACACAACTTCGCGACTGAACAACAAAATAAAAATTCCCTTCCCCATTCACTAGTCACATTTCAGGTGCACGTTTCAGGTGCACGAGAGCTTCATGTGTGTGGTGGGAACACTCTCAGGCAACAGGAATATAGAACATTCCATAATCACAGAGAGTTCTGTTGGACAGTGCAGGGTTTCTAGTCACCAACATCCAGTCACTCAATCCCATCACCATGACAGTTCAAGGACTTTTTCTTATCAAGGACTCTTCAATTGTGGAACACCTATTGTCCACCAAGTACAAGAAATAATACATTCCATATATGCTGTGCTGTGCTTAGTCACTCAGGCATGTCTGATTCTTTGCAACCCCATGGACTGCAGCCTACCAGGCTCCTCTGTCCATGGAGATTTTCCAGGCTAGAGTACTGGAGTGGGTTAGGGTATAGAACATTCCATAATCACAGAGAGTTCTGTTGGACAGTGCAGGGTTTCTAGTCACCAACATCCAGTCACTCAATCCCATCACCATGACAGTTCAAGGACTTTTTCTTATCAAGGACTCTTCAATTGTGGAACACCTATTGTCCACCAAGTACAAGAAATAATACATTCCATATATGCTGTGCTGTGCTTAGTCACTCAGGCATGTCTGATTCTTTGCAACCCCATGGACTGCAGCCTACCAGGCTCCTCTGTCCATGGAGATTTTCCAGGCTAGAGTACTGGAGTGGGTTGCCATGCCCTCCTCTAGGGGATCTTCCCAGTCCAGGGATCCAACTCAGGTGTCCCGCATTTCAGGCGGATTCTTTACCAACTGAGCCACAAGGAAAGCCCAAGAATACTGGGGTGGGTAGCCTATCCCTTCTTCAGGGGATCTTCCCGACCCGGAATCGAACTGGGGTCTCTTGCATTGCAGGGGAATCTTCACCAGCTGAGCTACTAGGGAAACCCCACATTCAATATATCCTCTCCCTCAATCCTTGAAATTCTAGAAGTGAACAGTACCCTCCTCTCATCTGTAAGATGAGAGGATTAGAGCTTTAAAGGTCAAGTTACTTACCCAGCGTAACTTGGGTGTGGTAGAGCTGTGATGTTAGACCAAGGCTGTTGTTGACTCAGTCATGTCTGACTCTTGGAACTCCATGGACTATAGCCCTCCAGGCTCCTCTGTCCGTGGCATTCTGCTGGCAAGAATATTGGAGTGGGTTGCCATTTTCTTCTCCAGGGGATCTTCCTGATGCAGGAGTCAAACCCAGTTCTCCTGCATTGCAGGCAGATTCTTTACCATCTGAGCCTCCAGGGAAGACCAAGATACTAGGCTCAAAAATGAAGGCTCTTTCTGCAGGAAGCATTTGTTTCTCACTGAAGCCTTGCTACATGTGTGTGTGTGTGAAATTTCCCACTGGCATTTTTAAGTCAGTTGCTTACCCACTGTTTCAGTCCTCTGCAGCCTGGGTGAATGGCGAGATGCACGGCAAGCAGTCATGCCTCGCCGCATCCACATCAGGACTTTCCCTGGCAGCCCCCTGGCTAAGACTCTGAGCTACCAAGTTAAATCCCTGGTCGGGGAACTAAGATCTGACATGTCATGCTGCACAGTCAAAAACAAAAACAAAAAAAATTTTTAATATATGTACATCCATGTCTACGCATTTTGTTTCCAGGTGAGTGTTCTCCAGTGCAAGAAATGAATAAAATACCAAAGACCTTTTATCTAATTAAAATGACATATTACTCCTAGAAATATACAATGCACACTAAAACTGACAACTGTGAAATTTGCACATGGTGAAATGTGTTACAGTGGAAAAATGGACTGAAGAATCACAGCTTTTTAATAATGCTGAAATCTGCAGAAAAGAAAAAAAAAAAAAAGACCCAAGGGAAAAATCAAAATGGGCAGAATGCTGAAAGAAAGTAAAACATAGCAGCAAAAACTGTACTGACAGGCAAAGTCACTTGTTAATTACAAATTGTTGGAAGACTCAAATTTTCTTGACAAAATTTAGACATGCAAAATTTTACCTGAGAATATTTAATTTGGTAAATAAAAAAATTAGTAATTTTTTTAAAGGTCAAACACTAATCTTATGGATCAACTAATCTGATAAACACTTAGTATTATTGTTGTTTATTCACTCAATCGTGTCCGACTCTCTGTGACCCCATGGATTATGTAGCCCACCAGGCTCCTCTGTCCATGGGATTTGCCAGGCAAGAATACTGGAGTGGGTTGCTATTTCCTTCTCCAGGGTATCTTCCCAACTCAGTGATCGAACTTCGGTCTCCTCCAGTGGAGGTGGATTCTGTGTGGTTTTACTTAATCATCAGATAAAACTGGGAAATTGGTATTAATATTATCCTCATTTTACCATTGGTGAAACTGAGGCAAGAGGAGTTTATGGAACTTTCCTTGGCCAATCATACAACTAGTAAAGGCTGAAAGTAGAATAGAACCCAGGGAATTTGCTTGTAATGTTTTTGCTCCTGAATATTTCACTTTGTCATGCTTTTCATTTGGTTTTTTTATCTTTTCTGCGAAATTGTTTTCTGTACTTCTTTCAGTGTATATAAAATATTTTATATCTAACTATTTAAAAATACGTTTTTTTACTTTGTATTTCAAAATAATTTTAAACATGAAAATATTTATAGACTAATAAGACTTTGGGACAATTTGTGAATGTGTTGCAGACTCGATCTCCCATTATTCCCAAACATTTTAGTATTTTCCAAGCCAGAGATACTCTCCTAAATAACTATGAAACAGACACCCAAACCAGGAAATTAACATTGCTATATTTTTGCCATCTGATCCACAGATCCCATTCAAGTTTTGCCATTTGTCTTAATTGTGTCCTTTATAGAAAAGGGGGGACTTTCCTGGCAGTCCAGTGGTTAAGACTCCCGGCTTCCACTGCAGAGGGTTCGGTTATAACCCTGGTCAGGGAACTATGATCCTGCATGCCACCTGGTGCTGCCAAAAAGAAAGACAGAATCAACTCCAGGATCTTTGTGCTTTATTTTAGTTACAATGTCTCTTTCAATCTAGAACAGTTCCAGAGTCTTTCTTTGACTCCATGACCTTCATCCTTTTGAGGATCCTCAAGCCAATTGTTTTTTAGACAATCCCTCAACTTGGATTTATCAGATATTTTCTTGTTATTAGATTTGGGTTATATAAGCCTTTGGCAGGAAGACAGAAATGAAAATGTGTTCTCAGTACATCATATTTTGGATATTAATTAAATGGTACTTAGAAATCAAGATTTGGGCAGTAAATGTGTTTATTACTATTGGAGTATTACTCTTTCAGAAGTAGGAGATAAATATATGTGTGAACACACATCTCCATCTATATTGAAATCTATGAATTCATAATACTATTCTTATATCAGTTCAGTGCCACGTAAGATTCATGTCTTTTTTTCTCCCTTTCTGTATTTTTAAGTCTCTTATTCTACAGAAAGAAAACTGACTTGTACTGTGCTCAATAGTGTCACCTATCTGATCAAACTCCCCATATGTACAGTCTTTCACCATGACTTTAAAGATGCTTTTCTCACTGTATCCAGGCTCTGATCCACATGGGGCCGCTGACGTCCCCTCACCACAGGCTTCCTGTCCAAAGCAATTTCTCTGTCCAACGCACTGTCTTTAGAAAGGGAGACGGGGGAAAAAGGAGCAGGGAAGAAAGAAGAGAGGCAGGGAGGCCGAGAAGGAAGGAAGGGACGAGAGAAGGAAAAAAGGGAAGGAGAAGGGAAGAAAACAAATGAAATTGATTTTAGGGGAAAATTAGAATCCATTAAAAAATTTTAAGACATGAACTGATTTAATAGAATTCATATCATAAAACTCTATGTTAATATAAATGGATTATTTGAAGATAATTCTAACTGAAGGTCTATACTTTAAAATACAGAGTAAAATCCCCCAGATATCAGAATCGTTGTTATCTGTCATAAGAATGATGGAGTTTACTATTCACCAGGTCAAAAAGTTGACATCAACACAGTGGGGTTGGGCTTCCCACGTGGCTCAGTAATAAAAGTACCCACCTGCCAATGCTAGAGGACAGGGGTTCTATCCTTGGGCTGAGAAGGTCCTCTGGAGGAAGAAATGGCGACCCACTCCAGTATTCTCACTGGGATAATCCCATAGACAGAGGAGCCTGGCAGGCTACAGGCCATGGGGTCTCACAGTCAGACACAACTGAGCACGCATCACATCACACAATGGGGTTAAATATTTTTAATCAGTATTTCGATAAACTTGATCTTAATGGAAATAAGACTAGTAAATGTAAAATAGAAATCAGATGAAATGAGACTGCCTCTGAATGTATTATATCGATAATGGATCAAACATCGAATTGGCCTCATTAAGCTAATGACTCCAAGAACAGTTCCTGATCCCTAAGACTATATCGTGAGGATTAAATGGATTGAAGGACATAAGGTATGTCCAAGGTTTAGCCCATGGTACATCGCAGTGACTGTATAAATGATGTTGATGGTAATAAAGAACATTTCCAAGAATGAGTTCCAGGGCTTTTGTTCTGTCCCTGGAAGTGGGAAAAGGGGCAGAGGTTAGCAGTAGTTTGCAGTGTACACACAGGAAGAATTCAGATTTAATGACTCCAGGTTTTATGGTAAAGTCCATGCAGTCTGGTTTGCCAAAGGAGACCGAGATGACTGTATGTTTTCCAATAAGTCAGCCACTGTGAGTTGATTAAAGATGATGAGCTGTAGGACCAAAGGAAATGAAGGCATCAAAGAGATCTTGAGCAGCAAAGCCCACGTTGGCTGAGAGTGATAGAGCACTGTCAGATGAAAATGGATGAAAGGTACCTGCTGATGAAAGAGGAAGAATGTGGAAACCAATCTTACTCTGTCCAGGCCGGCATTTTCCACCAGGGTTTGAAGCTTAGATCAATGACATCTCCTCAGCTAACAGAATAAAGGCATCACCATTCTCATCAAGGCAATTTTCAGAAGGTGCCATTTCAAGTGGAGGTTAGTGTTGCAGGAAGAACTTCCCTGATGATTTTCTTCTTTCTTGAGGCTGCAGAACACTAATGATGGTCAGGAGCCAGAATATAGAGAAACAGCTGGGATAATACACAGAAAGTTGCTGAAACTCAGACCACGAAAACTTAGACTCATTGGCCTTTGAAACACTGCTTAACATGTAATAAGACATCTCCTCAGCTAACAGAATAAAGGCATCACCATTCTCATCAAGGCAATTTTCAGAAGGTGCCATTTCAAGTGGAGGTTAGTGTTGCAGGAAGAACTTCCCTGATGATTTTCTTCTTTCTTGAGGCTGCAGAACACTAATGATGGTCAGGAGCCAGAATATAGAGAAACAGCTGGGATAATACACAGAAAGTTGCTGAAACTCAGACCACGAAAACTTAGACTCATTGGCCTTTGAAACACTGCTTAACATGTAATAAGTGCTCAATACATACCTATTGAATGAAAGACTGAATGAATGTGTCTCAGAAGCTGGAATGGTTTTCTCCTCCCAGTGCCCCTCCACCCATGACTTAGTTAAATTGTAGCCAAGGGATAAAAATAGCAACAGCTAAGAAGATGAACAACATCAGTTCAGTTCAATCCAGTCACTCAGTCCTGTCCAACTCTTTGCATCCACATGGACTGCAGCATGCCAGGCTTCCCTGTCCATCACCAACTCGCAGAGTTTGTTCAAACTCATGTCCATTGAGTCGGTGATGCCATCCAATCATCTCATCCTCTGTCGTCCCCTTCTCCTCCTGCCTTCAATCTTTCCCAGGATCAGGGTCTTTTCCAATGAGTCAGTTCTTTGCATCAGGTGGCCAAAGTATTGGAGTTTCAGCTTCAACATCAGTTCTTCTCATGAATACTCCTTTAAGATGAACTGGTTGGATCTCCTTTCAGTCCAAGAAGATGAACAACATAGGAAAGCTCAAATAACGTGGGGAAAATAGGAACAGCTGTCAGGACTTCCTTGGTGGCTCAGTGGTAAAGAATCCACCTGCCGATGCAGGAGTCATGGGTTCTAGCCCTGGTAGGGGAAGATCCCACATGCCGCTGAGCAACTAAGCCTGTATGCCACAACTACTGAGCCGGTGCTCCAGACTCTGGGAGCCTCAATGACCGAAGCCTGCACACCCATGCTCTGCAACAAGAGAAGCCACCACAGTGTGACACCTGAGCACTGCAACTAGAGAGTCATGCCAGATCTCCACAACAAGAAAAAGCCAGGCAAACAACAAATTCCTGCATAATGCAAAAATAAATAAATAAAATTACAATAAAAAGAGAAGCTGCCAATGTGCTTATAATTCTTGCACTCAATTAACATTTGTTGAGAGTTCTACTTGAAGTGTGATGTGTAGGAGTTGAGGATTGCAAAATTAAGCCATCTAAACCCATAGAGCTTATGGACCACAAGGAGGTAGAAGTATAAATATCCATTCACGCTAGAAAATTTATTGACTACTTGCTATATTTCAGGGGACACAGATACAAACAAGGCAAAGTTGATGGCCTCCACAAAGTTCATGGTCTGCAGGGGGAGACAGATAATGAAACAGAAAATTATGTCACTGTGAGAAGTGCTGTGCTAAAGGCAGCTGTAGGGTCAGGATAAAACTGTATTAAGCTAATTCTTCTGTGGTCCAGTGGTTAAGACTCTGAGCTTCCAATGCTGAGGGTGCAGGTTTGATCCCTGGTCAGGGAACTAAGATCCCACACACCATAGGGTGGGCCAATAAATAAGCAAATAAAGCTGCATTTAGCTCAGATGGTTGGAGAATGTAAGTTATCAACTAAGGAAGCATGGCAAGCTTCGCCACCAGGAATGTTGCTTGGTGAATTGCCAAGGCAGAGAGCTATCTATTTCCCCCCCAGATAGTTAACCAATTACTTAATCCCTAGAGATTGAATAAGCCTGATGTCTCACACCAGTTTGAAACAGCATCTTTCTTATGAAGTTGCTACCTTACTGTGTGAGTATCATATTAGCCTGTGTCAGTCCCTCTCCCCCGGTCCATTAACCTGTCTCTTCCTGCATAATGCCATACTATTAAATTTATTGTCCTCCCACAGCTCTCACAGATATTAAACACAATCTCACCTTGTTACCTCGCTTAATTTTTTTTTTTTCTGGGCCAAATGTGTTTTAGAATCAGTTTGTCAAGTTTCCCAAAAAATGTCCTACCGGGATTTATGTCATAATTGCATTAAACCAGTAAATTAATTGAGAGAACCTGTTTATAATATCAACTCTTGCCTCTTAAGACGACGATGTGTTTCTACATGAAGCCAAAGTATTCGTGAGTGTTCCTCAGTACAGTTTTGTAATTTAATTCGTATATTATGTTCATTCCTCGAGGGTTTAAAACCTAATTATTTTAGTTGCTATGGGGGAATGGAGTTGTTTCACATTTTCTAACTGCTAATGGCTAACACATAAGAAAGCTGTTCTTTTGTGTGTGTGTGTTTGTTTATTTTCGTGTGTAGCCACTGTACTCCCCTTTCTTGTTCAGTTGCTCAGTCGTGTCCAACTTGTTTGGACCCCTTGGACTGTAGCAGACCAGGCTCCTCTGTCCTCCACCGTCTTTGGAGTTTGCTCAAACTCATGTCCATAGAGTTGGTGATGCCATCCAACCATCTCATCCTCTGTCACCCCCATGTCCTCCTCCCCTCAATCTTTCCCAGCATCAGAGTCTTTTCCAATGAGTCGGTTCTTTGCATCAGGTGGCCAAAGTATTGGAGCTTCAGCTTCAGCATCAGTCCTTCCAATGACTATTTAGCATTGATTTCCTCTCCTATAGGATTGAATGGTTTGATCTCTTTGCTGTCAAAGGGACTCTCAAGAGCCCTAGTCTTATTCTAAGGCTTTTTCAGGTATTTTTCCTGTGTTAGAGAATCATATAAACAATGATAGTTCTGGACTTCCCTGCTGATCCAGTGGTTAAAACTCCTTGCTCCCACTGAAAGGGGCTTGGGTTGGCTCCCTGGTCGATTGTATTTCATACAATTCCTGGTTCATAGTAAGTTGTAGGTTAAAGGTAGCTTTGATTTTATTGTTGTAGTGTTATGGTTGTCTTCATGCTATTTTTCTAATTAATATTTATGACCCTCTACACTATAAGCTCCTAAAGGGCAGACTTTATTGTTATTTTTTGTGGCTTTTAGCCTACCCAGCATAGAGTTTCTAGGGTGTAGTCTAAATTTGCCTGAGTCACTCATTTAGGGCCCCTGATGCAAAAGAGGGTTCAGGGACTTCCCTGGTTAAGACTCTGCACTTCCAATGCAGGGGCCACAGGTTCAATCCTTGATCAGAGAACTAAGATTCCACATGATACCCTTCATGTCCAGTGAATAAATTAATAACATTTCCACTAAACAATGTATCATCCTTAAAATAAAAAGTATACATAGCAATTGAGCAGCTCCTGGTACTTGAAAATTATGGTGCTCATAAATATTAAAATGTGAAACCAAAAATCTTTGGCTATTTAAAAAAAAAAGTTCTCAGCATTGTCAAAATTTGGGACTTCTCTGGTGGTGCAGTGGCTAAGACTCCACACTCCCAATGCAGGGGGCCCAGGTTCCTTCCCTGGTTAGGGAACTAGATCCCAAGTGAGTGTGCTCAGTCACTCAGTCATGTCTAACTCTTCAAAACCCCATGCACTGTAGCCTGCCAGGCTCCTCAGTCCATGGGATTCTTCAAGCAAGAATACTGGGGTGGGTTACCATTTCCTTCTCCAGGAGATCTTCCCAACCCAGGGATCAAACCTATGTTTCCTGAGTCTCCTGCATTGGTAAGGTAAATTCTTTACCCCTGTGCCACCTGGGAAGCCTGCACAGCACAATGCAGAGTTTACTTGCTGCAACAAAAGATCCCATTTGACACAGCTAAGACCCAGAGCAACCTAATTAATTAAAAAAAAAAAAAAAAGGTGTCTTCAGGTTATCCACACCTATTCAGTTCAGTTCAGTTCAGTTCAGTTGCTCAGTCGTGTCCAACTCCTTGTGACCCCATGAATCGCAGCACACCAGGCCTCCCTGTCCATCACCAACTCCTGGAGTTTACTCAAACTCATGTCCATTGAGTCGGTGATGCCATCCAGCCATCTTATCCTCTGTCATCCCCTTCTCCTCCTGCCCCTAATCCCTCCCAGCATCAGGGTCTTTTGCAATGAGTCAACTCTTCGCATGAAGTGGCCAAAGAGTTGTTAAGACTTCCCAATCTATGATTCATTATTAAAACTCAAGGGCTTTAGGTAATAAGTGGTGTATAGTAGGCACTCAACACCTAGTGTTGAATTGGTGGGTGATACATAGACAGGAGGAAACCAGAGCCACAGTGCCAGCCCCTGAGCCCAGCAACACTCCTCTGTGAACTCAAGGAAGAAGGGCAGATGAACCCCAGATTGTCTGTCTCATCACTCTCACCATAGCACCTCAACATTGCTTTTAAAGAAACCCTCTTTTGTAGTATATCAGCCCCATTTTTGCAGATGCACTCATTAATTTTGCTAATTAAAGATCCAAAATAATAATTTGTCTTTTCCACTTGAAGAGGTTCATTCAACTCCCAAATACGTGTGGTTTGTATTTGTTCTTTTTTCAATTATAAAAGTAACATATTTATTGGAGAAAACTTGGAAGATAGAGACAAACATAAAAAGTAAAATAAAACGTCAGCCACAATCACTCCATGTATTATTGTCATCATTTGAAGGCTGCTCTTGCCTTCCTGTTTTATTAGATTTTTTTTTTTTTTTACACAGCTCATAAGTTGCAGAGCTTTGGTAAGTGCTGCTTACATTATAAAAAGGATTCAAAACATTATTTTCAACAGCTACATAATAGTCTATCATATGGAGTATGACATACCCTTTTATTCTGCTATTGGACTTTTGTTGCTTATTACCAGAGTCTCATTGTTACAAAGAACGGTTTCTTGAGCATCCTGGTAGACGCACACATTAAATTTGTTTTCACTTGTGATTATTTCCTTATGATAAATTCCTACAAGTGGAGTTACTGTGTCAACAGGTAAGAGCATTTCTTTTTCTTTTTGTTTTTTTTTGGTAAGAGCATTTCTAAAGTTCAAGGTGTGTATTAGCCGCTTTTCACAGTGTTTGCGAAAATGTATGTCCCCTACGGTGAGTCTGATGATAATCTGTGTATGACATTTTCTGGTTTATTCATTCATTTATTGGCAACTGTTCTCCCCACATAAAAGGAGAATTCTAAAAATTGGGAGAAGAGTTCAAAAAGCATCGTTGGGGACTTCCTCAAGGGTGCAGTGAATAAGAGTTCGCCTGCCAATGCAGGGGACAAGGGTTTGATCGCTGGTGCAGGAATCTCCCACCCGCGGCGGAGCAACTAAGCCTGTGCGCCACAACTCCTGAAGCCTACATGCTCTAGAGCCTGGGAGCCGCAACTGCTGAGCCTGCGCACCTAGAGCCAGTGCTCCGCAACGAGAGAAGCCACCGCCGCGAAAAGCCTGCACTGCAACAGAGTAGCCCCACTCGCAGCAACTAGAAAAAGCGCTCACAGCAGTGAAGACCCAGCACAGCCAAAATAAACAAACAAATGTTTTAATAATAATAATAATAATACTAAAAGCATTGTCGGTCCTAGACAGCAGAAGCCCAGTGAACAAGTTTAGATGCCTCACTTTCCCTGGACTTTTAAAAATTATTATTATATCTTTTGACCATACCGCAAAGCATGCGGGTTCTTAGCTCCCCAACCAGGAATTGAACCTGTGCCCCCTGTATTGAAAGTCTGAAGTCTTACTGGACCCCCAGGGAAGTTCCATCCCTGAGCTTTTATCTCAAAAGAACAGGACTAAGTTGAGTTTTGATTGGCATCTGCCATTTGATAGTTTGACCCCACAGATCATGCTCTGCTTTGGGTGTGGAAAGGAGTTTGAATTTATGAAGAAAAGATGAGTGAAAGTGAGACTAACGGGTATGAATTGAGTCCCAGGATTCTGGGAGGAAATTTTGATTCCATCACGGCTCAGCTGTGAATTTGGACACATCACTGACCTTTTCAACCTCAGTGTCTTTTTTAAAAAATATTTACTTATTTATTTGACTGTATCAGTTCTTAGTTGTAGCACCCGGGATCTTCATTATATGGTGCAGGAGCTTTAGTTGCAGCACACAGTCTTAGCTCCCTCACCAGGGATTAAACTCGCGTCCCCTGCATTGCAAAATGGATTCAGTCTTTCTCTTTCTGTTCCTTTACTTTTTAATGGAGGATAATTGCTTTACAATACAGTGTTGGTTTCCGCTGCACAAAAAGGTGAATCAGCCATAAGTATACATATATCCCCTACCTCTCAAGCCTCCCTCCCACCTCCCCAACCGCATCCTACCCATTAAACCTCATCCCACCCTTCTAGGTCATCACAGGGCACGAGGCTGAGCTCCCTGTGTTGTACAGAGGCTTCCCACTAGCTAGCTATTTCACACACACACACACACACATATATATATATATATGTCAATGTTACTCTTTCAGTTCATCCCACTCTCTCATTCCCCGCTATGTCTACAACTTCATCCTTTACGTCTGCATTTCTATTCCTGTCCTGCAAATAGGTTCATTTTTCTAGATTCCGTTCAGTTCAGTTCAGTCACTCAGTCATGTCCGACTCTTTGTGACCCCATGGACTGCAGCACACCAGGCTTCCCTGTCCATCACCAACTCCCAGAACTTGCTCAAACTCATGTCCATCAAGTCAGTGATGCCATCCAACCATCTCATCCTCTGTCGTACCCTTCTCCTCCTGCTCTCAGTCTTTCCCAGCATCAGAGTCTTTTCCAATGAGTCAGTTCTTCTCATTAGGTGGCCAAAGTATTGGAGCTTCAGCATCAGTCCTTCCAGTGAATATTCAGGACTGATTTCCTTCAAGATTGACTGGTTTGATCTCCTTGCAGTCCGTATATATGCTAAATTCGGTATATATGCATTAATATACAATATTTGTTTTTCTCTTTCTGACTTATTTCATTCTGTATAACAGGCTCTAGGTTCATCCACATCAGTTCTACTGACTCACATTCCTTCCTTTTTATGGACGAGGCAGATACTTAACCGCTGGACCACCAGGGATGTCCCAGCCTCGGTGTCTATCAAATGGGGCTAGTATTAGTACCTGCCTCATCATAGATCTGATATGAAGATCAAATTTCATCATCCACGGAAAGAACTTAGCTACGAGACATCACTGTTTGACAGATGAGGACACCAAGTCTTAATGAGTGATCCCGTCTGTCACATAGTGCGTTATTTGCAAAACTTTCAGGGAAAACCAGTACCACAACCAGATGGGTTGTGTCCCCATCTGGACCCCAGTGGGTCCAAAGCCGGACCCATCTCCTCCGTGCCATTCTGCTTCCCCGTCTCCTCCCTCCCCTGCAGGGACTCCTGATGGCCCCCAGAGCTGCTCTCAGAGGGACGAGCCGCAGCCTAAGCCCATCGTGTGCGGTGTTCATTTGTGTCCCAGCCTTGGGCTCCCTGCTCAGGTGTCAGACCTCCTCTGAGCCACGAGGAAGGGATGTTGAGAGCTGATAAGGCTCCGCTGTCATTGGAGAGAAATGCTTGAGACAGAGATGGTCTTCAAGCCCGTCCATGGTGGTGAATGAAGAGCTGTGAGCTGCTCCTCAGACCCATTTGAAACAACAGAAAGACGCCATTCAGCCAGAATTCCCTCTGCCGAGTGTGTCTTCCTATTAAGCCTTCCTTTGTGTGGGGCCAACAATGGGCCGTGATCACCTCGGCTGGTGGAAGGGAACAATATGCCTGCGAGGGAGTACAAGATGACATTTCTCTGAGACACCTTTTGTTAGGTGAGCTGTCATTGAAATATGCGGACGGGGGACCATGATAAGCAAACTGTTTCTGGGCACAGAGTTATGCGAAGAAGATGATAAAGAGGGAAGCTTTCTAAATAGCCCCACAAGCACTTGGTCTGAGAGGATGAGAAGGAATTTTTTTATGATTTTGCACAAGAAGAATGAGGATGGAGGCGTGAAAGTGGGACTTTTACCCATGATAAGCTCTCAATGTACCGCTTCCTGAGCAACATCATCAACACTCTCAGCGTTGCTTCCTCCTCTTCCTGGTCACCACCACCAGCATCATCACCGTGGGTACCATTTTTTAAGTGCTTATGATGGGCTGGGTCTTCATGTCCACTCTCTCATGGTGTTACCATGGCAGTGATGTGAGGTGGTTCTTTCTTTATATTTTATGGGAAAGGAAACTGAGGTTCCAAGAAGGTAAGGAAGTTGCACTAGTCCCCACAGTATGTAGAAAAGAATTTAACTTTGCCCAAAGAAAGATGTGGCTTCTCTGATAGCTCAGTTGGTAAAGAATCCATCTGCAATGCAGGAGACCCCAGTTTGATTCCTGGGTCAGGAAGATCCCCTGGAGAAGGGAAAGGCTGCCCACTTCGATATTCTGGCCTGGAGAATTCCATGGACTGTATGGTCCATGGGTTCGCAAAGAGTTGGACACGACAGAGAGACTTTCACGTTCAAAGAAAGATGTGGTCTTTGCCCTGAGTATTGGAGAGGTAATCTCTAAGCCCTTAGAATGGCATGCCTGGGGGAGTACATTTGGGCTTCCCAGGAGACGCTAATGATAAAGAACCCACCTGCCAAAGCAGGAGACATAAGAGACACGGGTTTGATCCCTGGGTTGGGAAGATCCCCCTGAAGGAGGGCATGGCAACCCACTGCAGTATTCATGCCTGGAGAATCCCAGGGAGAGAGGAGGCTGGCGGGATATAGTCCATGGGGTCACAGCTGGACATGACTGAGGCACACAAACAGGAGTACTTTTGACACTTGGCTGTCTTCTGTCATACCACAGGATTTAGGATGCGGGCTGAGTCACACATATCAGTTCAACTTCCAGAAGCCTGGAGACTGAGATCAGACACAAGAATGGTCAACCAAGCCTATGGGATTTAGCCCCAGTAACCCTGAGGCCCCAGCAACACTGAGGCCCCAATAACACTGAGGCCCCAGTAACACTGAGGCCTGGGTGCGCTTCCCGGGCTGGCAAGACTCCGTAGGTATTGGCACACATGGTTGCCAGGAGAAGTTTTGTCCTCGAGCTCGTTGGAAGCCCTATGCCTGCCTCTTTCCTGGACTCTGTCTCATGGGTCTGTTCCCCTCGATTGATTTTTATCTGTATGCTTTCACTGTTATAAACCATAAGTGTGAGTTTTACAGCTTTCACTGAGTTCTGTGACTCCTTCTAGTGAATTACATCTCCTGATAGTTGCCTTGTGTGTGTGTTCTAAGTCATTCAGTCGTGTCCAACTCTTTGCAACCCTATGGACTATAGCCCACCAGGCTCCTCTGTCCATGGCATCCTCCAGGCAAGGACACTGGAGTGGGTTGCTATTGCCTTCTCCAGGGGATCTTCCCAATCCAAGGATTGAACCCGTGTCTTTCATGGCTCCTGCATTGGCAGATGGGTTCTTTACCACTAGAGCCACCTGGGAAGCCCAAAAGTTGCCTTAGGGACCCCCAAAATTCCAATTAATGTCAAAAGTAAGGGTGGTTTTGGGAATTTCCAAACTCTGCTTTGGTGTCAAAAGTGAGGGTGGTCTTGTGAACGGCACACATGGGTAGAGTGAGATTGAACACTGATTGATCTGATTCCAAGCCCACTGGTCTTTGATGAAATAGTTTATGGGAGCAAGTCTCAGCCACAGTCTCAAACATGGCTATGTATGAAGATTACAAGGGAGTTTGTCAAATACATGAATAACTGGATCCCATCTCAGTCCTACTGAAAGAGAATTTCTAGGAGTTAACATCACGGAATGGCTACTGTCTGGTTTTAATAAAGTCTCTAATTGATTCTCATAGGGTTAGCCTGGCACCAGTCCACAGATGCTGGTAACAACATTGCTTCATGAAAGTCCCTTTGCTCCAATGTTTCAAAGGCATTTTCCCACTCAAGCATTTAGTTCTCACATGTGATGAATCCCTCAAAGCGTTTGGGATTCTCCTTGAGGGTGGGGACAGTAGTTTTTTATTTCTGCATCTTTCATATCCAACATAGAGACTGGCACATCAGGTATTTGTCAGATGAATGAATTGATATATTTCTTGTCTGACAACTTCATAACTAACTACATTATCTGGCGCAAATGATTGTGAAATAAATTAATACTTATTATTGCTATGGTTTTTCCTGTGGTCATGTATGGATGTGAGAGTTGGACTGTGAAGAAGGCTGAGCACAGAAGAATTGATGCTTTTGAGCTGTGGTGTTGGAGAAGACTCTTGAGAGTCCCTTGGACTGCAAGGAGATCCAACAGTCCATTCTGAAGGAGATCAGCCCTGGGATTTCTTTGGAAGGAATGATGCTAAAGATGAAGCATCAGTACTTTGGCCACCTCATGCAAAGAGTTGACTCATTGGAAAAGATCCTGATGCTGGGAGGGATTGGGGGCAGGAGGAGAAGGGGACAACTGAGGATGAGATGGCTGGATGGCATCACAGACTCAATGGACATGAGTCTGAGTGAACTCCGGGAGTTGGTGATGGACAGGGAGGCCTGGTGTGCTGTGATTCATGGGGTCGCAAAGAGTCGGACACAACTGAGTGACTGAACTTAACTGAACTGATTGCTATTATTTAATACTAAAGAATAAAATTATTAATTAATGTATTTAAGTGTGAAACTGTAAGTTGCTCAGTCATTTCTGACTCTGTGATGCCACGGGCGATAGCCTGCCAGGTTCCTCTATGCATGGAATTCTCCAAGTCAGAATATTGGAGTAGGTAGCCATTCCCTTCTTCCAAGGATCTTCCTGACTCAGGGATTGAACTTGCATCTCCCGCATTGCAGGCAGATTCTTTACCATCTGAGCCATCAGGGGAACTTAAGTGTATTTTAATTAAATATTTGATTAAAATTAACAAAAATTAGTATTAAATAATTTTTTATGATATAAGGGTTAACAGGAAAAAAACCTTAATTAACCTCAATGTATCTCTGACTTCCCACTCTGAAACTGCCGCATCACAGAGACAGAGCCTCAGACAGATCCACCCCACTTAGAGGAAGGAGAGGACTTGGTCAAGAAGTCAGATGACTGAGTGCCCCTCCTGCCCTCAGCGCCACACCAGGCACCCCGTGTGTCATTTCATTTCTTCCACAGGTAACTGTCCGGAAGGGTCTTTAAACCTGCTGTTTTCTCAGCTTCAAATGCTTGGTTCCTGGTCTTGGTTCTTATTCATCCTTAAGATTAGAATCTCATGGACATGAACACACCTTCCTCCAAACCAGGTGCCTTCTCTCTCCTACACTCTCAGAGCAGATGTCATTCCATCTTGGGACTGATCTCTTGGAATTTCATCTGCTCATCTATGCAATGCTTCTTCCTTTTCTCCTAAACGCCACTGTAATGAGCAAAGGGGACCTTTCAACTAGGACAGGGATGGACCCAGCACAATGCCTGACACCTGACAGCTTCACAGACCTAGTACTGAATGGATAAATGAACCCTCTGGTGAGCTTCCCTGGAGGCTCAGAATCCACCTCATCTGCAGTGCAGGAGACGGGGCTCGATCCCTGGCTGGGGAAGATCACCTGGAGGAGGGCATGGCAACCCACTCCAGTATTCTTGCCTGGAGAATCCCGTGGACAGAGGAGCCCGACAGGCTATGGTCCATGGGGTCACAAAGAGTCAGACAGGACTGAGTGATTAAACAGTGAGTCACATTTAAGGCTTGTGGAGGGAAGTCTTGCCCCAGGTTGCATGTCCAGGAAGCTGCAAAGGTAGGGCAAAGGTCCTCTTGATTCTGACGTCTCTGCTCTCTTCTCCTCCATCCCTGCCTTCTCCTGGAAGGGCTGGGAAACTCAGAGGAGACTGAAGAAGACCCTCTCAGGGGCAGCTGCCATCTGACAAGCCGAGGAGGCAGGAGCTGCAGAGAAAGGATAAAGGGCTATTTATTATCCACTGGGTTTTAGAGGAAGAGTCACTTTAGCAGGTTATTTCCCAGAGACCAGGGATTTTGACCCTTCATTGAGGGAAGTGTCACACGGGGTAATGCGGGTTTATTAACTGCTCCGCTGGCCTTTGGGGAAGTGGAGAGTGTAAGGAGAGAGGCTTTAAATGGGGTCAAAAGAGGACCCCATTAAAATGGCATTCGGCTGAAATCCAGGCTCTGACAACAGCACCTCCATTTTGAAAGGGAGGAAAGGCTATTTATTCAGCTCAGCAAATCTCATTTTACTGTCCTGAAGGCAGTGGGATGGAATGAGATACACAAGGGCTTGAAGGGCAAAGAGGCTGGGAATGGATCTCAGATGTGCTGCTTGTGAATTGTGTGATGTAGGGAAAGTTGCTTAACTCTCTGTGCCTCAATTTCCTTGTTGGGAATAGGAGGACAATGCCTATATTGCATGGCACTGGGGGGATAGTCAACAAGACAAAGAACTTAAAAGCACCTAGCAGGGTTCCTATCACAAGCCAGACACTCAGGAGACTTTAGGCCTCACTGAATGAAATGTTCTCATTTGAATTAAATGGAGGCCGACAACTGGGATCATGAAAGGAGGATAATGAGGAACTAGTGACCCTTAGGGTCTCCCCTCAAATAAGGATACCCTGGTTTTCCTTCACGTTTCCTGTCTTTGAGTATTAACATACACCAGATCCATGTTTTGGATGCACTCACTTGACATGGGCTTCCCCAGTTGCTCAGCAGTAAAGAATCTGCCTGCAATGCAGGAGACACAGGTTCAACCCCTGGGTCAGGAAGATTCCCTGGAGGAGGGCATGACAGCCCACTACCATACACTTGCCTGGACAATTCCATGGACAGAGGAGCCTGGTGGGCCCCAGTCCGTGGGTTTGCAAAGAGTCTGACACAACTGAAGGGACTTGGCACGCAAGCATGCAGGCATTTGACATCAAAGCTTGAATAAACGGCACCATTAGCATTTCCCTGGGAATTTTCCAAAGTGATGATAAGTGACATCTTCAAGATTCTGACTTTGGCTTGGAGCTATCGGAATCACCCAATCCAGCTACTTAAAAAAATTTTTAATTTATTACTTTATTTATTTTTAGCTGTGCTGTGTGTTTGTTGCAGCTCGAAGGCTTTTCTAGTTTCAGGGCATGAGCTTTGGAGCACGTGGATCAGTAGTTGCGGTGAATCAGCTTAGTTACTCCAAGGTATGTGGGATCTTAGTTCCCCCAACAGGGATCAAACCCATGTCCCCTGCATTGGAAGGTGGATTCTTAACCACTGAACCACCAGGGAAGTCCTCTAGTTTGATGTGGACAGTTACAGCAATAGCTAGCATTCTAGGGATCAAAGCTTACCATGAGTCAGAAAATGGATTAACATCCAGACATTAATGTATTCACGCGTTTGATCCCCACAAACTAAAAAGCTCGATACTGCTTTTAACCGAGGCTCAGAGAGGTTGCCCAAGATCACATAGCTGCTAAGTGATGGGATTTAGATTTGAAGCAAGCAGTCTAACTCCACAGCATTTGCTCAAAGCTTCTAGGACGCATCTCTCCCAATTGAGTGGGCCTCTCCTCTGTAGTAAGTCCTGGAATGTTTAAGCCCAGAGATAATGATGCTGAATCCGGCCTCTGTACATGGACAACAAATTAAATCTTGAAGACAGAGTTTTGGGTGAAGCAGAAAAGAATAGCTTTATTGCTTTGCCAGGTGAAGGGGGCCGCAGTGAACTAATGCCCTCAAAACTGAGCCAGAGGGGCTAGTGAGAAGTTTTGTCTGTTCAGGATGTGATCAGCTCGTAGACCGTCTTCTGACTGGTTGATGGTGAGGTAATCAGGAGTCAGCATGATCAACCTTCTGGTTTCAATGGTCTGAGGTCTGCGTGCTTGTGGGCAGCATGCAACTTCTCCCAGCTGGTGGGGGTTTCAGCATCTGCAAAACAGACAAAGATATTACTGTGTGTATCCCTTGACAGGGAATCAGGACCTGCCCCAAGGCTGCAGTATTGTTTCTTGACTACTCCTCCATTGTCCTTACATCCCTTCCCTTTCCTTATTCAGTTCAGTTCTGTTGCATCCGACTCTTTGTGACCCCATGGACTGCAGTACGCCAGGCTTCCCTGTCCACCGCCTGTTTGAACATGATGGAACTTAAGTTGCTTAAGTGACTTAACTTTTTACAAGATTTGTTCCAAGCCCAGTGATATATTTATTTTATTTTATTTTTGGCATGTGGGATCTTCGTTCCCCTACCAGAGATTGAACCTGTCTGTGCCCACTTTAGTGAAAGTATGGAGTCTTAACCACTGGGCCACCAGAAGTCCCTCCAAGCCCATTATTTTTTTTTTCAATATTTCTGTATTTGAAATTTTTCTTTTATGCTTATTCTCATTTTAAGCAGATTTCTGATGGCACCTCATTAACAGCTTTTTTTTTAATCCTGTGATTTTTTTTTTTTATATCAAAGTGATTTTTGAAGAAGTGCATTATCTAAAATTTACAAATCAATGGATTGGGCCCCTTGGGGCTGGGGGAATACTTGTCATAGCAAAGGGACTCTAAAGCAACTAATTTGGGCAGTGGAAAGAACATTAAAAAAAATGTCTGCACAGAAGCATGGGCCAGCAGAGACTCAGGACAGTGATGGGTTTGATCTTTTCCATCTGAGTTCATTTCCAAATCTGTTTTAAAGGTAGGCCCCTGTGTGCTGAGTTAGCACCTCTTCTCTGCATTTGAATTAATATTGTTTTCTATATGGGACTTTGAGTTCCTCAGAGAGTTGTGTGTCAACTACAAATTGGCACCTGCCAGGAGCATTTGCTTGGGCTTCCCGGGTAACTCAGTCAGTAAAGAATCCTTCCATAATGCAGGAGACCCAGGTTCAATCCCTGGCTCAGGAAGATTCCCTGGAGAAGGAAATGGCAACCCATTCCAGTATTCTTGGCTGGAAAATCCCAGGGACAGACAGTCCATGGGGTTGCAAGAGTCAAATGAAACTTAGCGACTAAACCACCACTAAGAGAATTTGCCAGGGACTAAACATTAGCAAGAGGGTTTGCCCTCTGCCCGTGCTGCTGAAGCTGCTGACCTCTGACACTCCCTGAAGTGAATTCAGGGAGGCGCTCTGTGCTCCAGAGAAACTGGTGCAACAGGTCTTTAAATAGCTGGATATTTTCAGGAATTGATTTCATGATCCCAGTCCTTGCATCTACTCATACCTAGAACAGCACTAAACCCTTCATGATGACATCAGCTCCTCCTGACTAGCAGAAAGCCCTTTGCAAAATAAGCACTTGATTGTATTGAACTCCCCCTTCACCATGAAGAAGGCTCAGCACCAAAGGGTTTGCCCTCTGCCCGTGCTGCTGAAGCTGCTGACCTCTGACACTCCCTGAAGTGAATTCAGGGAGGCGCTCTGTGCTCCAGAGAAACTGGTGCAACAGGTCTTTAAATAGCTGGATATTTTCAGGAATTGATTTCATGATCCCAGTCCTTGCATCTACTCATACCTAGAACAGCACTAAACCCTTCATGATGACATCAGCTCCTCCTGACTAGCAGAAAGCCCTTTGCAAAATAAGCACTTGATTGTATTGAACTCCCCCTTCACCATGAAGAAGGCTCAGCACCAAAGAATTGATGCTTTTGAACTGTGGTGTTGGAGAAGACTCTTGAGACACACTTGGACTGCAAGGGGGTCAAACCAGTCACTCCTAAAGGAAATCAACCCTGAACATTCATTGGAAGGACTGATGCTGAAGCTGAAGCTCCAATACTTTGGCCACCTGATGCAAAGAGCTGACTTATTGGAAAAGACCCTGATGCTGGGAAAGATTGAAGGCAGGAGAAGGGGATAAAAGAGGATGACATGTTTGGATGGCATCACTGACTCAGTGGACATGAATTTGAGCAAGCTTTGGCAGATGGTGAAGGACAGGGAAGCCTGGTGTGCTGCAGTCCATGGGGTTGCAAAGGGTTGGATACAGCTGAGTAACTGAATAACAACAACCCCCTTCACCAAAATCTTATATGCTGAACTTCCCCCTGGCTACCTCTTTGGAGCAGTCTCTCAGAGCTATATGAGGTGTTGTCTCCCAGGCTGCAGTCCCCATTTTGCTCCAAATAAAACTTACCTTGCAGCTCTCACATTGTGCATCTTATTTCAGTCTGAATGTGTCACAGCGGGGTGTCCCTCTCCCAGGACCTGAGAAGAGCAGCAGGGCTTGGAATGGGTGGAGTCACACCTGTGTGGCTGCAGCAATCTGTCACCCATTCGTACTCTAGGCTGATGCTTGGTGATGATGTGTTTGTTATTGGGAGGTTCAACCACTCCTTGGCTTGTCCAGATATTGCAGGAAGGGGAATGGCCCAAGAGTGGACTCTTTTCTAACACTTGGAAATGAATTGTCTGATGAGACACACACGCTGATAAAGAGATTTTATTGGGAAGGGGCACCCCAGGCCAGCAGGAGGGTAAGCGAAGCCAGGAAGACTGCTCTGTCATGTGGCTTGCAGTCTCGGGTTTTATGGAGATGGGGTTAGTTCCTGGGTTGTCTTTGGCCAATCATTCAGACTCAGAGTCCTTCCTGGTGGTGCAGGCGTTGCTCAGCTAAGATGGATGCTAGAGAGAAGGATTCTGGGAGGTGGTCAGTCGTGTGGTTTCTCCTTTTGACCTTTCCTGAATTTTTCCAATTGGTGTGGCTTGTTAGTTCTGTGTCCCTTACCAGGACTTCCTGTTGTACAATAGCTCACGTGAATGGTGTCTATGGTGCCTGACCAGGGTGGGCAGTTTTGGTCAGTGTGCTTCCCCTAACACAGATGCTGCCCTGTGACAGTCATGTCCAGGCAGCAGGCAGAGGCAGAAAATCCAAGTCATAAAATGCAAGGATGTGCATGCTTCTCATCAAGTTACTCTTCAGGCAAGTTATATTTTAAATACAGGAAAGGATGAGCTTGTTTCCCCATGAAACCATGCTGTCAAAGGCTTGGTGTTAGAAAGATACAAGAGATATGAAAGACAAAAGCCCAGTCTCCCCTAGGAGATTTTATGTCTATATCGACTTAAAAAATATTCACAACCTGAAAGCTGAGGGTTATGTTTTAATCAGTGGGAATTTTTAGGACCTCAACTCCATAAGGCAGCATCTTAAGTAACCCTGACAGACCTGCTCTGAGGAGGAGGAGGGGAAGGCACCAGCTTATATAGACATTATGCGGCAAGTGGACAGGTAGTGTGAACATCAAAATGTGTGCAAGCGTTAGGTCACTCAGCCGTGTCTGACTCTTGGCGACCCCATGGACTGTGCAGCCCACCAGGCTCCTCTGTCCATGGAACTCTCCAGGCAAGAATACTGGAGGGGGTAGCCATTTCCTTCTCCAGCGGATCTTCCAGTCCCAGGGGTCGAACCTGGGTCTCCTGCACTGCAGGCAGATTCTTTACTGTTTGAGCCACCACGGGAACCCAAACATCAAAAGATTACTATTAATGAAAGGAAACCAGATATCCCAAGTTAGGGAATTAGGTGCTTTTCTGTGTATGGGAAGATGCAAGAGTCTGGGTTCACCTAAACCACTCCTTTCACATAAATCTCAGCTATCTGGGGCCAGTATCCTGCATGTTTTCACATCCTGAGCTCCTTTGGGGTTTATCGTAGGGAGTGGCTGCAGTCTGCTGGCCGCCAGATCACAGATAGTCTCCTTCCCGAGTGCCCTTGAGTGAGTGAGTAAGTGACAGTTGCTCAGTTGTGTCCAGCTGTTTGTGACCCCATGGACTATACAGTCCATGGATACTGGAGTGGGTAGCCTTTCTCTTCTCCAGGGGATCTTCCCAGCCCAGGGATCAAACCCAGGTCTCCTGCATTAGGGCTCAGCAGTTCACAGAGGAGGGCTGCAATCACTGATGACTATGACTTCCTTATTTACTGATATGGCAGAAATGCTCCGTTTCTCATCTATTTCCTCCAAGTTCTGTAAACCGTTCATGGTATTTAGTAGCTAGCATGTACTACTTATTGGTAAAGTCATGGTGAAGGAAAAAATTTTCCTCTCCCCTGCTAGGTTCTTCTGGCTGGTCTAAGAATTAAATTGACCTGAGACAGATTAATGACCTGAGACCGATTAATGGAAGTAAATCAAACAAAAATTTAATAATATATATAGATGGGAGAGAGGCTTCCCTGGAAGAGGACATGCAATCCACTCCATATTCTTGCCTGGAGAATCCCATGGACAGAGAAGCCTGGTGAAAACAGTCCATGGAGTCGAAAAGAGTCAGACACGACTAAGCAACTGAGCACGCACACACATAGATGGGAGAGACCCAGGAAAACACCCTGACATGGTGCAAGCCCTCACCTTAAACATCATCTTGAACATGTCAGCCTAGAAAAATGAGCTGAAATTCTGAATATGAGGCTTGAGATCTAAGGACCACAAATTATGGCATGGAGGGAGTGAATTAGAGAGGAAAGGGGACTCCTTGGGGGCTGGAGTAGTCAAGGAAACTTCCAAAAGAGAGTAACTGCCACAAGAGAGCATGTCACATTGGAATTTGGCTACAAAATTATATCATGGGGCAAAAAAAAAAAAAAAAAAAAACCAGGAAGACTGTAAGACCTGGCTTCTCACCTTGGCCCTGCAGCTGCCCCTTTCTCTATGGCTCAGGCAAGTCATATCCCCTCTTTGAAAAGTTGCTGCCTCTTTTGTCAAAAGAAGTCATTGGGACAAAAAGATCATTGTCACCAAGAGGCAGTCTTGCAAGGTTATTAAGAACGTTAATGCAAGTTCATGTGCCCAACACACAAATGAGGACAAACGGAAACATCAGAGCTTGGAACAGTGGAAGGTTTACTGCAGGGTCAGGCAAGGAGCTTTGGGTGGCTCAGGCCCTAAAAGGCCCTGAGCTCCCCGAAGAATTTCAGCAAAGCATTTTTAAAAGCCAAGTGAGGGAAGAAGGTTGCAGGGTACTGGATCAGATGGTGCACAATTCTCTGGTTGGCTGATGGTGAGACAGCAGTCACGAGGGTTAACCTTATCCCTCCTCAGGCTCCAGGAGGCCTGGGGCTATATGCTTATGGTCCTCGGGTAGTTAACATCTTCCGTCTCTTGGGGGTAGAGGGCTTCAGCCTCAAAACAACTCAGGAAATGTGCATCAAATACTATTACCTAGATACTTCAGAGAGGAGCTAAAGGAGAGGATATAGGGAAAGATCTGTCCGCAACCTTCCTCCCCAGCACCTCCCCGCGAACCGGGAAGGCCCCATGGGGTCCTGTCTGGTTACAAGGACTTTGGTTCTGGGGTGAGACACCCAGGTTCAGACCTGATCTAACATGTATTAGCTCTGTGGTATTTCTTTACCTTTGAAAAACAGGGTAAATAAAAGCTGCCATGTCATGGGGGTAGTTTTGAGATTTAAATGAGATGCTAAATCTAAAATGCTCAGCAGGCTTCCAGACTCGCTGTGTGTGCCTGTTGTCATCTACTGCTATCCTTTTCAATGGAGTAGCAGAACCAACAAACAGAGTGGATTTCTAGGATTCACCAGAAAAAGTCTTCTGTATCTGCTGATTCTTCAGGTCTAGATGGGGGCAGACTTTACTGCTTGGCCTAGAAAAGCCCCTGCTCCCCTGGGAGAGCTTAGAAGAGGGATGACAGGATCATGGTGGCTCCATTACCTAAGGAACGCGCCACGTGTGTCTGGGTGTTTCATGTCCTTTTACCTAAAGATGACTATCAAGCTAGACAGCCACGTGTACCGGTTAGAGAACAGTCCTGAACACTTGACATAAAACAGAAGAAGAGATGGCTTTGTCACTGAATTCATCCAGCCTAAAGTGAAAGTGTGAGTCACTCAGCTGTGTCGGACTCTTTGTGACCCCATGTAGCCCGCCAGGCTCCTCTGTCCATGGGACTCTCCAGGTAAGAATACTGGAGTGGGCTGCCATGCCCTCCTCCAAGGGATCTTCCTGACCCAGAGATCGAACCTGAGTCTCTTACATCTCCTGCATTCGCACATGGATTCTTTACCATCAGTGCTACCTGGGAAGCTCGTTGAGGTCTTGTGGCTGGACTCATAAATAAAACTGACACTGTTGTAGCCACGCGTTCCGGGAAACAAACTCACTCAGAAGGACAATGCAGATAGTGGAGTGCAGTTTGTTACACCGGCGGGCCCAAGGCAGAGTCTCCTCTTAGCCAAGGACCCCGACCAGTTTTTGTGAAAACCTTATATACCCTAAGTGTATGAGCCAAACCCACCTTCCTAAATTCCCTGAAACTAGTCTGAACAAAGGAAAAGAAAGATTCAGTCAATGTTAACCTGTGATTCGTATGCCTGAAGCCTAGGTAGTTAACAGTGGACAATTATCAATAGGCCTGTGGTCATACCCCAGTAAGCATAATAGAATGTATGGCTCTATTCAGTTACACATATAATTAGGGTATTCTTTTAGGTAAAGGAGAGTCTAGGTAGGAGCCCTGGGACTCTTCCATGTGGGGGGCCCTGGTTTTCCAGTTGGTGTGTCATTTCCCTAGACACTGGGCATATAACTCAAAGTCCACAGTCCAGCCCAAGATGGAGTCCTGCTTTCCAGACGGAGCCTATTCTGTCTGCTTCCTCCTTCAACACAAGACAGAGAGACAGGAAAAAAAGAAACAAATGTAATTTGTGCGCATGGAAATCTCAAAGAAATAGACATAAGAAGCGGCCAAAGCAAGCAGCTTTTTACACAAAGAAACAGTGCTTTTGTGAGGAATTGATGCAGAACTCAGTTCTGGTTGCTTAGTAGGTGAGGAATTTTTTTTAGATTTATTTATTTTTATCTTTATTTTTGGCTGCACAGCACCTTTCACGTGGGAGACTTATGTCCTGCTTTCGGAAGGACAGAGAGAAAGTTCAGAGTGGCCCTTTCACATCAGCTCTTTCCAAAGTAACTTCAATTCAAGATAATCAATATGTCATTGAGGGACCTTTTGGGGTGGCCTGCCCTGGGCCCCAACATCTCCAAATGCCTGAGACCAAGAAGTATATCCGGAAAAGGTGACCACAGACTATCAGAGCTGAACAAATGTTAACAAGAGCCACATTCATCCCTCAGCTGCTGCTGCTGCTAAGTCACTCAGTCATGTCCGACTCTATGTGACCCCATGAACCGCAGCACGCCAGAACTCCCTGTGCATCACCACCTCCCAGAGTCCACCCAAACCCATGTCCATTGAGTCGGTGATGCCATCCAACCATCTCATCCTCTGTCGTCCCCTTCTCCTCCTGCCTCAATCTTTCCCAGCATCAGGGTCTTTTCCAATGAGTCAACTCTCTGCATGAGGTGGCCAAAGTACTGGAGTTTCAGCTTCAACATCAGTCCTTCCAATGAACGCCCAGGACTGATCTCCTTTAGGATGGACTGGTTGGATCTCCTTGCAGTCCAAGGGACTCTCAAGAGTCTTCTCCAACACCACGGTTCAAAAGCATCAGTTCTTCTGTGCTCAGCTTTCTTTATAGTCCAACTCTCACATCCATACATGACTACTGGAAAAACCATAGCCTTGACTAGACGGACCTTTGTTGGCAAAGGAATGTCTCTGCTTTTTAATATGCTGTCTAGGTCTCTCCATAAATATCCTGTCTCATGAAATCCTCTCACTATCCCACGAGACAGATACTGTTAGAAGCCCCATTGCAGAGATGAAACAGCTAAGGCACAGAGAGGTCAAGAAACTTGCCTTATGTCACACAGCCAGAGAAGAACCAAACTGGGAGAGAATCCACTGACATTGCCTCAGGAAAGAGTCCCAGGTTATAATAGCCACATGACATGTTAGTAACTCCCAGGAAATCAATGAAAGAAGAGATGGATGCATGCCTGAACAGACCAGGAAATTGAGATGGAGGAAAAGTAAATCTGGAGGATAAATGAAAGGCGGGGGAGTGGGTAAGCTTAATTCAGCAGAGTCATTGCCATCAACTCAACTCTAGGTTGCAATGCACTAGATTGAAGTTCTTAGCACAGACGTAAAACGACTACATCTCAACCTCATAAATTAAAACCCTACTCAGTGCCAAGGAGTCCTAGACCCCTTGGCTTGCCTTTTCACTTCATTCTTCCAAAGATACAAAAGAAAGTCCTGAGGGTCTTTCTGTAGTGAAGAGCAACCTATTTTTTTTGTTTTCATTCGAGAGTCCACTGACCCATTGATACGCAGAGAAAAGTTTTCTAGGTTACTTTGCATCCTCATTTCTATTTCCTCATGCCCATCCCACAAAGCCCAGTGTCTCGGAGTTAAAAAAAAAAGAAAAGAAGGCTTCCCTGGTGGTCCAATAAGTAAGAATATGCCTGTCAATGCAAGGCACACCAGTTCGATCTCTGGTCCAGGAAGAACTCACATGCTGTGGGGCAACCAAGCCCAGGCGCCACAATTATCAAGTCCGTGCTCAGCAGAGCCTGTGCTCTCCAACTAGAGAGGAGAGAAGCCACCGCAACTAGAGAAAGCCCGCGCACAGCGATGAAGACCCTGCCCAACCAAAAACATAAATAAATAATGTTTTTAAAATCCCGAAAAAAAAATCCGACTCCTTGTAGTTGAATGGCTCTTTAATACTATTACAATCAAGTTTGATATTTACTCAAAAATAACAATAATTTACTCAGCAGCTAATAAGTGTCAAGCCCACTGTGTTTACCAGTATGAGCTGATGTGATTTTAAGAACAGCCGCAGTGTGGTAAATAGTAGAGCTTATATTTGCCCAGTTGAGGAAACAGGTTCAGGCTATTAGTAATTAGGAGATGGCAAGAAATCCAGACCCTGGTGGGCTAGACAGCACAATCTACTCGCTTTCCACTTGCTTTTTTTAAGCCTATATAGTTCTCATTCTTGTTAGCCAATTATAAGATCCTGGGAAATTTTTAAAAATAACCAGCGTCTGGGCCTTCATTGAGATCAAAAGAATGAGAATCAATGGGGAAGAGGGATGACTGGTCTTCTGACACTTGAAAAGCTCATCAGGTAATTTTTGTTTTTAATTGGAGTGAAATTCACATAGCAGAAGATTACCATTTTAAAGTGTACAATTCAGCGGCATTTAGTGCATTCATCACGTTATGCAGCCATGCTGTCTCCCTAGTTCCAGAACATTTGCATCACTCCCAGAGGAAACCTTGCCCCCATTAGCAGTCACTTCCCATCGCCTCCTCCCTCTGGCCCCTGGCAACCAGCAATCTGCTTTCTGTCCTGATGGATTTGCCTATTCTGGATGTTTTATGTAAGTGGAATCATGCTATCTCTGACCTTTTGAGTCTGGCTTCTTTCACTGAGCTTACGTTTCCAAGGTTCATCCCGGTTGTGGCATGTGTCAGAGCTCCATTCCTTTTCATGGGCGAGTGGTGCAATAATTATGGAGAATCGCGTTTGTGGACCAAAGCGGAGCGTGATGTGCTACCCCAGGGTGTGTCTCTTTGGCAGAGGGATTATTCGTTTTGAGAGGAGGCAGATACAGGAGCAGCTCTGTTTCATAAGAGACACTTACACCTACAAGGGAAATCTCCCTCTCTGTATCCGGAAGAGAAGGGGGATTCTGTCAGCAAAGAGGCTATGATTTCAATCCGCATCGAAACCAAGCCCTTGTTTTCTGCACTTTTCCTGGTAACCTCCCCAGACTGGTTCCCTCACCACATGTCTGCCGCCACCCACCCCCACCACGTCAACATCTTTTAGCTGGAAATGCTATCTTGAAAGTCCCTTGGACTGCAAGTAGATCAAATCAGTCCATCCTAAGGGAAATCAACCCTGAATATATTCATTGGAAGGACTGTTGCTGAAGCTGATGCTCCAGTTCTCTGGCTACCTGATGCCAAGCGCAGACTCATTGAAAAAGATCCTGATGTTGGGAAAGACTGAGGGCAAGAGGAGAAGGAGGCGGCAGAGGATGAGATGGTTGGATGGCATCAGCGACACATGAGTTTGGGAAAACTCTGGGAGATAGTGCAGGCTGGAAAAGCCTGTTGTGCTGCAGTCCATGGGGTTGCAAAGAGTCAGACATGGCTTAGTGACTGACCAACAAATAGTGGCATTTAAGGTGATGGTTTAGAGCATTTTAGAGACTTACTCAGTTTTCCTGGGTCTCTCCAACCTGTACAAAGATAGAAAGTGAAAACTCAGTGTTAGTCACTCAGTCGTGTCTGACTCTTTGTGACTCCCAGTGGACTGTAACCCTCCAGGCCCCTCTGTCCATGGGGTTCTCCAGGCAAGAATACTAGAGCGGTTAGCCATTCTCTTCTCCAGCGGATCTTCCCAACCCAGGAGTCAAACCCTGGTCTCTTGCATCACAGGCAGATTCTTTCTGAGCCACCAGGGAAGTAGGAGGTAGACATGTTATCAAGCTGACACTTCTTCTGTTAATTTCCCTGTTACAGGGAGGTCTCAGCCAAGAATCCAGAAGGGTGAAGGGGTAATTATCTCCCCCCTCACAATAGTAACCCCACAGTCACCATGCAAAGTCTGGGAAAGCATACGTTTTTATTTTCATTTCGATCGGAGAGAAACTCAGCACATGTGATGTACATTTCTCAGGAAATCTCTCTACTTTTTCTCCCTCAAACCAGTACTATCATTACTATATGATCCTTTCTTGACCAAACTCAAAAAATAAACCACTGCTATAATTTGGGGGCTTTCTCCCCTCTGTTTTTGTTTCCACAACATCCACATGAAGCTCGGATGGACTGCCTCACCACCACCCGCGGGGTGCCCGTGGTGCTGTGTTGGGGCTGAGGAAAGGGCTGGTCTCTAGGATCCTTATGTCTTGGTGACCACTCTTTTTCCCACTTATGAAGATTTAGAAGCCCTTGACCATCATTCTTTCCTTCACTCCTTCATTCCACAGTACTAATTAAGCGGCTCCTTTTTCGGTGCTACTGTTTAGTTTGGGTCAAGGGGGCCAGCAGCAAATTCTACTCAGGGATTGAGAGCATCTTTGCCAAGGATTTATTTAACTCAAGTTCACCACGGGAATTTTAATAAATAGCATAAGGATAATGTCTCTTAATAAATCAATAAAGAAATAGCATACTCCAAACTAATAATGGCTCAAATGCTCAGTCGTATCTGACTCTTTGTGACCCCATGGACTGTGGCCCACCAGGCTCCTCTGTCCATGGGATTCTCCAGGCGAGAATACTGGAGCGGGTTGTCATTTCCTTCTCCAGGGGATCTTCTCGACCCAGGGATCAAGCCACATCTCCTGCGTCTGCTGCACAGGCAGGTGGATTCTTTACCACTAGCGCCACCTGGGAAGCCCCCAAACTAATAGGTTAACAATTAACTATTGTTCCAGGCCAGGGGGAGATGAAATTTAAAAGTCCAGTCTAGGCGGAGTGTACCTATGAGCTGGTTCTCAGGAGAGGAGCTTAGCCAATCACCCGCTGACTTCAGCTTCTGGGGCAAAAGAAAAATTTCCTCCTTATGGAAACACGTTGCTAGGGAGCAAAGACAGAGGTGTCCGAGTGAAGGGTGATTTCCTTCTGGAGTCACTGCTCAATTCTTGTCACTCTGACAAAGAACTGCTTTGTTCAGGCAGGAGCTAATGCTCCAGGGTCTTTGGAGACCTATTTAAATCAGCAGAGTCAACTTGCCCAGACCTAACACTCTGAAGTTGTGGTCAAACCTCTTGGTATTTAAAGGTCCCCTAGCTAAAGTCACTCCTCCGTGTGGCCCGATCTGTAAGTCCCCAGCAGGGGCTTCTAAGAACCAAATATAGAATGGCTAGTAACTGCACCACAGTTCTCAGGCATAGAGATGAGTCAGATAAGCCCAGACCCTGACTTCTGAGGAGAAAACTGTCTAGTAAAGAAAGCCAGAAATCTAGCCAAAAGCAAAAAATGTACCAAATACATTTCCCCCCACTTTTCAAAAGATTGCTTTATACCACTTTCCTTCTATGAAAGACCTACATCACTGCTGTAATAGGGGAGAACAAACCTGACTGCATATTGGATCCATTTCTTCTCCCTTAGCCTTTGTGTTCTCTCGACTTGCTAGCTGCTAATCACTAAAGGGATGCTGCCTATCGCTTCAAGTACACATAATGGTCCATCTCCAGGAACCCTGCCTCCCATGCCTGAGCGTTAAGCTAAAACACCTTTGTTCAACCCACAGGAAGCATCCTGACCAGCCCACCTGTGAGTGGCTGCAGAAAAGAAGAAATGAACACATCCCCTCGGGAGTCTGGTTGGAACCAGGAAATATTTGGCTTCTTGTTGGTATGTTTGTTTTCATAGGAAGCTGCTTTCTAATAATATATATATATTTTTTTGTCTGGCTGCAATGGGTCTTAGTTGTGGCACGTGGGATCGTCAATCTTCCTTGAGGCATGTAGGTAGGATCTTAGCTGCGGCATGGGGGGCCTGTTTCCCTCAGGAGGGATTGAACCTGGACCCCTGCATTGGAAGTGTAGAGTCTTAGCCACTGGACCACCAGGGATGTCCTGGAACCAAGAAATATTTGCAACAACCTATCATATTTCTACTTTACCTCCTCACATCCCCTCCTGTTCATTCTAGGAAATAAACTAGTATCCAAACACTGGCAAGACAGTTCTTTTTGGACACGTTTAGAGAAGGAAACGGAGAAGGCAATGGCACCCCACTCCAGTACTCTTGCCTGGAAAAATCCCATGGATGGAGGAGCCTGGTAGGCTGCAGTCCATGGGGTCGCTAAGAGTCAGACATGACTGAGTGACTTCACTTTCACTTTTCACTTTCATGCATTGGAGAAGGAAATGGCAACCCACTCCAGTGTTCTTGCCTGGAGAATCCCAGGGGCGGGAGAGCCTGGTGGGCTGACGTCTATGGGGTCACACAGAGTCGGACACAACTGAAGTGACTTAGCAGCAGCAGCAGCAGCAGAGAAGGAAATGGCAACCCACTCCAGTATTCTTCCCTGGAGAATTCCATGCACAGAGGAACCTGGTGGGCTACAGTCTATAGTGGTTGCAAAGAGCTGGACACGACTTAGCGACTATCACTCACTTAGTCCATCATCATCTCGGTCTGCCGGCTTTCCAAACAGTCACTATTCTTTGCCCCAGCAACTCATCTCTCAGTTTATTGGTCTGTCATGTGGTGGGCAGTAAGAACTTGGACTCGGTAACAGTACTTGTTTTTGCTAAGCAAAAGAAATCCAAAGAGGATTTCTGCTTTTAACAAAAAAAAAAATAAGTAGCTGCTTCTTTCTGTTACGCCGTTTCAGTTTGTGTAGGATTTTACAGGAATGTCCTGCTTTTGGACAGCAGGGTGAACTTGTAGCTAATTGTTTACAGGAGAGAAGGAAGCCCCCAACAAGATGTTCACAACCCCTGAGAGGATGAGATGGGGACCTGACCTTGGCAGAGGGCAGTGCCTGTCAAATTTAATGTGTGTGTGCGTGCCACCAGGGACCTTGTAAACATGCAGATTCTGACTCGGGTGAGGCGAGGAGCCTGCATTTCTCACAAGCCCACCAGTGATGCTGCTGTGGTCCACAGGCCACACTCTGAAGAAGTGGTGGGAGAGCTGGGGCGTAAGAGATGGGTATCAGCTAACCAGGGAGGTCCCCCTCTTCTGAACGCACCCTTTTGTCACTGCATTTGGAAGGAAGAGCCATTCCCTGCCAATCGTTCAGTCCTAGACCTCAGCCTGGCAGACCTTGATGGAGAAATAGTTAGAGGTCCATGGCTTCCCTGGTAGCTCAGCTGGTAAAGAATCCACCTGCAATTCAGGAGACCCTGGTTCGATTCCTGGGTTGGGAAGATTTGCTGGAGAAGGGAAAGGCTGGCTACGCACTCCAGTGTTCTTGGGCTTCCCTGGTGGCTCAGCTGCTAAGGAATCTGCCTGCAATGCGGGAGACCTGGGTTTGATCCCTGGGTTGGGAAGATCTCCCAGAGAAGGGAAGGACTACCCACTCCAGTATTCTGGCCTGGAGAATTCCATGGACTATAAATTCCATGGGGTCACAAAGAGTCGGACACGACTGAGCGACTTTCACTCTTCAGGGGTCGAAAGGCCATAGATTTTCCATCTTTTTAGAGCTATCTCATAAACCCCGTGCTATAGGCATGGAATTTGTGTGGCGACTAAAGCAGCCAGCCTTTTAGAGAATTTCTGGTCCCACCCTCTCATTTTTAAATTAGAATCTGGGACTCTGTCCATCCTTCAGTATTGCTTGGCATTTATTGGGCACCTGCTGTGTGTCAAGGTCCTATGCCATCCATGTTGTTCACTTGTGCAGTTCTCTGAACACTCCAGAAGGATGAGAATGAATATCTGCAGTTTACAAAGAAGAAAATATTAAAAAAATGCTCATCCAACACCACACAGCTAGGACGTGACGAACTGGAAGGAACTCCAGTCCACCATCTCCAAAGCCATGCTCTCTGCAGGGCGTCTACCTGATCTTTATTCTGGTGTCTGCTGACCTTTGAGCCTTGACTTGGTTAAAACACCCGCTGCTGGGATAGAGGCAGGCAAATGGGGAGCAGGCTTCATCCCATGAATTACTAAATTATTCTCCTACCCAGCCTTCTTGCTGCAAAAACTCTTCCAGAACTACATACCGTGATGACAGCCTTGTTTGGAATTCTTCTGTATCAAATTGGGAGAGAAACAGAAGACTCGAAGTAGTTTAAGCAATGTCCCCAAGTGCACCTGGCACTGGCCCTTTTTCATCTCTCCTTGTTTCTACTTAACTTTACCCCTCTTTCTGTCAGCGGCCTATGTCCACGAAAGCCATGCTGAGTTCAATTTTTTACTTTCCGGAAGATACGGATTCGTTTTGTAACGTGTCCCTTACCCCAATCCTGGCACGCTTACGGGCAATTGAGTCAACCGGCTCATTTATTAGGAGGTTCATGACAGCACATCAGACCACTGGCACTGATTTGAAAAGATATAACAGATTCCAAGCCCCAGACTGACCCTCGGGCACAGAGTGTCCCTTATCAAGCCAGTCTTCTCTGGACCAGCCTTAGGCAGAGGAAGCCAGTAATTTAATTAGAATCCGAGCTCTTTGGAGTGAAAAGTGATCATTTGTCATCGTGGCTTCAAGGACACCATCTCTCTGGCAGCTCTCCACCTCTTTTCAGAGTCGACGATCAGAAATCACCAGGAGCCTGACGGGTGATGTCACGGGAAGGACACAGGGTGTGTGGTTAGATGGAGCATCGCGCTCTGAAGCCAGCATCCTGGGCCCATCAGGTCATGTCCCCGGACCTCAACTTCCTAGTCTGTAAAGTAGGATGAATCAGAAGTCCTGACTTGACTCGTTGTCAACACAGTGTGTGAGGCAACCGCAGTGTCCTGATGAGGAGGGGGCCCTCAGCAAAGGGTGGTGGCTCCCAGGCCAGTGTCTGAGTTGGCTGGAAGAAACACACTATTTTTCAGCTGATGCTGCTCCAGTAATATGCACCAGGCACTGCAGAGTTCAATTTTTTACTTTCCGGAAGATACGGATTCGTTTTGTAACGTGTCCCTTACCCCAATCCTGGCACGCTTACGGGCAATTGAGTCAACCGGCTCATTTATTAGGAGGTTCATGACAGCACATCAGACCACTGGCACTGATTTGAAAAGATATAACAGATTCCAAGCCCCAGACTGACCCTCGGGCACAGAGTGTCCCTTATCAAGCCAGTCTTCTCTGGACCAGCCTTAGGCAGAGGAAGCCAGTAATTTAATTAGAATCCGAGCTCTTTGGAGTGAAAAGTGATCATTTGTCATCGTGGCTTCAAGGACACCATCTCTCTGGCAGCTCTCCACCTCTTTTCAGAGTCGACGATCAGAAATCACCAGGAGCCTGACGGGTGATGTCACGGGAAGGACACAGGGTGTGTGGTTAGATGGAGCATCGCGCTCTGAAGCCAGTATCCTGGGCCCATCAGGTCATGTCCCCGGACCTCAACTTCCTAGTCTGTAAAGTAGGATGAATCAGAAGTCCTGCCTTGACTCGTTGTCAACACAGTGTGTGAGGCAACCGTAGTGTCCTGATGAGGAGGGAGCCCTCAGCAAAGGGTGGTGGCTCCTAGGCCAGTGTCTGAGTTGGCTGGAAGAAACACACTATTTTTCAGCTGATGCTGCTCCAGTAATATGCACCAGGCACTGCTCTAAGATCTTCACATGTGTTGTGCTCGATTCTTTGCGACTCCATGAACTGTAGTCCTTCAGGCTCCTCTGTCCATGGGATTTCTCAGACAAGAATACTGGACTGGGTTGCTATTTCCTTCTCCAGGGAATCTTCCCCACCCAGGAACTGAATCTGCATGCTTAACTCATTTAAAAACTCACAGTCACTCTTGAGTGTGGGTGTGCTATCATCTCATTTTACATATGATGAACCTGAGGCTCAGAGAGGTTGCCCAAGGTCGTAGAACTGCTCTTGAACCCGCAGGGTCTCTGTTCTCAAACAGGGCACTGTAATGATGTTACTGCTTAAAATTGGAGGTACTGAGACCAGAAAAAAAATAATAAGAGCTAATTTTCACTTTCTTTTTGGAAAGCAGGCACCTTATGCCATTCATCTCATTTGTTATATCCCAATAAACTAAGTCCTGTTGTTATTACCATTTTACAGATGAGGAAACTGAGACCCAAGGAAGCTAATTAGCCTGAGCCGGATTATGCATCTGGTAAGTGTCTGAGTATAGAGCCTGCGTTCTCAACCTCTGCTGCTTGGAGTCCTAGACAGGCTCAGTTTTCTCGGTACTCCCTCTGGGTCAGTGGAGCAGCTGCTGGCTGAAGGGGAACTCACTGGAATAACCTCCCAAGGGCCCCAAGTCAAGGCCAGCTGTCCTGCACTGCTTGTCTGAGCAGCCCCAGAGAATGATGGTGGCTGAAGATGTTCAGGGATCATACCACTGAGAACCCATTGTACAGTTGAGTAAATTGTGAATAGCAGCCGGATTATGCATCTGGTAAGTGTCTGAGTATAGAGCCTGAGTTCTCAACCTCTGCTGCTTGGAGTCCTAGACAGGCTCAGTTTTCTCGGTACTCCCTCTGGGTCAGTGGAGCAGCTGCTGGCTGAAGGGGCACTCACTGGAATAACCTCCCAAGGGCCCCAAGTCAAGGCCAGCTGTCTTGCACTGCTTGTCTGAGCAGCCCCAGAGAATGATGGTGGCTGAAGATGTTCAGGGATCATACCACTGAGAACCCATTGTACAGTTGAGTAAATTGTGAATAGCTTCCCTGGTAGCTGAGTTGGTAAAGAATCTGCCTGCAATGCAAGACATCCAGGTTTGATACTTGGGTTGGGAAGATCCTCTGGAGAAGGAAATGGCAACCCACTTCAGTATTCTTGCCTGGGAAATCCCATGGACAGAGGAGCCTGGCAGGCCACAGTCCACAAGAGTCAGACACAACTTAGCAAATAAACCACCACCAAACTGTGAATGGAGAGAAGACATTTGCCCAACAAAACCAGCACTCAGGCCCCCTTTCAGGCTATGTTTTTCTTAAAGAAAGAAAAAAGGAAAGAAAGTCTGTAATATTATGTAATAATTATTCTCCAAAAATATCTAAAATAAGGGAAAGGATTTAAGTCCATATATAACTGTAGCATTTTCTTTATAGTAACAAATAATGTGAACCAATTCAATGGCCAGCAATAGGACTGTTTAAATACATTGTGGCAGTATGTGGAAATGACTCAAGTATCCATCACCAGAAGAAAGAATAAAGAAATGTATTGTATATAGACAAGGGAACACTAGCCTTAAGAAAGAAGGAAATCCTGACATTTGTGACAACATGGACTAATCTGGGGGACATTATGCATGTGTGCAAGCTCAGTTGCTTCAGTCGTGTCTGACTCTTTGCAACCCTTTGCCTGCAGCCCACCAGGCTCTTCTGTCCATTTAGATTCTCCAGGCAGTAATACTGGAGTGGGTTGCCATGCCTTGCTCCAGGGGATCTTCCTGAAACAGAGGTTGCATCTCTTCTGTCTTCTGCATTGCAGGTGGATATTTTTTTTTTTTTTTTTTACCACTGAGCCACTGGGGAAACCTCCAGAGGACATTATGCTAAGCGAAATAACCCAGAAAGACAAATACTACATAATTCCATTCATATCTAAAATAGTCACACTCACAGAGAATACAATGGTGGTTTCCAGGGGCTGGAGGATGGGGGAATTCAATGGATATGAAGTTTCTTTTCTACCAGAGGATCCGTGCTAAGAGATGGCTGTATCACAGGGTACCTCTAGTTAACAATACTGTATTGTGCAGTTAGAATTTGTTAAGAGGGTAGATCTCAGGTTAAGGGCTCTTCCCACAAAGTAAATAAAGGGACTCAGGGATTTTCTGCAAGGTGCTGGATGAATCTGTTACCTTGATCGTAGTGATGGCGTCACAGGTGTTTGCAAATATCCAGACTCAACCAATTGTATACATTTAGCATGTACGGGCCTCTGTATATCAATTGTGCCTCAGTGAAGCCAGTTTAAAAATCACAGTGCATCCACAGAATAGAATATTGTATAGCTGCTCTCAATAACTCTCTTCGGTCACCTCCACAAGGAGGTTGCCGACAGTTTGGGGGCTTCCCAGGTGGCATGATGGTAAAGAATCCACCTGCCTGTGCAGCAGACGCAGGAGATGTGGGTTTGATCCCTGGGTCGAGAAGATCTCCTGGAGGAGGAAATGGCAACCCACTCCAGTATTCTTGCCTGGAAAATTGTATGGACAGAGCAGCCTGGCAGGCTACAGTCCATGGGGTCACAAAGGATCAGACACAATTGAGCACCCATACAAGTAAGCTTTCATCAATGTTTGTGAAAAGTTTAGCATGGGGTGGGAAATGCGTGTGAGGTCACATTCAATGGGGGAAAAAAATTATAGGACTTCCCTGGTGGTATCGCGGTAGTTAAGAGTCTGGGCTTCCACTGCAAGGGGAAGGCATTCCATTGCTGGTCGGGAAACTGAAATCCCGCATGCTCGAAGTATGGCCAAAAATAAAGTTACTCAGTCATGTCAGACTCTTTGCAACCCCATGGACTGTAGCCTACCAGGCTCTTCCATCCATGGGATTTTCCAAGCAAGAATACTGGAGTGGGTTGCCACTTCCTTCTCCAGGAAATCTTCCTGACCCAGGGATTGAACCCGGGTCTCCTACATTATAGGCAAATGCTTTACCATCTGCTGCTGCTACTGTGCTAAATCGCTTCATTCGTGTCCGACTCTATGCGACCCCATAGATGGCAGCCCACCAGGCTCTGCCATCCCTGGGATTCTCCAGGCAAGAACACTGGAGTGGGTTGCCATTTCCTTCTCCAATGCATGAAAGTGAAAAGTGAAAGTGAAATCACTGAGTCGTGTACAACTCTCAGCAACCCCGTGGACTGCAGCCCACCAGGCTCCTCTGTCCATGGGATTTTCCAGACAGGAGTACTGGAGTTTACCACCTGAGCCACCAGTTAAAACAAAAACCCTCCCCAAAACAAAAAGAATTAAGCCTTTCTTCTACTTTCAGTTAAAACCCTTGTTGTGATCCTGGGACTGAGTCCTGCTTCCTTTTAAAAAAAAAAAAAGAAAGAAAGAAATCAGAATTCAAAACTAATAGAGGTCATAGTCATTGCCTTGAGGGAGGGAGTCATTTGATTATTCTGCCTCCTAATTTTTCCCTTATTGTCCAGTGTCCAGTCGCTCCACCCAGAGTGGCTTTTACTGCCGTAATGTGACTTGAGCCTGTCGACCAGTCTCCACCTCCACTGCCTGTACCTCAGCCCAGGTACCCTCACCTTTCACTTGGGAAAAAACAGCAGCCCTCCAGTTGGTCCCCCAAAGCCAAGGTGTGCTCCCTTCAGTCACAGCTCACGTTGCCACCACAGTGACCTTTATGAAACATGAACATGACCGCGGTCTTCCCTCACCAAGTGCTGCCCATGGCTCCCCGTTGCCCTCAGGGTGAAGCCTGAACTCAACGTGACACCCAGCTTCCCCTGCAGTCTGATCGCATTTTTCAGCATTTTCCATCTCTCACTCTCTATGCCAGCCAAGCAGAAAGTTCTGCCCGCCTCTGACCTTCCGGGCTCCTTCTAGCCCAGGGACCCGGTCACGCGGCCTTCCTCCCACCTAGCACACCCCCGCCTTCCTTCCGCTAACTTATCCTTCTCTTCAGTTTAGCTTCTCCTCCCTCTCCCTGTCCCCGAGACTAGGTCAGTGTCCTTCACCAGCGCCCCTGCTCCCCCTGCCTCATTCATGGCGTTGTTTGTCTTTTGTTGTAATTATCTGCTAGAATACAACCTCTGCAGGGACAAGATATTTCTTCTGGTCCAGCCACAAACACCGGTGCATTCAGTCGGCACTCAGTTTTGCTGAATTGATGCCTCAGATAGGAGGCTGGTTTGGGGGTCTAAATTCCCTAGCCGTTTTAGGGGAAAGAAACTTTGGGGGGAAACTTAAATGACCCGTATCTATTGTATTTAGAGGACACTTTCCTCTTAAATGTGATTGTCTTTCCCACTGTGCTATAAGAGAGCTTCCCAAGTGGCTCAGGGGTAAAGAATCCGCCTGCCAATGCAGGAGATGCGGGAGACATGGGTTCGATCCCTGGATTGAGAAGATCCCCTGGAGGAAGAAACGGCAATCCACTCCAACATTGTTGCCTGGAAAATCCCATGGACAGTGGAGACTGGAGGGCTACAGTCCATGGGGTCACAAAGTATCACACACAACCGAGCAACTGAGCACACAAGTGCACTCTGTACTATAAGAATTTAGCCTCTCCATGCTCTAAAATGCATACAGCCCACCAGGTGGTCAACGAAACGTTTAAAAAATACAGAAGCTCAGGCACTACCGGCAGGAACTCTCATTCAGCAAGTCTGGAATGAGACCCAGGAATCTATATTCGTTAGGCAGTCCTGTGGGGGACTCTGACACATACAGCCACCCAGCTTGGGGTGCCACTGAAATATAGATGAGCCCAGCTTTGTGCCTGGCAGTCTGGAGCAGGTCTGTGCCTCCGATTCCTTTCTCCTCGGGTCCCACATATTCTACCTATTGAGTGATACATACGTGTGAATTACCCTCCAGAGCTGGAGACCCACGTTCTTCTCTGAGACTGCTCAGAACAGAAGTGCACACCAAGCCCATCAGACTGCAGAGAGGACGATTCTTCCTGCTTATTAAGGATATTATAGAGGCAGCTGGCCGACCACGTTAGTATGACAGGTCTATTTTCATATGGAAAAGAAAATTATAGAGAGGCATAAACATTTGCTAACTAGAGAGATGTTATTATAGCCTGCAAATTGCATTCAGATGTTCAGTAATACTGGAGTTAATGGATTTCTGAGAGTTCTTCAGCAAGCTGGCCCATCTAAGAAAAAAAAAACCTTTTTTCTTTCTGTTTTTATTAAAAGGGTGTCACCGTGCCTCCTGATGTGGGAAGGGGGAATCCTGAGTCTGTAGGGGTCTGGGGGCTGCCTGGGGACAACACTGCCTCTGCGTCTGTTAAGTGTGAGACCGTCAGGGAAACCCTTCCTGCATCCTTGCAGAGAAATTAAAGAACAGAAAAGAATTACTGAGCCAAGACCTCTGGTGAGCACGTTACATCACATCTCATTTTATCCTCCCCAAACTCAGTGAAGTGGACTATTGCCTTTTCATAGACAAGGAGTTGGAGGCACAGAAGGTTCAGGGGTCTTGCTTAAAATCGAACAGCTGAGAAGTACAAGAGGTGGGATTGGAACTCATACCATTCAACCGCAGAACCCAGACTCTCTCAGTTAGCAAATTCTAGATGCGAGGCTTACATAGGCCTGCAGGGCAGCTATTGTACCCATTTTACAGATGTGTCTCCAGAGGCTCAAAAAGTCACTTGTCCAAGAGACAGAACCAGGATGTGAACCAGATCCATGTGACTTAACCCAGACTGCCTGTCAGCAGATACCATTTGAAATGCTCCTGCACACCAGGCTCTGAGACACACAGCTGGGGGACACAACAGATACCACCCCAGCCCCGTGCTGCTCAGGGCTCCCTCTGGCACAGGAAACCCATGGAAAAGAAGTTGAGGCTGTTGCTACTGATGATCACTGTGCTCTCTCCCCTCACTCTGCTTATCTTGATCCACATTGCTCGGTCATCAGGACCCTCCATCCTGGCCCCCGTGTAGAATCTGACCCAAAGAGTCCTCCCCACTTCACCTGGAGGCCCGCTTTCCAGAACATGGATTCATAAAATCCAGTGATGGTCAGTGACCCTTCTCCTATTGGGGAAGCCATTGACCTTTAGAACCAGAAGATTCTGGAACATCCTGTCCACTCTGCATTTTGCTGATGGGGAAACTGAGACTGGGGCGATGTATCTAGAAGCCAAGGAACACCAGGGATTACCAGCAACCACCAGAAGCCAGCAGAGAGGCGTGGAGCAAACTGTCCAGCCTCCACCTTAATGTGGTGCCTCTTGCCTCCTGAATTGTAAGAGAACATATTTCTATTGTTTTAAGCTACAAAATGTGTGTGCGTGTGCACGAGCATGCGTGTGCTCAATCATGTCCAACTCTTTGTGGCCCCATGGACTGTAGCCCGTCAGGCTCCTCTGTCCATGGTATTTTCTAGGCAAGAATACTGGAGTGGGTTGCCATTTCCTACTTCAGGGATCTTCCTGACCCAGGGATCGAACCTGTGTCTCTTGCATCTCTTGCATTAGCAGGTGGATTCTTTACCACTAGTACCACCTGGGAAGCCCCAGAATTGTGAGAGAATAAATTTCTCTTGTTTTAAGCCACTAAATTAGTGTATATTTATTACAGAAGCCCTAGGAAACTGATATACCTGTCTTGCTCCAAAAGGTTTTTATAGGGTTTATTTATACCTGCCTTGTTCCAAAAGGTTTTTATAGGGTTTATTTAATACAAGAGAAAATCAGGAAAAGGAAATAAAATAAGGATAAAATTAAGGAAAAGGACATGGAGAGAGTAGAAAAGATGGAGATAAGAACCACCTGTATAGACAAATTTGAAACTGTGCTAGACATGGATGGCACCGTTGGGTTCTGGACTTGTTAGTAACTGAAGGAAAACAAATAACCCTGACGTCATAGATGAGCCACTGTTTCTATAAGAAACAAACATAGTCACACACAGTGAGTGCTGTAACTGAGTGGGGTGAAGCATTCTTTAAAAAGAGAAAGAGTCTGTTGCGACTTCTCTCACAACATTCTTAATAAAGGAGGTGCCTGGTAAATATCTGTTGAAAATAACCAAGACTTTTCCCCTTTGAGGCAATGGTTTCAGAAAGTAGACAAACCCTCAAGTTTCAAGAGCAGAGAGAAACGGACCTAGCATATCCTGGAGATAAATTTTTTGAATACATAATATTAAAATATTAAACAGGCCTCCTAGGGACACACTTCCTGTGGCTTCCTGTTCAGACCCTGGGCGAGCATCCTGACTGGTGATTGCACTCGCTTCCCCAGGGGAAGCAGCAGAAAAAGTCAATTGTCTCAATCTGCCTTCAGCATCTCAACCGGGACTCTGAGCCCCAGGCTAACCCAAGAGTCTACTCTCCACAGGCCACATTTCCAGTCTTCCTAGAGGGACTCTGCATCTAAATTCATTTGTGTCTCTATTTGTAAATTCAACCACTCTTTTGCTGGTCAGTTGCAAGCCCGCACAGAGTGCTAGGAACCCAGCGAGGAGAAGAGATTGGATGGGATGGGAAACGGAGTTCCCAGTGCCAGCCAGCGCGTGCTCTGAGTTGTGTCAAACTCTATGCGACCTCATGGACTGTAACCCCCACCAGGCTCCACAGGGTCCTCTGTCCATGGGATTTTCCAGGCAAGAATATTGGAATGGGTTGCCATTTCCTCCTCCGGGGGGATCTTCCCAACCCAGGGATCAAACCCACCTCTCTTGCATCTCTTGTGTTGGTAGGCAGATTCTTTACCATCTGAGCCACCTGGGGAGCCTAGTCCTGTGGCTGGCAAAGGGCAGAGGCTCAAAGGTCATGGTCACCTTTCGTCTCCTCTCTTCTCCAAATGAATTTTGGGAGCTACAAGGCTTACCGGGTGGTTCTGGTCATGTCGAAGGTATATCATTCTGTTCAGTTCTCTCAGTGGGTGACTTTTGGGTCACATGTTTTTGTTTTTGTTTTGACTCTACCGTGTGGCATGCGGGACCTTAGTTCCCCCACCAGGGATCGAACTTGTGCCCCGTGAAGGGGAAGCATAAAACCAGGGAAGTCCAAAGGGTCACAAGTTTCTGAAAGCTGGATGATCAGACCTCAGCTCCCAAGAAGTTCTCTGTATTTATTAAGCAAATAAATGAACAAATGAATATAAGAAATCAGTGTTTGTTTTTAAAATAAATTCCTTGTTTTTTTTTTTTTTAAATGTAATTTTAATGGATAAAAGTAATACACGCACATATGGACAGACTTATGGACAAGGGTAGGGGAGAAGAGGGAAAGGATGAGATAAATGGAAAGAGTAACATAGATTCATATACATTAACACATGCAAATAGATAGCCAATGGGAATTTGCTCTATGATTTAGGGAACTCAAACCTGGGCTCTGTAATAACCTAGAGGGGTGGGAATGGTTGGGAGGTGGGAGGGAGATTCAAGAGAAAGAGGACATATGTATACCTATGGTTAATGCATGTTGATGAATGATAGAAATCACACCCATATTGTAAAGAGTCATCCACTGATCAAAAATAAGTATTTTTTAAATGTAATTTTAAATGGATAAAATTAATACATGCACATAAAAAGTAATACATAAAAATTCAAACAGTACAAAGTACATGCAGTGAAAATTAAGTATTGATCCCATCACCAAGTCCCTCCTCAGCTTTCCCTAGAAATGGTCACATTAATGATGAAACTGAGGAGGACCCGTGGGGCCCTCCCAGGTACAAATCCTTTCTGTGAGCCTCCCCTTCTTAGAAAAGGTTTCACTCAGCCTCCCTGACTTTCTCTGAGTTCCAAAGGGCAGGTTCAAATGGGTGCCACTCAGAAAATGGGGACTTCCCTGGTGGCTCAGTGGTAAAGAGTCTACCTGCCAAGCAGGAAATGCAAGTTTGATCCCTGGGTCTGGAAGATCCCCTGGAGGAGGAAATGGCAACTCACTCCAGTATTCCTGCCTGGGATATCCCATGGACAGACAAGCCTGGCTGGCTACAGTCCATGGGTTCGTAAAGAGGTGGACTCAGCTTAGTGACTAAACAACAATAATGTCCCTTTCCTAAAGGAGCTTGTAGTCTAGACGGCAATCATATGCTCAAACTAGGAACTTCAATACATTGCCTTTTGTACTGAGAGAAAATGCTACAGAAAAGGTCAACATAGAGAAAGTTCCAAGGACAGAGCAACTGACTTGTCCTTGGGAGCAGTGAGGAACGCTTCACAAACTGGGTTTTGAAGAGTGACTAGGAGTTTTCTAAGCATAGGAGAAAAGACAGGCATTCTAGGTAGATGGAGCAGTATGATCAAAGGTGAGGAAATACTGGAACCTGATGTATATTTAAGAGATCAGTACCCTCTTTCCCCAGTGATAACCTGATTTCTTTTGACCTGGGAGTATGGCTGCTTTAGGGCCTTCCCTGTAGCTCAAACAGTAAAGAATCTGCCTGCAACGCAGGAGACCTGGGTTCGATCCCTAGGTCAGGAGGATTCTCTGGAGAAGGGAATAGCAGTCCACTCCAGCATTCTTGCCTGGGAAATCCCATGGACAGAGGAGCCCGGCGGGCTACAGTCCATGGGGTCACAAAGAGTCGGACACGACTAAGCGACTAACGCTGCTACTACCATGGCTGCTTTGGGGCTTCCCAGGTGGCTCAGGGGTAAAGAACCCGCCTGCCAATGCAGGAGACACAGGAGATGCAGTTGCAATCCCTGGATCGAGAGGATCCCCCAGAGTGGGAGGAGACACTCCACTCCAGTATTCTTGCTTGGGAAATCCCACAGACAGAGGAGCTTGGTGGGCTACAGTTCATAGGGTCTCAAAGAATTGGATGCAACTGAGCAGGCAGGCACGCACACACGTGAGTGCTCGGAGAGATGAGCCCACAGGATATTCGACAGCTCTTGGTGGCATGCGGGGTTTGCTTCCCTCAACATTATGTTGATTGGTCTCTAGATGCTCCTTTTACTTGATGAGCTCACTCCAGAAGCACATTCGACCTTCAGCGGTGGTGACAGAAGCCCTGCCTGCAAGTCACTAATCTACTGTGTGCCAGTCCTCTCGGCAGTGACCTCTATAACTTTATTTGCAGACTGGTCACATGAAGATCTCACCTAGAGATATTTCAAGTGACTCAGATACAGGGCTTCCCAGGTGGTGCTAGTGGTAAAGAACCTGTCTGCCAGTGCAGGAGACATATTCCCTGGAGGAGGGCATGGAAATCCACTCCAGTATTCTTGCCTAGAGAATCCCATAGACAGAGGAGCCTGGCAGGGTCTGTGGGGCCAAAAAGAGTCAGACAGGACTGAAGTTACTTAGCAGCAGCAGATATGAGGAAATGTGATTTACCTGGGGAGACAATATGACATGTAGAGAAAGCTCTTGAACTCTTGAGTCATAGAGGACAGGTTTCAAATTACGGCTCTGCCATCTAGACATACTCTATCGGGATTCATTGGGTGCAAATGACAGGAATCCCAGCTGAATCTTACTTGGAGTGGGAGGAAAAGAGTCACCCCCCCCCCAATGCTGAAAATGTACCAAGCTCTTCATTATCACCAAGATTTTCAGCTACTATTTGCTATCTTTTGAATGGTCTCCATTTTCCCAATCCTCCACTGGAATAACGTACATGTCTCTTTATTTCATTTTTATCTGTGGCTGTTCTGGGTCTTTATTGTGGCACCAGGGCTTTCTCTAATTTCGGCGTGTGGGCCTAGTTGCCCTGCAGCATGTGGAATCTTAGTTCCTTGACAAGGAATCAAACTCACCTCCCCTGCATTGGAAGGCAGGTTCTTAACCATTGGGCCATCAAAGAGGTCCCGAACATGTCTCTTGAGATCATATCTTAGAGATCATCTCCTCTAGCAGGCTGCAGTAAGCCACCCAGACTCACTTTCAGCTACTGGAATGCAAGGCCCTGGCAGTGCTTACCTCCATGTCCCTGTCCAGAAAATGCCTCCAATCAAAGAGAACTATGGGCTTCCCCAGTGGCTCAGCAGTAAAGAATCTGCCTGCAAGGCAGGAGCCATAGGAGACAAGTGTTCACTCCCTGGGTCAGGAAGATATCCTGGAAAAGGGAATGGCAACCCACTCAAGCAATCTTGCCTGGAGAATCCCATGGACATAGAAGCCTGGCAGGTGACAGTCCACAGAGTCGCAAAGAGCTGGACACAAATGAAGCATGCATGCACGCAGAGAATTATCCCACCCAAAGTCACTTCACCTTCCTGGGGCCGACCCACATCCATGAATTGTTCCACATGGCTGTATACCAACCTGACCACTTTGTCTCAAGGAAGAACAACCCTTGGGACCATCCCAGCTCCACAGCTCACTTCATCCAGATGGATCAGCTGAAGATTTATTGCTCCCACATCACAATTCAACTCCTTTGCATGACTCTACTTCCCTCACTTACCAAAGATTCTGATCTGGAGGACGTTCCCAGAGAAATCTCCTGCATGAAGATCTTTAATCAGAATCTACTTCTTAAGAGACACGGTGGGAGCCCCAACACCTCATAAGTCTAAGTCACATATCAGGTCCAGGAAACTTTCAGCTGCACCTCATCAAAACTCTAACTCAAAATTATTTAACAATTATGACATTTATTGTCTCCAAGGAGACTCTAGGGCTTCCCTGGTAGCTCAGCTGGTAAAGAATCTGCCTGCAATGTGGGAGACCTGGGTTTGATCCTTGGGTTGGGCAGAGAAGGGAAAGGCTACCCACTCCAGTATTCTGGCCTGGAGAATTCCAGGGACTGTATAGTCCATGGGGTCACTTCACAGTTGGTCAGCTCATCAGCTCAGTGACATCTTCAGAGACCCAGACGCTTCTCCTCCTTCTGCTGGTGCACGCGCTCAGGCACTCAGTCACTGTCCGACTCCTTGCGGCCCCATGGACTATAAACAACCAGGCTCCTCTGTCCATGAAATTTTCCAAGGAAGACTATTGAAGTAGATTGCCATTTCCTCCTTCAGGGGATCATCCCAACCCAGGGATCAAACCTGCATCTCTTGCGTCTCCTGCCTTGGCAGGAGGATTCTTTACCACTGCGCCACCTGATGTTAAATGCTAACTTCAACCTCAAGCTGTCACAAGATAGCTGCCGCAGTTCCAGGCATCATGCCCAGATATGGCCATGCCTAGAAGTAAAAGAGAGCCCATCTCTTCTTCTAGGAAACGATATGATTTTCCCAGCATCCTCTCAGTAAGCCCTTGTACCCTTATTGGCCACGGTTGGGTCACATGCTGATTCCTGAACCAATCACTGACAAGGAGGATCAGGTCTGCACAGGGATGGGGTATCCACCCCATGAGAAACCTGGCAACAGGGGAGGCATGGATACCTGACAGATATTAGGATTTTTGTTAGTTAAAGAAGAGGGGAAATTCATGAAAGGTGGACCAGCAAGAATAGCATCCTCCTTTGTGTCCCTTGGCAGGCTATTCCTCTACTTTATGGATGCTTAATCACTTCAGTCATGTCTGATTCTCTGTCCATGGGATTTCCCAGGCAAGAATATTTGAGGAATAGGTTGCCACACCCTCTTCCAGGGGTTCTTCCTGACCCAGAGACCCCATGTATCTTAGGTCTCTGGCATCAGCAGGCAGGATCTTTACCACTAACACCACCTGGGAAGCCCCTATAACACGCCCTAATTCAGTGAAGAAATCTGCCTACTTCCCTGCCCCCCTCATGAGACAAAGCTCTGTGTGATCAGACAGCTCACCTCTCCATGCTAGGCCCTGGAAGACCCAATGATGAGAACATCAAAGCCCCTGTTCTTTGAAATTTACATGCAACAGATACATTGAGGGTGCAGTGTAACATCAATGCTAAGTACTAGGAACAGAAATAAAACAATAAAAGATAATTAGGAGTGATTAGGATTCTTCTTCAGAAAGTGTGTTTCAAAGACTTCCTGATAAGATTACCTTTGAACTGAGACTTGGAGAAGGCAAAGGAGGGAGCCACATCTGTGATCAGTGAAGTGCTCTCCAAGATTAGTGAACAGTAGGTGCAGCCCACTCCAGTGTTCTTGCCTGCAGAATCCCAGGGACAGAGGAGCCTGGTGGGCTGCCGTCATGGGGTCGCACAGAGTCAGACACGACTGACACGACTTAGCAGCAGCAGCAGGTGGCAAAGCCTAGAGGATGATTGCCTTGTTCACCAACAATGAACCCGGGTGGCACTAGTGGGAAAGAACCCGCCTGCCAATGCGGGAGACTTAAGAGATGGGGGTCGGATCCCTGTGTCGGGAAGATCCGCTGGAGGAGGGCATGGCAACCCACTCCAGTATCCTTGCCTGGAGAACCCCATGGACAGAGGAGCTTGGCGGGCTACAGTCCATAGGGTCACAAAGAGTCGGACACGACTGAAGTAACTTAGTACGCACGCAGGTGCAAAATCCCAGAGCACGATTGCCTCATTCACAGAGAAACCAGAGGTCAGTATAATGAGCAGAGGCTAGGTTAACACCACCTCATAGAAACACAGTGTGCTTACAAATATAATTTTCAATTTTCTTGTATCTACAGTTTTAAAGAGATGAAAATAACCTGAACATATTTTATTTGAGCCAATATACCTAAAATATTATCATTTCAACAGTACTAACATTTGAAAGTCTCAATGAGCTATTTCACATTATTTTATTCCTATTGTCTTCAAATAAGGGAATGTCACATCCAGTGTAGTTCACACTCACAATGTATCTGAATTTATAATTTTATTTATTTACTTTTGGCTGTGCTGGGTCTTCTTGTTGCTGTGCGGGCTTTTCGAAAGTTGCAGAGATGGTGGGCTCAGTAATCGTGGTTCCCAGGCTCTAGAACACAGGCTCAATTGTTATGGCACACAGGCTTAGTTGCCCTGAGGCATGTGAGATCTTCCCAGACCAGAGATCGAATTTGTATCTCCTGTATTGGCAGGTGTAGTCTTTACACTGAGCCACCAGGGAAGCCAGCGCACCTGAATTTAAACATATTCTAAGTGTTCAGTGGCCAGACGCAGGCAGTGTAGGTCAAGGACACAGAGAACCTTACTGCACAGTTTCAAAATACAGGGCTGGATGAAGCTCACGCTGGAATTGATATTGCTGAGAGAAATATCAATAACCTCAGATATGCAGATGACACCACCCTAATGGCAGAAAGCCTCTGCCAGATGCCAGAAAGCATATGCCAATGGTGCCGCAACCATTGAGCCTGTGCTCTAGAGCCTGGGAACCACGATTACTGAGCCCACCATCTCTGCAACTTCAGAAAAGCCCGCCGAGCAATGAAGACCCAGCACAGCCTACAGAGCCTCTTGATGAAAGTGAAAGAGAGTGAAAAAGCTGGCTTAAAACTCAACATTCAAAAAACTACGATCGTGGCAGCCAGTCCCATCATGTCATTGCAAATAGAAGGGAAAAAAATGGAAACAGTGACAATTTTTGTGGGCTCCAAAATCACTGTGGATGGTGACTGCGGCCATGAAATTAAAAGATGCCTGCTCCTTGGAAGAAAAGCTGTGAGAAGTCTAGACAGAGTATTAAAAAGCAGAGACATCACTTTGCCGACAAACATCTGTCTAGTCAAGGCTATGGTTTTTCCAGTGGTCATGTATGGATGTGAGAGCTGAACCATAAAGAAAGCTGAGTGCCAAAGAATTGATGCTTTCCAACTGTGGTGCTGGAGAAAACTCTTGAGAGTCCCTTGGAGTGCAAGGAGATCCAACCAGTCCATCCTAAAGGAAATCAGTCCTGGGTGTTCATTGGAAGGACTGATGGTGAAGCTGAAACTCAAATACTTTGGCCACCTGATGCAAAAACCTGATTCATTTGAAAAGACCCTGATGCTGGGAAAGATCAAGGGCAGGAGGAGAAGGGGATGACAGAGGATGAGATGGTTGGATGGCATGACCGACTCAATGGACATGAGTTTTTGAGCAAGCTCTGGGAGATGGTGAAGGACAGGGAAGCCAGCATTCTGCAGTCCATGGGGTCGCAAAGAATCAGACAAGACTGAGCAACAACAAGCTGGGAAGCCACTGGAGGGACTTGAGCAGCAACATGGCTTCATTTTTTTGTTTTAAAACAAAAACTGTGGCTTTTAGCAGAGATTTTTCTCCTTCTTACATCAAAGGAGGAAACAGAGAAATAGACTTACAAACAAAAGGAAAAGAAAGCATGGGGAGCAACAGATTAGGAATTTGGGGTTAACCCATACACACTACTATAGACAAAACAGATAAATAACAAGTACCCTATTGTATAGTGCAGGGAACTATACTCAATATTTTATATATAATAGCCTATTTGAAAGTGAAAGTTTTAGTCATTCAGACATGTCTGACTCTTTGGGACCCCATGGACTGTAGCCCACCAGGCTCCTCTGTCCATGGGATTCTCCAGGCAAGAATACTGGAGTGGGTCACCATGCCCTCCTCCAGGGGATCTTCCCGACCCACGGATTGAACCTGAGTCTCCTACACTGCAGGCAGATTCTTTGCCATCCGAGCCTATATGGGAAAAGAATCTGAAAAAGAATACACATATCACTTTCCTGTAAGCCTGAAACATTGTAATCAACTCTACTTCATAAATTAATTAATTTTTAAAAAGAAGCTTTGGGAAAAAAAAAGAAGCTGAGTGACAAAAAGCCGCAGGAACTAACCCCTGCCTGTGAATGCAGAGGGGGCTGGACTCACGGCATGGATGAGCTACCCTAGAGCTACGCTAGGTCTGTTCCCATCCCATCCCTCCATCTTTGGGGGAGGTGGGGGAGGGGTGCAGGAGTTGGGGTGGGGAGGGGGTGACCTCTCACAGATGGAATTTCCCTGAGGGAGGCTGTCATTCGCTCAGCTGTCTTCCTTCGAGAGTCTTCCTTTGCTGATCCATAAAGGAAATCACAAACAGTAATTACTACAATTTGTGGCAAGTCTCTGGAAAACCATCCCAGACTCTGGGATGCTATTGTCCACCCTGCGCATTCTAGCCCACTGCTCTCAGGCATTTTCAGCTTAGGGATATTGTCCTCCAAAACACTCATCAGCTAAGGTCCAAATCAGACCCTCTTCAACCTACAAATGAGTTCAGTTCTTTGAAGTGTTCTGTTGAGTCCATTTGTCCCAAGGTCCCGCGACCCCAGACAAGTGACAGATACACATCCCTGCAAATGAAGTAAAGTCTGATCGGCTGACTTGTCTTGTTTTGTTCTGTGCTCAGAGAAGCTTCATTCAAAGATGTTTACATGATGACCTTCCTCTTTTTATCATAAATAAGACATGAGTCACCTTCATAAATAAACCATGAGACCTAGAGGTTAAATGGCCCCACACAATGGTTCATGCCGTCAGCTGGTGCTGGGCAGGGAGAGCCCGTCTTTGCTCTGGTGGGCAGCTTTGCTCATTTCTAGAAATGTCTGTGTTTCTACATTAAACTGTTTCTAAAAACAAATGAGGACAGATCACAGTGCTGTTGATCCAGGCCTGATTGGGCATTCTGATATTTTTCCTTCAAAGTGAGCAGCTCTGATTAACATAATTTGAAAATCCTCCTACTGTTACTGCCCAGTGTCTCAAAAACTCCAGGCATCCAAATGTGGTCTCACAGTTTTCCAACAGTTTTATTAAGGAATTTACATACCATAAAATTAGCTCGTTTGAAGTGCCTATGCATGCTTAGTCGCTCAGTCGTGTTGAACTCTTTGACGCCCCATGGGTTGTAGCCCACTGGGCTCCTCTGTCCGTGGGATTTTCCAGGCAAGAACACTGGAATGGGTTGTCATTTCCTCTTCCACGGGATCTTCCTGACCCAGGAATGGAACCTGTGTCTCTGGCATCTCCTGCATTGCAGATGGATTCTTTATCTGCTGAGCCAACTGGGAAGTTTTAAGTGGAGTTCTCCAATGTGAGTTGGGCTTCCTCCCAACATGGGGGCTCAGTTACGAGGATGAACTTCCCAAGAGAGGAAGTGGAGTGGAAGGCACGTCACTCCCATGACCACACTTCAGAAGTCCTGCAGCGCCTTTCTGCTATGTTCTCTTCATTAGAGCCCAGCCATATCCAAAACCAAGAGGAATCAGATGATATCTCATGGATGGCATGTGACAAAAAGTGTGTGGACACGTCTTAAAACCCACCCAGTCCACCCTCAGGCCATGGATTACTCATAGTCTTCCCACAAGCAAAATAGAGGCGTTGTCTCCTAAGATCCTACCTCCCTACAGTTCTTAGTAGATTTACAAAATTGTGCCAATACCACCACAATCTGATTTTAGATCATTTTTATCATGCTTCCAAAAGAGCCCATCCCCTTTTCCACCCACAGATTCAGGCAATCATTAATCCACCCACTTAGATTTTCCTTTTCTGGACAGTTTATATCAATGGGCTCACACACTATGTGTCATTTTGTAGGTAGTTTCTTTTACATAGGGTTATTATGTTTGAAGTTTATCCATATTGTAACAAATATCAATACTTCATTCTTTATACTCCCCACTCTCACAATTTTTGCCACATCTAAGCATCACCTATACTATTTTTTACTTATTATTTTCTTTAAAATGACTGTGTTGTTTTTTTTAAAAGCAGTATTGAAAGAAAACTTGACATTAATACTAGGAATGGAAAACCAATACCACTTACACGAATGGAAAGCAACTGGAAAATAAAATAAAATGTTGTGGATTCTATCTCCATAAAAATCAAGCAATCAATCAAATGTTATTTAATTCTAGTTGGTTAACAACCACTGTGAGGTTCTAAGACTCAGTGTGTTAAAGGAGAGACTAATAAGTGTCATTGGGACCTGATTTATTTATTTGCTTTTTGGGTGAAGCAGAAAAGAATAAGTTTATTGCTTTACCAGTCGATGGGAGACACAGCAGGCTCCTGTCTCAAAAATCTATATGTCCCCTGGACCTGATTTAGATGACAAGAACATCGGACCCAGTGTTCCAGCTAGATGAAACTTTGAGAGAGGTAGGGAGGATTTGGGGAGAGAGTGTCTCTGTTTTGCATGCTGGAAGAATATAGAGAATTCAGGGTAGAAAGTGGGCTGTGGCAGGTTTTAAGACGTGTCCACATATTTTTTGTCGCTTACCATATGGGGAAGTCACCTAATTCTTCTCTTTTTGGATATGAGCTAAGCTCTAATGAAGAGAACACAGCACAAGTGATGCTGCATGACCTCTGAAGCGAGGTCATAAAAGTGACGTGCCTTCCACTCCATTTCCTCTCTTGGGAAGTTCATCCTCGTAACTGAGCAACCATGTTGGGAGGAAGCCCAACTCACACTGCAGAGGCTACACGTAGGTGTCCAGGTTGCCCTCCTTAGGGTCCTAGCCAACAGTCAAGTACCCACCAGCTGATAGGGAGGTGAACCCTTAGATGATTTCTGCGCCAGTCTTTGAGCCATCACAGCTGATGCTGTGTCGACCAGCACTCCAAGGAGGACTGTCGACAAGCTGTTCCCCACTGGTGGTGGTTTAATCACTGAGTCATGTACGACTCTTGCGACTCTGTGGACTATAGCCCACCAGGCTCCTCTGTCCATAGGATTTTTCCAGGCAAGAATACTGGAGTGCATTGCCATGTCTTTCTCCAAGCCCTGCCCAAATTCCAGACTGGTGAACAAAACAAGTTGTTGTTTTAAGCCAAAAAATAGTAGTGAGACAAGTAGGCACTTCCCCCTAATCTCAAAGGGAGAGATATTAAAGAGCCATTAGCACTAAACTGAGCATGTCTCGTTGAAGTGTAAAAAGGATGGCAAGACCATTGAAATAACTTTCTCATTCTGTGAGTCTCTTATTTAATGCTCACCTGCATACCTCTTTTTTGCACATTCTTTTCCCTGGGTTAGAGGGACCCTTTTCATTACACTTCCTAGCATAAAGTGTACTTCTTTATGCTTGCCTCAGCCTTGTCTTGTTTAAGTTTACTGGGTTACCTAGTCCTGCTTTGAGCATCCAAAACTCTCCAAATGGGCTTCCCTGGTAGCTCAGTTGGTAAAGAGTCTGCCTGCAATGCAGGAGACCCCAGTTTGATTCCTGAGTCAGGAAGATCTCTGGAGAAGGGATAGGCTACCCACTCCAGTATTCTTGGACTTTCCTGGTGGCTCAGCTGGTAAAGAATCTGCCTGCAATGCAGGAGACCTGGGTTCAATCCCTGGGTTGGGAAGATCCCCTGGAGAAAGGAAAGGCTACCCACTCCAGTATCCTGACCTGGAGAATTTCATGGACTATACAGTCCATGGGGTCACAAAGAGTCGGACACAACTGAGCAACTTTCAGTTTCAACTTTCCAAGCCTTTAACTTACGATGCCATTCTGCGAATATCCTGTTAATAATACCTTACTGGTCTTCCAACTCCTTGGGGACCAGAGCCCTGTCTCGTCTCCATCTCCAGGGCCTCTCCCAGGTCTCAATTTATCTTTGCTGCCTGAATGACCTTGAAAGAAACCTAGTAAATACCAATGGTTTTAAATTGGAGCTGGTGATAAAGGCCACACCTTTGGTAAACCTAGCTCACACCACCACATGTGTTTTAGTGGTGTTTGTTCATTTTGTCTCTGCTTCCTTTTGAAAATCCCTTCTCAACTTTTCGATCCTTGGCTTGGGAGGATCCCCTGGAGGAGGGCATGACAACCCACTCCAGGGTTCTTGCCTGGAGAATCCCATGGACAGAGGAGCCTGGTGGGCTACAGTCCATAGGGTCACACAGAGTCACGCCCAACTTTGTAAACATCCCAGCAAGGTGATTTTGCAAGCACGCTCACAGCGCACACACCTGAATCCAGCAGCTCAGACAAGACCTTCTGATGCCTCCTGTTTTCCCTCTACACTCTAATTCATGGTTATCAGTAGCAGAAATAGCAAGTGCTCTGGCCTAGGCTTTATTCTCTCAAATGGGTGTGTTCTTAGGGATGTTTGGAGCAGTGCTAAGAAGAGAAGGCAAGAATGTATTGTGTGTTGATGGGAAGAGGGAGCAAGGTAGAGGGAGCCTAGCTTTGCAATCTAGGGCCAAACACACCACACCAGTGGTCCACTGGATGGCATCTCCTCCAGCCTGCTCTGGGATACTATTCCGGAATTGCCCCATTTTTCCCCCCTTGCATCACAAAACCATCCCTCTGGAGAAGGCGATGGCACCCCACTCCAGTACTCTTGCCTGGAAAATCCCATGGATGGAGGAGCCTGATAGGATACAGTCCATGGGGTCATGAAGAGTCGGACACAACAGAGCGACTTCACTCTCACTTTTCACTTTCTTGCATTGGAGAAGGAAATGGCAGCCCACTCCAGTGTTCTTGCCTGGAGAATCCCAGGGATGGGGGAGCCTGGTGGGCTGACGTCTATGGGGTCGCACAGAGTCGGACACGACTGAAGCGACTTAGCAGCAGCAGCAGCAGCAGCACTTTTCAGAACACAAACTTGCTACAATATTTCCCAGCTTGAGAAAAATCACCCCTGATCTGTCTCTGTTACTCTGTGTTGTTGTTGTGTGTGCGCTCAATTGTGTCTGATTCTTTGAGACCCCATGGACCACAGCCTACAAGGTTCACCTGTCCATGAAATTTTCTAGGCAAGAATATTGGAGTGGGTTGCCATTTCCTTCTCCAGGGGATCTTCATGACCCCGAAATTGAACCCATGTCTCCTGCATTGGCAGGCAGATTCTTTACCACTGCGCCACCTAGGAAGCCTTCTCTTTTATTCCAAACCTGTAAAAGGAGTCATCTCCACACATTACTATATATAAAATAGATACCTAATAAGAACCTGCTGTATAGCACAGGGAACTCTACTCAATACTTTGTAATGATCTACATGAGAAAAGAATCTTTAAAAAAAAAATAAGAGCAACTCTATGTACATGCTGGAGAAGGCGATGGCACCCCACTCCAGTACTCTTGCCTAGAAAATCCCATGGATGGAGGAGCCTGGCAGGCTGCAGTCCATGGGGCCGCTAGGAATCGGACACGACTGAGCGACTTCACTTTCACTTTTCACTTTCATGCGTTGGAGAAGGAAATGGCAACCCACTCCAGTGTAGTTGCCTGGAGAATCCCAGGGATGGGGGAGCCTGGTGGGCTGCCATCTATGGGGTCTACAGAGTCAGACATGACTGAAGAGACTTAGCAGCAGCAGCAACAGCTATGTACATGCATAACTGATTCACTTTGCTGCACTTGAAACTAACACAGCTTTCTAAATCAACTAAACTTCAATAAAAAAAAATAGTTTAAAAAAAAAGTCTATTTAACTTTCTGCCCATTCTCTCCTGCCTTCCTGCCCACCTCCACACCATGCTACTCCTGCCAAGGTCATCAGTGATACCTCATGTGCCAAACCCACATAAATCCTCAGTTCTGGTCGAACACAGTTTAGAAGTATTGTTTGGGGCAATTAATTGTTCCCTTCTTGAAATCCCTTCTTTGCTTGGCCTCCATCCTGATTCTCTCAGTACCTTCTTGCCCACTCACTACACCTTCTAAGTTTTCTCTGGTCCTTATCGCCTGTGCTCTAGGGCGGGGGGCTCTAGGCTCTCTTCTAACTCATTCTCTCTTTGATACTCCCACTCCCTAGTGGTTTCAACCATCCCACGGCATTTACTACCATCTCTGTGACAACGCATCCCACATTTTTATCTCCAGCCTCATCCTCTTTCCATACCCAGTTGCCCTTTCATGATTCCTCTTGGGTATTGAACAAGCATCTTTGACTTAACAGACACCAATCTGAACTCTGGAATTCACCCTGCTCAGAAGCTGCTTTGGCTGACATCTCTGGAAGTGACAACTTCTAGCTGTCCAGACAAAAAATATCAGAGGCATCCTTGACCCCTCCCTTTCTCTCACGACACACAGGCAGAACAGCAAGCAGGTGTTTTGCTCAGCACAGGAGCAAAATGGGCCAGATCTTGGCTGCCACACACACACACACCAAGTCAAGCCCTGGTGGAGCTGTCTGCATGCCTCTGCATGCCTCTGCCACCACCACCACCCAGCTCTGGCACAGGGTTAGCGATGAGTGATGAAGGGGACAGAAACACTCTCTGGGGAAAAAGGGGTTGGCATTTCTGGGGCAGGGCTTCAAGGCTCTGAAGGAAAGCAGAAAGGAAACTTCGTTCTCTCTGGGTCAAGACTGATGATAGTTATTTGTCTAGTTGCAAGAGTCAAGGCCTGATGACTGATCAAAGTAACCCCCGATGACAGATGTGGTTTGAAGGCAGGGGCGGGGGGACCCAGTGGGGCTGAGAGATGAGGACTCGACTTGGAGCCCTGAGCCCCAGCGGTGAGTCCTGGCCCGGCCTCGGGTCTTGTGTGACACTAAGTCACTCGCTTGGGTCTTCTAGGTCTGCCACTTGCTGTCAGGCTAGTATCTCCATCTCTGAGGTCCTCTTTCCTCATCTATGACATGAGATCACACTTCGCGGGGCTGTTGGGCAGGCTGATAGAAGTAAGTCTTTCTGCATGAAGGTATGCGTGTGGTTGGTTACTGGCACATTGTAGGCATGCTTGCTTTTTAGTCTCCAACTGTTTTCTAAAAAATGGGAGGAACATCACAACTACTATCCTAGAAGTTGCTAGGAGTGCATGTGTGCTAAGTTGCTTTAGTTGGGTCCCACTCTCTGTGTGACCCCATGGACTGTAGCCCACCAGGCTCCTCTGTTCATGGGATTCTCTAGGCAAGAATACTGGAGTGGGTTGCCATGCCCTCCTCCAGGGGATCTTCCCAACCCAAGGATCAAATCCCCATCTCTTACATCTCCTGCACTGGCAGGTGGGTTCTGTATCATTAGTACCACCTGGGAAGCCCAGAAGTTATTATGAAGGTGTTTTAAAGGGATTTGTTATGTAACTGAAGTGAACTGAAGTGAAAGTCTCTCGGTCATGTCCGACTGTTTGTGACCCCATGGAATAGTCCATAGAATTCTCCAGGTCAGAATACTGGAGTGGGTAGCAGTTCTCTTCTCCAGGGAATCTTCCCAACCCAGGGATCGGACCCAGGTCTCCCACATTGCAGGCAGATTTGTGACCAGCTGAGCCACCAGGGAAGCCCAAGAATACTGGAGTGGGTAGCCTGCCCCTTCTCCAGGGGATCTTCCCAACCCAGCAATTGAGCCAGGGTCTTCTGCACTGCAGGTGGATTCTGACCAGCTGAGCTACCAGGGAAGCCCTTTATAATGTAAGGTGTTATTTTATAACTCTTTTATCAACTCGAGTGTTCTAAGCTGCAAAGAAGAATCTTTGTTCATACAAACAGTATCTCATACACATCATTCTCTATTGATCAAATCTGTTGCGTGTATTCTGTCTTGCCAACAAGACCATAAACCCCACAGTAGGCAGGGACTACCTCTGTGTTTGCTCATTCTTGTCATCCCAATGCTTGCTGTTCAGTAAACAGTTAAGAAAGGAAGGACTCTCTGATGCCTCGGAGGTTTCTTTATTCTACCCCCTTTTACATGTTTAGTTTCATGAGGAGTCTCAACTTCCTGCCCCCAAAGAGCCCCCAGATTAAGGACAGAGACAGACTCAGCCAGCTCTGCTGGGAGTTGATATCCGTGCTCATACCTGCACTTCCTCTAAGGAAAGCCCCTAGACCTCTCTTCAGGAGACTCCTCTTCCTCATTCTCAGACCACAGGACTAGGAGGCAGAGAAGGACTCACCCAAGAACTAGCTAATCGGTATATTTTCCTTCCAAACACAGTGATTGGCTTAGGGACTGGCATGTGACTCATGTCTAGCCAATGAGATGCAGCCTTGAGATTTTGACTTTATCTGTCTGGTAAGTGAAGCTTTTTGTGTTGGGACTGTGAGCAGAGTTGAAGCTGAAACTGTAATACTTTGGCCACCTGATGAAAAGAGCTGACTGATTTGAAAAGACCCTGATGCTTGGAAAGATTGAAGGCAGGAGGAGAAGGGGACAACAGAGGATGAAATGGTTGGATAGCATCACCAACTCAATGGAGATGAGTTTGAGTAAACTCCGGGAGTTGGTGATGGACAGGGAGGCCTGGTGTGCTGCGGTCCATGAGGTGTCAAAGAGTCGGACATGACTGAGTGACTGAACTGAATTGAACTGTGAGTAGAGTTGGAGAAAAGAAATTCTGATGAACCCTTAATGACATCCTTTCAGTCTCTACCTCAAGCTGTGTCTGAAGTCCCCAGTGGTTCCGTTACAGAAGCCAGTGAAGTCAGATTCCCTGTCTTGGCTTAAACTGCATTGAGTAGGGTTCCAATCACTTGCAACTGAAAGAGCGCTGACTAATTTCTAGTTAGGATACACAGTGGTTAATGGCACTGCAGGTGGCAAGAACAAAGTGATGTAGGAGTGAGTAATTGTGTTTGAGAGCACAGGTGACAATTGCCCTTGAAAGGGCAAACAGAATTTCAACTAGACAAGCTCACCCTGAGGTTCTCTTCCTGCAACTGAGGTTCTGAATAATTTACTGAACAGTTTACACATAGGGTGTAAACTCCCCATGTTCTGATTTGATATGTACACAATACTGAAGAAGAGCAAGATAAAGAAATGACAGCCTTCGGAAGAGCAATATCATTTTAAATGTAAAATTGCTGAGTGTTGACAGCGGGAGTATGCAAATTATATATAAGCTGTATGCATATTTAACTTGCAAATCCCTTGTGACCTTCCTACACTGTCTTCCACACACCTGGTTTGAGGCCCCAGGGGGAAATCCTGGCGGGAACTTTCCATCAACAAGTATTTATTTAATAAGTTCTTATTCTTGCAGCTCTGAAAGGTGTTCTGACTACAAGACTTGGTCTCTGCCCTCGAGGAGTTGGCAAATGAGCTGGGGAGAAGGGAGGAGCCACAAGAGACAATTAGTGCATAATAGAAGACAAGCTGTAATTAAGTGCTAAATGTTGGGCTGTGGACTGGAAGCAATTGGGTGAAGTTGCAAAGAGGCCAATTTCAGCTCAGTGCAAAGCAGAACTTTCTGGCTGGTGGACCTGCTCCTTAAAGATAGGGCAAATTGGTGGTAGCACATCAAAAACAGCAATAATAACAGTAATAGGAATAATAATAATAATTTGCCTGCCAATGCAGGAGACGCAGGTTCGATCCCTGGTCCAGGAAGATCCCATATGCCAAGGAGCAATTAAGCCCATGAACCGCAACTAGAGAGTAGCCCCCACTTACTGTAACCAGAGAAAAGCCTGAGCAGAGTGAAGACCCAGCACAGCCAAAAATACATTATTTTTTAAAAAAGACTTTTACACAGTAATGTCACCATGGCTTTATTTCCTTTTTAAATTTATTTTTATTGAAGTATAGTTAATTTACAATGTAGTGTGAATTTCTGCTGCACAGCAAAGTGATTCAGCTACACAAATACACATTCCTTTTTTATATTCATTTCCATTGTGGTTTTTCATAGGACAGTGCATGTATTCTCCTATGCTATGCAGTGTCGTTTATCCATTCTACATATAAAAGCTTACACCTGCTAACCCCCACCTCCCACTCCCTGCTTGCCCCGAACCCTGCCCCCTGGGAAACCACCATTGCCTATGGAAACCAGTCCATAGAATGGAATCCATGCACTGGTGCGCCAGTGCATGAAATGGAAGCCAGTCCATTCTCTGTGACCATGAGGCTGAGGCTTTATTTCCAAGAATCCCAAGCTGGAAACAACCCAAATGTCCACTGACCAGAGAATGAATGAAGAAGAAAAAATAAACTGATATGTTCATACAATGGGACACTGCTGCTGCTGCTGCTGCTGCTGCTAAGTCGTGTCAGTCGTGTCCGACTCTGTGTGACCCCATAGACGGCAGCCCACCAGGCTTCCCCGTCCCTGGGATTTTCCAGGCAAGAGCACTGGAGTGGGTTGCCATTTCCTTCTCCAATGCATGAAAGTGAAAAGTGAAAGTGAAGTCGCTCAGTCATGTCCAACTCTTAGCGACCCCATGGACTGCAGCCCACCAGGCTCCGTCCCTGGGATTCTCCAGGCAAGAGCACTGGAGTGGGGAGCCATCGCCTTCTCAGAATGGGATACTAGGTAGCAACAACAAAAAAAAGAACAAAACACTGATTCACACAACAACATGGATGAATCTCAGGGGCAGTACTGAGTGAAAGAAGCCAGACGCAGAACAATACATACCGTTTGGTTGCATTTATACGGTTTCAGGCAGAATTAACCTGTGATGATAGAGGTCACAACAGTTTTACCTCTAAGGAGGCTTATCCAAGGAGGAGCCTAAGGGACTCAGTTGGAAGCTGGGAACATTTTATATCCCAACCTGGATTTTGGCTACACATTGTATTTTATGTAAATTTTCTCCAAGTGTAATGTTTCAGAGTCTCTGTTTGATAGGATGAAAAATTTTAGAAAAGGTAGTAATGATGGTGATACAACATCACAATGGCAATTTAATGGCAGTGACGTCTCCAATTTAAAATAATGAAGACGAGAAATTCAAGATGTATATATTTTCTTACAACAAAAAATTTCCCCAAAATTAATCAAACTGTACACTTAAGATGTGTGCCCTTTACTGTATGTTATGTCTTTACACATAAATAGGGAGGAAAAAAAAACCTGTCAAGGACTATTTCACAGTGTCTAGACGATACAGCTGTGATGCGCACATTTCTTTTTTTCTGTTTTTCTTCGGGAAAACTCATCTTCAATGTTACGTCGTGGCTTCTGTGACTGAACACAGGTAGGGAGGTCTGGTTCATTTCCTTTTCCATTCTCCTTCTCCAAGGATTCTTTCTCTTTTTCAAATCTCTTTTGTTTAACGTTCAGTGAATCATCTTCCTCTGTTGTCTGGGTGAAGGTTTGGCAGCCTTATATGAAGGAAGGTATCGTTGGACTCAAGGAAGATCTGAAAATCTGTTGTACAGACAAATCCTTTCCCTCTAACAAATAACCCTCCCCCACCCCAATGCATTTTTGGTTGGCTGGCGGGAGAAGATGTTTATAAAAAGGGCACAATTAACATGGCAGGTGCCTTTGTTCCATGCAAATAAAAACAGCAGAGAAAACAGACATATAATTACTCGGGCTTTTTTGGTGCTTGAATGTTACTACTGCTGATATTAAGTAAAGAACTTGCCACCGAATTCTACTCTGAGTGTGGGGGGTGATTCACATTCAGCTGGTGGAGATGTGGGCTTTTGGAGGAATGTGGAAAGTGGACTTGAATATTTTTTAAATAGAAAAAAAAGATTAAATAGAAATAAATAGAAAAAAAAGATTACCCCTTTTATACCTAGATGGGCTTCCTTGGTAGCCCAGCTGGTAAAGAATCTGCCTGCAATGCAGAAGACCCCGGTTCGATTCCTGGGTCGGGAAGATCCCCTGGAGAAGGGATAGGCTACCCACTCCAGTATTCTTGGGCTTCCCTGGTAACTCAGATGGTAAAGAATCTGCCTGCAATTGCCAGAGACCTGGGCTCGATCCCTGGGTTAGGAAGATCCCCTGGAGGAGCACATAGAAACCCACTCCAGTATTCTTGCCTGGAGAATCCTCATGGACAGAGGAGCTTGGTGGGTGCAGTTCATGGGATCACAAAGAGTCAGACATGACTGGCGACTAAACACACAGCAAACTGAGGCCTAGACAGCATATTAAAAAGCAGAGACATCCCTTTGCCCACAAAGGTCTGTCTAGTCAAAGCCAGTAGTTATGTATGGATGTGCAAGTTGGACCATAATGAAGGCTGAGTGTTGAATTGAGGCTTTGGAACTTTGGTGTTGGAGAAGACTCTTGAGTGTCCCTTGGACATCAAGGAGATCAAACCAGTCAATCTTAAATGAAATCAACCCTGAATATTCACTGGAAGGATTGATGCTGAAACTGAAGCTCCAATACTTTGGCCACCTGATGCGAAGAACTGACTCACTGGAAAAGCCCTTGATGCTGGGAAAGATTGAAGGTGGGAGGAGAAGGGGATGACAGAAGATGAGATGGTTGGATGACATCACTGACTCAGTGGGCATGAGTTTGGGCAGACTCCAGGAGATAGTGGAGGACAGGAAACCCTGGCGTGCTGCAGTTCATGGGGTCACGAAGAGTCAGGCACGACTGAGCAACTGAACAACAATCCCTCGATAACACACGGGTGAGTGGTTGGGTCCTTTGCATCTTCCCTTGCAGTAATCTTCCCAGGACCACTCTTTGTGAGTCCCACACCCTCACACTTGGATAAGTGACATTGTATTTTCTCTCCTATAAATTCTCACTGTCACTGCTTCCTTCTGTCTCTTGTCTCTTCCCATTATCTGATAAAGTAAGGAAGAGACAAATTGAGCCCATATTTGCCACTCATGCCCTATAAAAACAGACAATGGGGAAGAAGGATCTTCTTCAGCCCTACAATGCCAAGTCCAGGTATATTTCTCCATGGACTGCCAAGTGCACAAGGAAAGCAATTGCTGGCCCTTCTGCCTATGAAATTCTACCTGCACCAAAAGATGTCTCTGGCCTTGCCTGAGCCAGCCAGTTGGCCCAAGTGCACAGAGCACATATTTCAAGTCAGATCATCTATATCATTAAGGCATGTTTTGACCTGCAAGTAACATACCATGGCTGACACAGACAAGGGTCTATTTTTCTTACGTAACAGGAAGTCCAGCAGCACAGGGGCAGATGCTGTTCATTCTGTGGCCTGATTATGCCCAGGGCTGGGGTCTTTGTGATTCTCTGAGTTTTTCTTTCATGATTGCTATCTCACATTCTCAACTGGTTGCTTGGGATCTAGGGTTCTTGTCCATATTCAAGGCTGAAAAAAGTGGGGAGAGAAGTACGACTGAACTTCATCTTGTCTTCTTTTTCAGGAAAACAATGTTCAACCCAAGGAGGCTGGGAAATGAGTCAAGCTTTTCCAGGCTCTATAGCAGGAAGAAGCAAGGCACTAGACGATACAGCTAGGAAGGAGCCAGCCAGCCGTTGGTGTCATCCTTGGTACATCCTCCAAATGAAGTGAAAGTCCAAGCATCATGTGGATAGGAAGAACATAAAGCCTAGAGTTCATCTTTTTTTTTTTCAACTGAAGTATAATTGATTTAAATGATGTGTTAGTTTTGAGTGTACAGCAAAGTGATTCAAATATATATATATATATATATATATGTATGTATGTATGAAGGATGAAGGAAATGGCAACCCACTCCAGTACTCTTGCCTGGAAAATCTCATGGATGGAGGATTCTGGTAGGCTACAGTCCATGGAGTCCCAAAGAGTTGGACACAACTGAGCAACTTCACTTTCACTTTCATATATATATACATATAATTTTTTTCAGATTCTTTTCTCTTAAAGGTTAGTACAAGCCTGGAGTTCTTGAATTTCAGAGTATCGGGTGTTCTAAGAAGGTTGAAGATGTTTAACTCTCTTCTCTTCTGCTTGGGTCAGTTTGGGTTCTCTGAGAAGCAGATGTCAAGATAGAATTTGATGTGCAAGAGATTTATTGTTAGGGCAGGGGGTGCCTGCCAAGCAGAAAGGAAAAAGAAACAGAAGTTGATGGGAAGAGACTTCAGACCATGATGTGACTCTGACACCTGTGGGAGTTGAGAGGGAAGGAAGGAGGGGTGGAGAGGGAGACCCTCAGCCTACCATGGGGCTTGGAGAAGGGCTCCACCCAGCCAGTGGAGATGATTCCTATTGGCAGAACCCTGTGATGGGCAGGAAGGGAGGGACAGTGGTACCCCGACCCTACTTGGTCATTGGCTGAGCACAACTCAGGAGAACACAGCCTCCCCATGAACACTAGGGGGGGAATCCAGAGGTTGAGCTGGAGGTCAGGAACCAACCATGCTCCTCACAGCAGGGTCTCCTACCAGGAGACGTGAACAGGGCATCCCCATGGCTGCCGTTCCAACCCCTCTCCTACACCACCACTGCCCCATCTTTTATGATACCAAAACTATTTATAATCTCTCCCTTAAGTGCCAGTTTAATGTAGCAGAAAAGCAGGGATACAGAGAGACAAAGAGGAAACGAGACTGAATCAGAAAAGCTTTAAAGGAGAGAGTGAGAACAAGTAAACAAGAGGAATGAGTGATTTCAGCACAACTCACCTTTAATATGTAATCTGGGAAAATAAAATTACATGTCAGAGCCTACTGTTGAATTAAATTGCATGTGGTGGCAGGATGAGGTGTCAAGGTGTTTAACCTCTCTTTCTCTAACCCTAAATCATCTCTGCCCAAAGGAAGACCAGCACACAAAAAGGCCCTGTGCTGGAAGGAAAGATGCAAAATCAAGTTGAAAAGAGCAGCCTTGACTAAAGAAGAATGTTTCTCCTTCTCCTTGTGAGCCCTGGGAGGAGTTCATCTTTATCCTGAGATGGGTGGAAGACACTAAAAGGTTTTGAGCAGCAACAGGCTGTGATGGAGCATTTTTAAGGCTTCTCAGCCACTAGAGAAGGAAATGGCAACCCACTCCAGTATTCTTGCCTGGAAAATCCCATGGACAGAAGAGCCTGGTAGGCTACAGTCCATGGGATCGCAAAGAGTCAGACATGACTGAGCGACTTACTTCACTTCTCAGCCACTGAAAGCTGCATGGAGAAAAGATTGGAAGGAGCAGGCAAGGGCTTGAGAGACCAGTGACAGCGTCCCAGTTGAAAGTCAATGATGGGACCTACTACTTGCACTCTGATGACTTAAAAAAAAAAAAAAAAAAAAACTACTGTGGTGGTTCAGTGGTTAAGAATCCATCTTGCAACGCAGAGGACATGGGCTCAATCCCTGGTTGGGGTGTGAGACTCCACATGCCTCGGGACAACTAAGCCCATGTGTGTCAACTACTGAGCCTGCACAACACAACTAGAGAGCCCGTGTGCTGCAACCAAGACCCGATGCAGCCAAATAGACAAATATTAAAAAAACAAAAATAAAAACTCGGTCTTTCTCTCCCTCCTGCCCCACAAACAGGCTGCAGCGAGCATGGCTTTTGCTTGGAACAAAGCCTGCAGTTGTCTCTCTGCACAGGAGCCAGCCCCGGATAAGCAGAGGACAGTAAATGTCAGAATCTGACAATCTTCAAAGACATTAAATCCCCAGCCCCAGAATTAGCTGCAGCTCCATATGTGAGAAGACAGGAGAATAATTTTCTTTAACCTGGAGCAGACATGAAAGGTGAGGGCAAATCTCAGCACAAGTACTTGGCAACTGAGGTCAGGTACATATAAGGAGGAGAAGAGAAGCAGTCACAACTGAGGGACAGCTCTGGGCTTCGTATGTGTGTTCATTTCATCCTCTCATCGATCATGCAAGGAAGCTCTTATTCTCCCATTTCACAGGTGAGTTAACTGAGGCCCAGGGCCCTGAATGCTTTGACCAGAGGAGGAGCAGTTATGGCCAGGATTGTCTTGTCATAGATCTCTGAGTCTGATTTCTGTCCTTAGCCCCAGTGCTAGATAAATCCTTTCACAAGGGTGGAGCTCCAGGGAAAGTCCCTTTCCCATGATCAAAGCACAGGACTCAGACATCCGTGGTGGTCCAGTGGCTAAGACTCCGAGCTCTCAATGCTGGGGGCCTGAATTAGGTTCCTGGTCAGGGAACCAGATCCCACATGCCTCAGCTAAAGCTCTTGTGTGCCACAACTAAGATGAGACGCAGCCAAATAAATATTAAAAACAAACAAAAAACACAAGTCTCCCTGACTCCAAAGGGGATCAGAGACTAACATGCAGTCATACCCACCATACACACGTGCCTGAGCTAGGTGTCGTCTCATTCAATCCACATCAAGAAGCTTTGACAGTCCTCGCTGCAGGCGTGGCAGGTCGGTCAGCCCCCAGTGATCGCCTCCCCGCTTCCTCGCTTCATGGGTTGTCACCCGAGCCTGGCACACCCGGCTGCTTGTGTTGACTTGGGCTTCCCTGGTAGCTCTGACAGTGTAGTTTCCTGCCTACAATGCAGAAAACCTGGGTTCGATTCCTGGGTCAGGAAAATCCCCTGGAGAAGGGAATGGCAACCCACTCCTGTATTCTTGCCTGGAGAATTCCATGGACAGAGGAGCCAGGAGAGCTACAGTCCATGGGGTCGCAATGAGTCGGACACGACTGAGCAAGTAACACTTCACTTCTCAAGATGCCTTAATGGAGGCGCTGTGATTATTGCTCCAATTTAACAGAGAAGCAATGGTTCACAGAGGTAAAGTTACGGGAGAACAAAGCTGCTGAGTACAGATTTGAGCCAGTGCTGCCGTGTCCAGTGGTAAAGAAGCCGCCTGCCACTGTAGGGGTGCAGGAGAATTGGATTCCATCCCTGGGTTGGAAAGATCCCCTGGAGAAGGGAATGGCAGCCCACTCCAGTATTCTTGCCTGGAAAATCCCATGGACAGAGGAGCCTGGTGGGCTCAGTCCATGGGGTTGCAAAGAGTCAGACTCAGCTGAGTACACATGCACCTGTCTTATTCTGCCCCGGCTGACTTCAGGCATTGAATGCAGGTACCACGGTCGGAAACCTCAAACTGCTCTTTTATCATTTGCATATCAAATGATGAGTGACGTGACAATTAAGGAATACGTCATTCTTATGTTTTCTTGTTCTCTCTCTCTCCTTGTCCAATTTACCCAAAAACTCCATTGATGCTTTTTTTTTTTGGCTACGCTGGGTCTTCATGGCTGAGCTTGGACTTTCTCTAGTTGTGGAGATAGGGGGCTGCCCTCTCGTTGCAGTGTGCTGGATTCTATTGCAGCGGCTTCTCTTGTCGCAGAGCACAGACCCTAAAGCACACAGACTTTGATAGTTGCAGCATACAGGCTTAGCTGCTCCATGGTGTGTGGAATCTTCCCAGACCAAGGATCGAAAGCAAGTCCCCTGCCTTGGCAGGCAGATTCTTTCGCACTGGACCGCCAGGGACGTCCTTGTTGATTCTTTTCTAAAGCATGAAGTGAATCCAACCATTTCTACCACCTCCAGTGCTCACACTCTGGCCCCAAACCCCTTTGTCTTGCCGGGCTGGTTGCTGCATCCTCCTCGCTGGTTGCTATGCTCCCATTCTTGTCCCAGCCCCAAGACACACAGCAATCAGAAAGGTCCACCAAGATAAAATCAGGTCCTATTGCTCACCTGTGCAAACACCAGCTCACTCAGGATAAATCCCAGTCCTTCACAATGACCCACAAAGTTCTACATATCCGACCACCTCCCATTTCCCTTCTGAGCTCATCATCTCCCCTGAACCCCAACCATGCTCATGCCTCAGGACCTTTGCCCATGCCCTTCCTCCAGAATTCTGCAGGCCTTGCCTCCATGTCTTTTTCAGGTCTCTACTCACTGCCATCTAATCAGAAAGTCCTTCCTACGTAAGGGGAAGGGAAGGGAAAATGTACCAGCTACTATGTACCAGCAAAGCAGCTACGAGGGTGGTCTGACTAGAGAACCCTGGATCCAACTCCTGGCTCTGCCAGCTGCTGGCTGGGTAGCCTGGGAGAGGAGGGTCACCCATCGACTCAGCTGTAGCATTTTCACCTACTCAATGTTCCTGACCACAGTACTATCACACCAGGATGTGCTGGGGGCAAAATGCAAGATGCTTCCAAGCGTCTGACACCTAAGAAGTGGCAACAAACTTTATTCAGATTGTTGTATCACGTCACATCCCTGAGATGCTGAAATTGCCTATTCCCTGAAGCACCATCAAGACTACTTACAAACCTAGTATTTTTAGAGATGAGGTAATGAGTGTGCTGAGAGGAATTCCATTAGACAGAAAAATCCAGGAACTGGCCTAAATGAATATTCTCTAATGTCGTTTTTGACCTTCTCTACTTAAACTTTGAAATGATACATTATATGGAGGCTTCATCTGAGTCAAGTAGACAGCAACCGTCCCCATGCCTTTATCTCTGATTCTAGCCTTTGGTGCATGTGTGCTGTGCATGTGAAGTAGCTAAGTGTCTGACTCTTTGAGACCCCATGGACTGGAGCTCTCCAGACTCCTCTGTCCTTGGGGATTCTCCAGGCAAGAGTACTGGAGTGGGTTGCCATGCCCTCCTCTAGGGGATCGTCCCAATCTAGGGATCGAACCCGCTTCTCTTATGTCTCCTGCATTGGCAGGCAGGTTCTTTACCACCTGGGAAGACTTTGGTGGCTCAGAGTAATTCTGGGAGCATTAGTCTCTGATAAGAAGATGATAAATGCATAGACTATGTGTAAATAGTATTGGGGCTTGAATGCTCTTGGAAAGAAGGTAGCTGGGAGTATTTGTTTGTGGTACAGATACTTGATTGGATGCATCTGTGCTCAGTTGCTCAGTCGAATCCGACTTTTTGAGACCCCATGGACTGCAGCCCTCCAGTCTCTGCTGTCCTTGGGGATTCTCCAAGGCAAGAATACTGGAGGGGGTTGCCATGCTCTCCTCCAGGGGATCTTCCTGACCCAGGGATCGGACCCGAGTTCATGCACTGGCAGGCAGACTCTTCACCACTAGTGCCCCCTGGGAAGCCCTGGTTGGATGAATTCTGGTCAAAGAATCCAGTGAGTAAGGCCTAGAGAATTAACACAGATTGCACACGCCTTTCCTTCTCACACAGATACCCCCACACACACACCTTGGAGTTAGCGCTCACACTCAGGCTGAGAACCCTGAGCTTGTATTCATCACTTTGATAAAGGAAGTATTTCTCATCTTCTGAGTCTGCTTCCCTTGTCCACTATAATCACCATCACCTGGGTAAAAAGCAAATTACAGAACATCTTGTTATATAATCCCATTTCTGAAAGTACAGAGGTATATGTTTCTTTAAGCCTTAGAAAGATGTCTGAAAATGTGTTCTTTAAAATATTGAAATAGATTAATGAGCTATTTACGACTACTGGGAATTTCAGTGAGTTTTTTGTCTTTTCCTTCTTTCCTGTATTATTTGAATTTTCTAAAATTCCCACAAATATTCTATGTAATAATAAAAAAATAAACAAATGAAACTGTTTTCACTTCCAAAGAACCCCTGAATCTAAACTCTAGTTTTAGTAGCTGTGTGGCTTTGGGAAGGTTTCTTAACCTCTCTGATCTTCAATTGCATCATCGTTTGTATGGGGTTAATAATAGTACCTCCCTCACAGAGTAGTTGCATAGTTAAAATAGTTAATATATGTCAAACGCAACCAACAAAGCAAATTCTGCATTATCTGTGATGCTATTTTCCAAGAAATACATTAGAAGCTGCCAGAATTAGACTCAAGATTGAGTTAAATTATGATAACAAGAGATTACCTTTTAGATGGCCCATAATTTGAGGAGCTATGCATAGCCTCCTAGTAATTGTAAGAAGCCGGAGCAATGTAATTTTTCTCCCATTTTCTCAGAAAGAATCACCTAAGAAACTCCTATAGAATTCTTGGAAGATAAAACAAGCTGTGCAGATTCTGAAGCAAGATAAAGGAGAAAAAAAATCACAGAAAATACAGAAGGTAACAAGTTGGGACAGAAATGTGGTTTGTTTTTCATTATAACTGCAGCAGGAATTAATCAGCATGACACCGAGTGGCGATGCTGTTCTTTCTCAAAAGACAGGAGCTTAGTGAAGCCTTAGACAAAGGAGCTGATAACACCAAATGTGTGTTCGCATGTGTGTACACACACACCACTCACTCTTCCTAAGCTCAAGTCTAACAAATTAGCTCAAATGGACTTCCAGAAGTAATTGGACCACCCTTGGGTTGGCATGAATCCACCTTAAAAAACAAACTGGAAATATTAGCACAAGAATCAGGCTTCTTGTTAACAGGCAGATCTGCAAGATATAAAGTGAGAGGATATAATAAATGCGACCCCTAAGCTGGCACACCTGGAAGACCTTCCCCAGTCTTCTGGCAACTTCCAGAAAGCTAGCTGAAATCCAAAATTCCTGGGTATAAAGCGTGGCTCCACCCCTTCCAGCTTTGTGACTTTGGACAGACTCACTGAGCCTTGGGCTTCCCTGGTGGCTCAGTGGTAAAGAATCCGCCTGCCAATCCAAGAGACACAGATTTGATCTCTGGGTCAAGAAGGTTCCCTGGAGGAGGGCATGGCAACCCCCTCCAGGATTCCTGCCTGGAGTATCCCATGGACAGAGGAGCCTGGTGGGCTACAGTCCATGGGGTCGCAAAGAGTCAGACACAACTGAACGACTAAATAACCACATTGAGCCTAAGAGCCCTAATTTATCAAACAGGCTTCTCTAAGAGTAATGTGAGTGTCATCATGGACCACACATAGCTTCTTAGAGCAAGGCCTCACATTCAGTAGCTGAGTAATTCCACATTCATTTACATTTATTTATTTGTGATAGTGTTGCCAAAATCTTGGCTTTCTGTGTACCAATGCCAAACGGAAATATGGAGACGGAGTAATGGAGAAGAAAGAGTGGCGTTAGTACTTTGCCAGGCAAAGGGGGAACACAGGAAGCTAACTCCTTGAGAACTATGCCTCTCCATGCCCACCCCGGTGAGTTCAGTTCAGTCAGTCTCAGTCATGTCCGATTCCTTGCAACCCCCTGGACTACAACACGCCAGGCTTCCCTGTCCATCACCAACTCCCAGAGACTGCTCAAACTCATGCCCATCAAGTTGGTGATGCCATCCAACCATCTCATCCTCTGTTGTCCCCTTCTCCTCCTGCCTTCGATCTTTCCCAGCATCTTTTCCAGTGATTCAGTTCTTTGCATCAGGTGGCCAAAGGATTGGAGCTTCAGCTTCAGCATCAGTCCTTCCAATGAATATTCAGGACTGATTTCCTTTAGGATGGACTGGTTTGATCTCCTTGCAGTCCAAGGGACTCTCAAGAGTCTTCTCCAGCACCACAATTCAAAAGCATCAATTCTTCAGAGCTCAGCTTTCTTTATGGTCTGACTGTCATATCCATACACTCCAGTGAGTAGGGAAAGGTTACATAGTCATGCAGGAGCATGTGATAAGGATCAAGGCAGCAACAGTCTTGTATTGTTTTTTCTGCAGTTTCAAAAGGGTGGGGTTGCTGACAAAATTAGGGAATGTCCTAGGTGCAGGGTCCTAGGTGGCAGGTCTCCTAATTTTGGTGAGCTTCTGCCTCAGATGGTTTCCTGACTGCTTCTCCTTTGATTAGCAACTGTTCTGCCCTTTGGAAATCAGAGAAAGCCATGGAGGCTGGAGTCTTACCTACACAGAGTGGGGAACAACAAGGCCTCCGTGCCCAAGAGTCCCAAGGGGCCGTGCTCGGCATCAGTGGCTTGCTCTATACCATCCATGTGTTTCTCCTTGTGTTTGCTCCATGAAGCTGAATTCTATAAATTTTGTCTTTGTCTTGAGGATGCCTCTGCCTCCGAGTTCAGTCCTTAAGACAGCCTCAGATGATTTTACCTGGATAAGATCCCAGGAACCTTCCCTGAGGCTGTCAGTTTCCTCCAGATAATGCAATGAATATTTCAAACTGGACTTGTGGTCAAAACTCAACACCTTTCTAACACCTGAAATGCTCAGTTGAGCTGAGCATCATTTGCCTAGGAGCCACAAATTCACATTCTTACTGCAAATCCATTTATTGACTATCTTTGCTACAATGCAGTCAGGACTAAGAAAACTGAAGACAATAGAGAAAGATTCATTCAATTCCTTTGGCTCATGCAGCCAATGACCACAGACATGGTGGCTTAAAACAGAAATATATTCCCCAGCAGTTCTGAAGGCTAGAAGTTCAAAAATCACTATCACTAGGCTGAAATCAGGAGAAGGAAATGGTAACCCTCTCCAGTGTTCTTGCCTGGAGTGGGGACAGGGGAGCCTGGTGGCCTGCCATCTATGGGGTCGCACAGAGTCAGACACAACTGAAGCGACTTAGCAGCAGCAGCAGCAGACTGAAATCAAGGCCTTGCACCCTCCAGAGGCTCTAGGGGCATCCCTTTAGGGCATTCCCTTCCTGCCTCTTCCAGCTTCTGGTGGTGCTGGTGTTCCCTGGCTTGCAGCTGCCTCACTCCCATCTTCAAGGTCAGTTCTGTCAGTTCAGTCGCTTAGTTGTGTCCAGCTCTTTGCGGCCCCATGTCAGGCTTCCCTGTCCATCACCAACTCCTGGAGCTTACGCAAGCTCATGTCCATCGAGTTGGTGATGCCATGCAACCATCTCATCCTCTGTTGTCCCCTTCTCCTCCTGCCTTCAGTCTTTCCCAGCATCAGGGTCTTTTCCAAGGAGTCAGTTCTTCGCATCAGGTGGACAAAGTATTGGAGTTTTAGCTTCAGCATCAGTCCTTCCAGTGAATCTTCAGGACTGATTTCCTTTAGGACTGATCGTCTTCAAATCTCTCTCTGCCTCCTTGTTCACACTTTCCCCTCCTCTCCTGTGTGTCTGTGTTCTCTCCTCGTGTGGATCTCTTATAGGACCCACCAGAATAATTCAGGATAATCTCCTTATCATTAGCGCATGCGCGACCTGGTGGACTGTAGCCTGCCAGGCTTCTCCATCCATGGGATTCTCCAAGCAAGAATATTTGAGGGGGTTGCCATGCCCTTCTCCAGGGGATCTTCTCGACATAGGGTCGAACCCATGTCTGCTGCATCACCTGAATTGGCAGGCAGATTCTTTACCACTGAGTCACTGGGGAAGCCCCCCTACTCTATCATGAGACTCTTAAATCACAGCTGCAAAGATCTTTTTCCCAAATAAGTTCACATAGATCAGATATGCAGACAACACCACCCTTATGGCAGAAAGTGAAGAGAAACTAAAAACCTTCTTGATGAAAGTGAAGGAGGAGAGTGAAAAAGTTGGCTTAAAGCTCAACATTCAGAAAACTAAGATCATGGCATCTGGTCCCATCACTTCATGGGAAATAGATGGGGAAACAGTGGAAACATTGTCAGACTTTATTTTGGGGGGGCTCCAAAATCACTGCAGATGGTGACTGCAGCCATGAAATTAAAAGACACTTACTCCTTGGAAGCAAAGTTATGACCAACCTCGATAGCATATTGAAAAGCAGAGACATTACTTTGTCAACCAAGGTCCATCTAGTCAAGGCTACGGTTTTTCCAGTAGTCATGTATGATGAGAGAGTTGGACAGTGAAGAAAGCTGAGCACCGAAGAATTGATGCTTTTGAACTGTGGTGTTGGAGAAGACTCTTGAGAGTCCCTTGGACTGCAAGGAGATCCAACCAGTCCATCCTAAAGGAGATCAGTCCTGGGTGTTCATTGGAAGGACTGATGCTAAAGCTGAAACTCTAATACTTTGGCCACCTTATGTGAAGAGATGACTCATTGGAAAAGACACTAATGCTGGGAGGGATTGGGGGCAGGAGGAAAAGGGGATGACAGAGGATGAGATGGCTGGATGGCATCACCCACTCGATGGACATGGGTTTGGGTAGACTCTGGGAGTTGGTGATGGACAGGGTGGCCTAGTGTGCTGTAATTAATGGGGTCGCAAAGAGTCAGACACGACTGAGCGACTGAACTGAACTGAACTGAAACAGGTTCAATGGATTAGGACCTGTTATCTTTAGGGGACATTATTCAGTCCATTTCAGTGGATTCCATGAGGCACCAGATAAGCTGGGAAAGTGAAAGTGTTAGTCGCTCAGTCCTGTCTGACTCTTTGTGATCCTGTAAACTGTAGCCCACCAGGCTGCTCTGTCCACGGGATCTTCTAGGCAAGAATACTGGAGTGGGTAGCCATTCCCTTCTCCAGGGAATCTTCCTGATCCAGGGATTGAATCCAGGTTCTCTAGCCAGATTCTTTACCATCTGAGCCACCAGGGAAACCCAGATGAGATGGAAGTTAGCATAATTATGTACCTTTTGTGGGGCTTCCCAAGTGGCGCAGTGATAAAGAACCCCTCTGCCAATGCAGATAGACATAAGAGATGCAGGTTCAATCCCTGGGTTGGGAAGATCCCCTGGAGAAGGAAATGGCAACCCACTCCAGTATTTTTGCCTAGAAAATCCCATGGACAGAGGAGCCTGGTGGGTTACAGTCCACTGGGTTGCAAAGAGTCGGACACGACTGAATGACTTAGCACATGCCTGCACCTACTATATGCTGGATGCTTGCCTCAAAGCAGCCCTCTGTGCTAAATATAATTCCCGTTGTATTGATGCTGTCTGCACTTAAAAAGCAATAAAGCAGACTTAGAATAGTAGCAGCATTTGTTTTTTTCATTACATGTGAGGTGGTAATTAATCAGCCTGGCACGGAGCACGCTGTTTTTCCTGTTTGTATCACCTGTCCCCTCATCCTGAAACTGGCTAATACTTTCTTGTCTTTCAAGCTGCAGTTCAATCCAGTCTCCAGAGGGGGTCTTCCCTAAATCCCATGATGATCAGTGACCCTTCTTTGGGGCCCCTGATACCTAGCTTGTCTGTGCTCTCTGATGGATGACTCACTTTCTCTTCAGATACCTCCTTAGAGGAGGGATTCCTACAATTCATACAGACAACACAACAACCATTTTCAAAAGTGACAAACTGGAACTCAGAAAAATTTATATTATTTGAGATCATACATCCAGAGTTTTTTTCCTTAAATGAATCCATCCTCCTTTGGGGGCTTCCCAGGTGGCACTAGTGGTAAAGAACCTGCTTGCAATGCCCAAGATGTAAGAGACACAGGTTCGATCCCTGGGTAGGGAAGATCCCCTGGAGGAGGGCACGGCAACCCACTCTACTGTTCTGGCCTACAGAATCCCATGGACAGAGGAGCCTGGGAAGGCTGCAGTCCATAGGGTTGCACAGAGTCAGACAAAACTGAAGTGACTTACCAACCAACCCGCCTTTTAGAAAATTAAAAGAGTGCAGAAATCTCTGACCTCCAAAGTTAAGAACATCACCTTCCAGACCTCTTATTATTTTACATGAATGTAAATGTATCCATAAAATATATAGTATCATCTGTGATTTTTTACATAAGTGGCATCATGCTGAACATAGTCTTAGGCAACTCAAATTTTTACTCAATAAATATGTTTTTGGATTTACCTCTCCAGCTGCTGTAAATTCGGGCTTGCCAGGTGGCTCGGCGGTAAAGAATCCTCCTGCAATGCAGGAGATGTGGGTTTGATCCCTGGATTGGGAAGATCCCCTGGAGAAGGGAATGGCATTCCCTTGCCTGGGAAATCCCATGGATGGAGGAGCCTGGCGGGCTACAGTCCATGGAGTCCCAAGAGTTGGACATGACTGAGTATGCATGCACGCACGTGCAGAAAGCCCCTCAAATTTGTTAATATGCCTTTAGCAGTGACCTCATGACCAAACCCCATCATTTCTGTTCACTTCCAAGCTACATGCTACTGAAACCCCTGTGCCCCATTGCTGCTGCCTGGTGCCCATCTTTTCTTCCCTGAACAAGAGCAATACCATCCTCATTCCTCTTTCTCTTTCTGCTCAACCCGCCCCCCACCCCAGATCTGTCTGATTGATCCCCTGAGCAATTTCAAAAGTCCTGCCTGATCTTTTCACTCTTCCTTTGCTTAAAATAGGCCGCAGCTGCCCATGGCTCTTTAGACGGTATTGGAATCCTGGACATGTACTGTGAAGCCCTGTGGCATTTGGCCTCAACACCTCTCCAGTTTCAGCTCACATCTCCCCTCACTCCTGTCACACGTGCTTCTTTGGTCTCATGTGCCACAGAGCCTTTGCACAGTTCTCTTTGGCTGGAGTACCCATCACTCTTCCCCTTGAACTAGCTTACTCCTACTCAGCCATTTTCATATTATTTCAGAGTCACCTTCACACAGAAGCTTTTTTATTTTAAGTGGATCCTTTTTTAAAGGTCTTTATTGAAATTGTTACAATGGTGTGTCTATTTTATGTTTTGTTTTTTTGGTCATAAGTCATGCGAAATCTCAGCTCTGTGACCAGGGATTGAATCCACACTCTCTACACTGGAAGGTTAAGTCTTAACCACTGGACCACCAGGGAAGTACCTCTACACAGAAGCTTTTGCAGAATCTCTTTACAAAATTCATGATTTTCTTAGCTCCCAAATCTTTTTTTCATAGCCCCGTTCAACAGATTGGAATCCTATTTCTCTGAGCATTATTTTGATTAATGTCTACCTTTCTCCCTAGACTCTACACTCCATGAGAGTAGAGAAAATGTCTTTCCCCACTGTAAACAGAGTGCTTTGCACATTTGTTATTGTTCAGTGGCTAAGTCATGTTCGACTCTTTGCGATCCCATGGACTGCAGCACCCCAGGCCTCCCTGTCCATCTCCAACTCCTAAAGCTTGCTCAAACTCTGTCCATCAGGTCTGTGATGCCACCCAATCACCTCATCCTCTATCACCCCCTTCTCCTCCTGCCCTCAATCTCTCCCAGCATCAGGGTCTTTTCCAGTGTGTCTGCTCTTCACATCAGGTGGCCAAAGTATTGGAGCTTCAGCTTCAGCATCAGTCCTTCCAATGAATATTCAAGGCTGATTTCCTCTAGGATTGACTGGTTGGATCTCCTTGTGTCCAATGGACTCTCGAGGGTCTTCTTCAGCACTACAGTTTGAAAGCATCTGTTTTTCAGTGCTCAGCCTTCTTTCTGGTCCAACTCTCACATCCATGCATGCCTACTGGAAAAACCATAGCTTTGACTATACGGACCCTTGTCTGACTGCAGGAAGGAATAAAAAGGAGGGTGAAACAGTTGGTGCCCACACATCCACTCCTATGTGGCAGTAACAAGGACTGGGGACAGACTGGATCTTCTCAGACCCTTGGTGGTTTTCTTGAAAGAGGAGAATGAGAAAGGCAAAGAAGGGGACTATCCTTAGCGTGTCCATCAAAAGAACTGTTAGACTGATAATAATTCAATGCATGTAACCTCTCTGAGCCAGTTTTCCTATCTGCAAAATAGAGACAATCATTGCGACCATCCCATAGGGCTGTTGTGATGAGTAAACGAGATGCTTGTGTGTCAAAGTAGTTAGCATGTTGACTGACATATAGAAAGTTACTTCCAATCTGTTCTCATTGGAGCAGCTCTGTGAATGACAGCTGATGTGAGGAAAGCTTTGATGAATCAGGATCTGTGGATTCAGGGTTTTGAGAGTCATGGTGTCCTTTGAGCCTCCCATCAGCCTGTAAATTTGTCAACTTATTCCTGAAACTGAATGGTCGCCAATAGCCCAATGCATAACTCCGCCACACCTGGCCCCACACTACTCAGAGTGGGGTCCTCAGACCCACAACATCAGCATGCCCCAGGAACTTAGAGATGTAGCATCTCAGGCCCTGCCCGGACCTCCTAAATCAGAATCTGCATTTTATACAAGATCCTCAGGTGTTTGAAATGTTCATCAGAGTGAGAGGACCACTGAGGCTGGGCCCATCAGGAACCTCCATCGTGAGTCCCAGGTCATTTATGTAACCTGCTTAAGGTAACGCAGCCTTTAAGGCAACAAGGCGAGGCCTGAACCCAGAGTCTGGGAGCTGGCCCCCTCTACCGTCCATTGTTGGGAGAACACATAATAATCGATGAAACCTTATGCATTTCCTTACCTGGCCTTCACAGTAACCCTAAGAGGTAGGCAGGGAGCTTTATTTTACAGACGAGCAAGGAGCACTCATAAAACAAACGACCCCTTACCAAGTGGCAGGCTTTAGAGTGAATACACAGTCCAAGATGGCATTTCCCTTCCTGTTTTATCAGGCCAGGAAATAGCCGAACCTCAGAAGGGAATTACTTAAGTGTTGGCATATATGCTTTCTCTACCTATCCTCATATGTTCCCATGAGATGGGCTGGAAGAGGTAACTCAGCTTAGTGATAAGTATGTGCAGACACAGAAAGGTTACATGACTTGACCAAACTCATCCATTAAATGACAAAACTGGGGAAACTAATGTAATAATGCGTGCATGCATGCTCAGTTGCTCAGTTGTGTCTGACTATTTGCAACCCCGTGGACCATAGCCCATCAGGCTCCTCTGTCTGTGGGATTCTCCAGGCAAGACTACTGGAGTGGGCAGTGATAATGATTATAATAATAACAGTGATTCCCTTTTACCTACAATATAAGCCAGACATTTTGCTCACCTTATCTAAGTTTCTCATCAACCGCAGGATAAGGTACCATTTTTGTGACAACTGTATAATTGTTAACTGAGTCTCGGGAGGTAAAGATTTAGGGAGAACCATGCTCAGAGACCAGATCCCAAAAGAGTGACAGGCTGGGATGACGAATGTGGCAGCCCCCAAAGCCAGCTCGGTCTGTCACTTCCCAAATAGAAACATGGCTTTAATTATGTCTTTTTAACTCAGCACAGGGAGGGGGTCTGGTGACAGATGATCCGAGGCTGCACACAGCAAGCCTTTTCAAGCAGTGTGTCAATGCCCCGGAGCCCTTCATCCCATTTGTCACCTGCTTGGCAGTTGTCACTCGATGATCGAGCTGGAACAGCTGACATCATGCATTTAGACAAAAATCGCCAGCTTCACGTGTTTTGACTTTTAAGTTCATTGATGTCTAAAAGAAAAGCAAGAAAGCCTAATCTCTTGAGATCAGAGTTGGAAACCATTGAGCTGGGAAGAGAAAGAATTCACTTTTACTGGGCGCCTGCTATTGGGTAGCCCTGCACAATAACATGGCTGTCATCTCTTGGAAATAATATTTCACTAACTTGCAGTGAGAGGAATGGACCCTACTGTAAATAGCACTCTGCCTAGCACGGTGTAGTGAGCTCAAAAATGGAAACCCGTGATGATAACATTGTTGTTATGAGCAACAGTGTTGGTCTTTACAACAAGTTTTTATTTCCCAGCTGTAACCCAACCTTAGCACAGTGTCTGGCACATTATACGTACTCCATAAACACTGTGGAATGAATGAATGAATGAAACAGTACAGATGGGTATGGTTATTTCCATCGGTAGACTGTGATTTGGGGCTTCCCTGGTGGCTCAGATGGTAAAGAATCCGCCTGCAATGAAGGAGACCTGGGTTTGATGCCTGGGTTGGGAAGATCCCCTGGAGAAGGGAATGGCTACCCACTCCAGTATTCCTGCCTGGAGAATTCCATGGAGACAAGAATCTGGTGCATGAGGTCGCAAAGAGTCAGACATGACAGAGTGACCAACACTTTCAGGGAGTGATTGTCTTTCTCTTTACGGCCACCCAGCACCTGAAGCTCCTCCCTTCACTTAGAGCATGCTCCCACCATTTGAGGCAGTGCCCACCTTCCACTTAAGAAAATAAAAATGCCAAATACCCCCTTTCATGCATCTCAGTGGTTGCCAGGCTCTGCCAATCTGTTGAACCAACTCCGAAGTGGAATTGGAGATACACTTGTCCACCAATACACTGGGGACAAGTGAAGTCCATTTTGAAAATGGAAGATGGCTGTGATGGCTGCTTCCTTCAAGTCCCCAGGCTTACCACAAACTCAATGACCAGGGCCAGTGCTGAGGACCACGAAGAGTCTGAGTCACGTTGGGAGTAATGGTGAACAGATTTTCTGGGAGACTGGGGCAACTGGTGCTGCTGACGTGGTTCTGAAAATGACTCTCTGGTCCTCTGCTGATGCTTTCTTATGACACTCAGGCTTAGCTTCTCTTACCTGCCACCAAAGTCTCTGACCACACATTTCATCACTTATAGATGAAGGAAATGATGCTGAAAACACAAAGTGACTTGCCCAAGGTCACACAGCTGTTAGGTGGCAGAGCCTGTTTACAAGTTCAGGTCTAGAAATTCTAAAGCTCATGCCCTTGAGTTTCACGGAACTTCAGAAAAGAAATGCATTTCAATTAAACCTCTTGGCTGCTGAGACGGTAAGGTCTAAGTTGCAGGAGTTAAGTCTTTTCCCTGTGATGCTCAGACATGCCCTGTAGCCACGGGGACAAGTCGGCACGTGTGGGTCGTCATGCAAAGCTGTGTGGACACTGTCCAGAAGCCAGCCTGGCCATCTGCACTGGTTAAAAGAAGAAACCCATTCGTCCAGCATTAATCAAAAGAATCCCTTAAAACTCAGGCAGAATGGACTCAATTTTTAATTGGGTTCAAGTCAGATAATTACTCAGCTGCCCATAAAATTCATTTTAATTTATTAAATGGAACTTCCAAAATAGCATTGCTCTGGAGTATGTCCAGTTGCATGAGCTATCTGTCTAAAGGAAAATGCTTTGGGCTGACACTTGAATCCTTTCTTGCCCAGCAGCTGAAGAACTTGGATAGGTGACTGTGCCTCTCTGAGCTGTAGTCTCCTTGTGTTTCTATGAGTTCAATAGTCATATCTGCCCTGTGGCAGTGTTAAAGATACAAATGAGAAGCTTATATAAACTCTGGCTTGGCACAGAGGAGGTGCTCAATAAATGATGCAAGTATCTCAAAAGGAAGCTCTTACGATAAATTCCCAGAAATCAAATTACTGAGTAACAGGGCATGGAACAGTCTTAAGTAGTCTTGATTTGAATCCGAACTTTTTTTTTTTTTTCCTAAAAAATTGCACCAATTTTCCCAGCCACTGGCAATTTAGAAAAGCATCTGTTTTGTTAAGGATTTTAACCAGATCCTTGCCAATGGGCACAGGGTGTCGGAAATAGAAAATGGGGATGACGTGGCAAGTAAACTTGGGTGATTCGTACACTAATAAAGATTTACACAGGTCTCATTCAACCAAAGTGCAGGGCGCAGGCAGTTGTCAAAACCCTCTGCCTTCAATGGCGGATGCAGAGTGCTATTGAGCTTCTTTGGTTGGATCCGTAACTCATAAATGCTGCTTGCAGGCTTGTCTAACATCTGCTCAGGGCAGAAATGACTGAAGCCAAAGTCTGTGCGCAGAGGGGAAGGAAAGCCAACTATTCAAAAGACAGGGAGTCATTAGGGAGAAACATAGCAGGTGATGGTGTTGCCTTTGTTGAAATTCCAAGAGCAAAAGGCTTTAGAGGAGCAAGAAAATTAGAAGAACATGCGATGAATCCTGGTACCACTGAAATCCTTTTTCTTCTAGAATGAAGAGGACCCTCACCGATCTGTTCATTAAAAGGTGGGCTGATTGACAAGAGTAAACCCCTCACCATTTGTGGATGGGATAAGCTTCATCATGCTTTATCTTGGGATCTGGGTCATGCATGAAAGAAGCTTGGAAAACCTTTGAGCCAGACAGACCTGTGTTCCAAGTCCAGCTTCATCATGACAACCTGTGTGTCCTGGCTGCCCACCTTGGGTTTCTTGTTCGAATTCCTCACTCAGCTCACTTTGATTGCTCTCATTTTGTCTGTGGGCGTTTGAGCACATGGAGGGTGCTCTGAGAGCAATCCCAGCATCAGCCTCCTTCCTGTCCTCTGCCTACTCTCAGAAAAAAAGGATTACATGTACCCAGGCCCCCAGTTAGCACGAATGAGAAGTGCCCAGTTCTGCTGCGCCCGGCGACTGCACGTGTGCGGTCAGAGGACCGATTGAGCGAGCTGGTCAGTCCCCTCTTGGAGATCTGAGGAGCTCACACCTGCATGCACTCGATCCAGGTGAATAGAGATGTGTGCACGGGGCACCCAGGCCACCTGTTCATCCCATCAAAAGCAAAAGTACCGACCTAATGTAATTCGTTTGGCAGCCTGGCAGCACAGGCTGCCAAGACTCCCCAAACGTTAAGTGTATTAATGTCCCCCCTTGGAGGAGTTGTTCGCTTTTAACCAATGTTAAATTCTTCAGCAGCCAGTGCTGGCCAGGAAATCTGTCCCTGCTGTCCAGAGGGGAGGAGATCCAAGTGTTCAGCTGAGTGGCCCTTCATGAATAATTTTAATCTCTTCTAAAGGGGGAGAAAACAATAGCATTTGGTTGCTTTTGTCGCTCAGCGACTGCTTACCAAGGTTCTCTGAAGCAATTGTTCTGACCTGGTTGTGGGGGTCACACCCCAGGCCTACAAGGATGGTATTCAATAATTTATGGCCGTGCATAAGAAAGGAACCCATTTGAGTCAGTTCTAATGAGATGGATGAACCTAGAGCCTATTATACAGAATGAAGTAAGTCAGAAAGAGAAAAACATAATGTACAATAACACACACATATGGGATCCAGAAGTGGTGCTAGTGGTAAAGAACAGACCTGCCAATAGAGGAGACATAAAAGTCAGGGGTTCGATCCCTGGGAAGATCCCCTGGAGGATGAAATGGCCACCTACACCAGCATACTTGCCTGGAGAATCCCATGGACAGAGGAGCCTGGGGGGAGTACGTCCATGGGGTTGCAAAGAGTTAGACTAAAGCAACTTAGCAGAAAGATGGTACTGATGAACCTATTGCAGGCAGCAGTGGAAACACAGACAGAGAGAAAAGGCTTGTGGACAAACTTGGGGAAGGAGGGGGTGGGATGAATTGACAGAGTAGCATGGAAACATACATTCAGCTCAGTTCCGTTCAGTCGCGCAGTCGTGTCCAACTCTTTGCGACCCCATGAATCGCAGCACGCCAGGCCTCCCTGTCCATCACCAACTCCCGGAGTTCACTCAGACTCACGTCCATCGAGTCAGTGATGCCATCCAGCCATCTCATCCTCTGTCATCCCCTTTCCTCCTGCCCCCAATCCCTCCCAGCATCAGAGTCTTTTCCAGTGAGTCAACTCTTCTCATGAGGTGGCCAAAGTACTGGAGTTTCAGCCTTAGCATCATTCCTTCCAAAGAACAACCAGGGCTGATCTCCTTTAGAACTGACTGGTTAAAATAGATAGCCAGTGGGAAATTGCTGTGTGATGCAGGGAGCTCAAACCCGGGCTCTGTGACAACCTAGAGGGGTGGGATGGGGCGGGAGGTAGGAGGGAGGTTTCAGAAGGAGGGGCCGGATGTATGCCTATGGCTGATTCATGTTGATGTACGGCAGAAACCAACACGAGATTGTAAAGCAATTATTCTCCAATTAAAAATAAATTCAAAAAAAGAAAAATCATTATGGCTGTGGACCATACACCTTCATTGCTGTGTGATGCAGGGAGCTCAAACCCGGGCTCTGTGACAACCTAGAGGGGTGGGATGGGGCGGGAGGTAGGAGGGAGGTTTCAGAAGGAGGGGCCGGATGTATGCCTATGGCTGATTCATGTTGATGTACGGCAGAAACCAACACGAGATTGTAAAGCAATTATTCTCCAATTAAAAATAAATTCAAAAAAAGAAAAATCATTATGGCTGTGGACCATACACCTTCCTGCTAGGCTTTGGAAATAAGGCTGGGAGCAGGAGGAGATGGAGAAGGGATGATATGATTGCAAACTTCTAATTAATGTATGTTTTATTGATGCTTATGAAGCCTGAAATATTAATAGAAGCAAGTGGATGCATAATTGATATGCCCCATAGAAAATGTAAATTGCTGGACATGGACAGGAAACCCCAGATGTCCTTCTGTCAAGATGTAGAAGGATTCTGCAGCTTGTTTTGTCGATGGAGTGCTTTGTGTTGCTGGGAGTCTTGAAATCTCTGGTACTCTGGCAGCTGGTATCAGAAGGATGCTCTTTTCAACATCTCATCTCCTGGATGAATGTGCCATTTTGCCATTTCTTTAGGGGAAGAGACAGGAACCAAAAGAGGTCTGGTATTACTAGCATCCCAAATGTGCGAGAGGCATTTTTCCAGCTCTCTCTTATCGTCATGATAATACGAACCCTATTATAAATCCCACTTTATGAATGAAAAGCTAAGATACCGGAAGGTAAATTCAGCTGCCTAGGGTCACACAATGAGTGAGTGGTGAAGCTAGAGTTCAAAGCCTAATCCTTTTACAACACTGTGGTAATTGCTGAGGGCAAGAGTCACTAGTGATGCTAAAAATAGAGGGGGACAAAACTGTGTGGGTGGGAATCGTGGCTGATCACTTGTGAGAATAAGTGGTAAGCAAGCCACCTGATTGCCCTGTGACTCATTTCCTTACCCATAAAATGGGATAACAATAGAATCTATCTTATAGGATTATTATGGGATTATTCAACACATGTAAAACCTTAGCCCCCAGCATGCAATCAGCTTTAGGTATTAACAGTTACGATGATGCCAGACAGTGAGAAATGGGTCAGAGAGACAACGTGGCGCCAGAGGTTGTGAGACATTAGGCTCTTCGCCTGAGTGAATTGGGGCAACACTGCAAGCTTTTAACCAAAAGAAAGATGTGATTTGACTTATGTTTTAAATGGTTCCCTCAGGTTGCTGTGTGGGGAACAGACCAAGAAGAAGTGGGGAGATGATCTGAGAGGCTTGGCAGGAATCTAGGTGAGGGGTGTGGTGAGTGAGATCACAGTGGGAGTAAACAGATTTCGGATACGTTTTGAATGTTGAGCCAACAGGATTATCTGATAGACTGAACATGGGGTGTTTTGTTATTGTTCAGTCGCTAAGCCATGTCTGACTCTTTGCAATGCCTCAATGGACTGCAGCACACCAGGCTTCCCTGTCTTTCACCATCTCCCAGAGTTTGCTCAAACTCACGTCCATTGAGGCAGTGATGCCATTCAACCATCTCATCCTCTGTCGTGCCCTTCTCCTCCTGCCTTCAATCTTTCCCAGCATCACAGTGTTTAAGAAACTGCAATCAAAGCTAAATCCAGACAACCTGGAAGATGGGGTTGCCATCAAAGTTGGGGAAGGATACAGTGGAGCAGGTGTGCAGAGGTCTAGTTTTGGGCTCCTTAGATTTGAGATGCCTGTTGGACTTCCCAGGTAAGAGGCCAGGTAGACAGTTCTGTTTGAGTCCAGAAGAGGCATTTTCTCCAAATCTCTTCCTTTTGTTCCAAGCTACAATTTTTTCTCTCCTGGTTAACATTCAGGAATGAAAGAGGAGAAAAATGAAAAATGCACCAGAAAGTCCATTTAGGTTCTGCCCCACATTCTGGATGTACTCTTGGTAAAGAGTATTACGTTATGTCACATGACTCCCTGAAAAATGTACTCGTAGAAAGGCAAAGGATGATGGCAATGATGGTGATGATAACTAGCAAGAGAGAGAGAATATCACACCAGCTCAGAGAGAAACAAATGTCAAGGAGAGAAAAAAGGAAGGAGACAAACATTTTTAAACATTCAGTGGCAAAGTGATTCTCTGTCTTTAAAGAAAAATCAGCCTTGTGAGGCATTGGAATAGCAGCCAAATGAATGTATTGGGCTTGTCTGTTTCTCAAAACCCAGATGAATGATGGTGAAGACGTGAACTCTATCAGAAATCCCAAAAGCTTTGTTAGAGTTGAGTTTCCTCAGGTGCCCTGGGGACAGCAGGATGCCCAAGGTCCTCCCCAAGGCCCCGAAATGCACAAGAGCCCTGAAGGGGTGAACACAGGGAGAGAAGAGAAGGGGGGAACCTCATCTCTGTGGAGTAGGTGCCGTGGGCTCAGCCGTAAGCCTGGTGCGTGCGTTGCCTGGCCGTACTGAATCGTCACAGAAACCCTGGGATGTAGGTGCAGCCTCTTCTTGCTAATGAGGAAAATAAGGCTGAGAGGGTCTGAGTGACTTCCCCAAGGTCAGATGGCTCTGAGAGGGGAAGGCGGGAACCTGATTCTTTTCTGACTACAACTTGAATGTTTTTCCATGGTGCCCAACAGGCTCCCTTGAAGGGGACTTGGAGACTATTGAAATGTCCTGATAATCGGGGATCTGGAAAGAGTGGTGAAATATACATGGGTTTCCCTGGGAGCCATGAGGGACCCTGAGCACAGGTGCCACCTTCAAGGACCAGCAGCCCTCCCTGTGCAGTGTTCTTACAAAATTTCAGCTTCCAAATCTCCACTTGAGCCCCTTCCATCCTTAACAGTGAACTTTGTCTTTGAAGACAAAGATGATGTCTGTTTTGTTTGTTTGTTTGTTTTTCACCACTGTACTCCCAGGGCTTGGAAAAGCCATGTATATTATAGAGGATAAATAAGATAAACAGTACTTAGAGGTGTAAGTGAGGCCAGATATCGAATCACCAAATATTTCATGTGTTCGTTACAGTTGTAACACTATGAAAACTTAATTTTTAATGCAGGATGCGTGTTTCCATGGTTATCAGGCACTTGCTATGTCTGGGCCCTGTGCTGGGTGCTAGCGAGTCAGTAATTAATGGAACAAATTTGGTCTCTGTCCCCGTGAAACCCACTTAAAAGAAGGAAATGCTATCATTCACAACAACGTGGATGAGCCTGGAGTTCATTACGCAAAGTGAAATAAACCAGACACAGAAGGACAAATACTGCGTGATTCTTCCTACAGGAGGAATCTAAGAATCAAACTCGTAGGAACAGACCATGACTGTTTCAATTTTCCTTTGCCAGTTTGAATTCCTTTTATTTCTTCCTCTTCTCTGATTGCCATGGCCAGGACTTCCAAAACTAAGTTGAATAATAGTGGCAAGAGTGGGCACCCTTGTCTTGTTCCTAATTTCGGAAAAAATGCTTTCAGGTTTCACTGTTGAGAATGAAGTTTGCTGTGGGTTCGTCATATGGCCTTTGTTATGTTAAGGTAATTTCCTTCTATGACCACTTTCTGGAGAGTTTTTTTTTATCATACATGGGTGTTGGATTTTGCCGAAAGTTTTTCCTGGGTCCGTTGAGATGATTATATGGTTCTTATTCTTCAATTTGTTAATATGGTGTATCACTGTGATTGACTTGCATATACTGAAGAATTCTTACATCCCTAGGGTAAATCCAACTTGATTTATTTAAAGGGCAAAGTCCTCCAACTTCTCTGATATTTGGCTCCTCGGCCATAGGGTGGATGATCACTGACAGCTGGAGGGTCTCATGTCCACAAGGTGAGCAGCAGCCAGTGTTAATTTCCTTCTCCCCACTTGTTCCACCTGTTCTTGGGCTTCCCTGGTGGCTCAGATGGTAAAGAGTCTGCTTGTAATAAGGGAGATCTGGGTTCTGTCTCTGGGGTGGGAAGATCCCTCCAGAGGAGGGCATAGCAACCCACCCCAGTATTCTTGCCTGAAAAATCCCCATGGACAGAGGAGCCTGGCGGCTGCAGTCCACAGGGTCACAAAGAATCGGACATGACCAAGTGACTAAGCATAGGCACAGACCACTTGTTCTTACCGAATAGACTCGGGGTGGGGACCACTTCCACTGTAGCATCTACAGAGTCCGCCTTTGTGACTCCACCCATCCTCTCTTGCTACCATGGTCCTTCCAACCCAGACACTTCCCTTCCATCGGGAGAGCCAGGCTTCAGAGAGGAAATGCATGAGGTGGCCCCTCTCCAGCCAATCTCACCCAGACTTCATACAGATGGAGATTAGGGTCCATCTCCCAGCCATGGCAGGGATGCTTGACAGGAGCAGCCTGACATTTGCTTTCCATGAGCAGACAGCTTTGGCCGAAGTGTATCGTGGATGTGGGTGCTCAGAGGCGGGGACCTGGTATCCCACTCAGGTCCTCCATGGGGCTGTTCTTGCCTGGCTCAGCTCCTCTGTGGTCTCCAGCAGCAAGTCACTTTCTCTCAGACCCTGAACTGGCATTCCCAGTGGGCCCAACAGGAGGGTCCCAGGAGAAATACGTGCCCTGGCTTAGGAGTCAGTCCCAGCTCAGAGGCATGGCCTTGGGCAAGACACATCCCAGCTCCATGCTGTCATATTGGATAATGGAATTAATTCTACAAGCAGAGCTGGCTGCCTGGGGGGTGGTTGTAAGGGTTGAAGACGTTTGTAAAGAGCATGGCTTGACCTGGTGCTCTGTGATGACCTAGAAGGCTGAGGATGGGGTGGGGGAGGAGGAAGGGAGGCTCAAGGGGTACGGGATATATGTATGCTTATGGCTGATTCACATTGTTGTACAGCAGAAACCAACACAACATTGTTAAGCAATTATCCTCCAGTTAAAAATATAGAACAAATAATTTCACAATTTGTATGGAAATACAAAAAACCTCGAATAGCCAAAGCAATCTTGAGAAAGAAGGATGGAACTGGAGGAATCAATGTGTCTGACTTCAGGCTCTACTACAAAGCCACAGTCATCAAAACAGTATGGTACTGGCACAAAGACAAAAATATAGATCAATGGAACAAAATAGAAAGCCCAGAGATAAATCCACACACCTATGGACACCTTATCTTTGACAAAAGAGGCAAGAATATACAGTGGATTAAAGACAATCTCTTTAACAAGTGGTGCTGGGAAAACTGGTCAACCACTTGTAAAAGAATGAAACTAAAACACTTTCTAACACCATACACAAAAATAAACTCAAAATGGGTTAAAGATCTAAACATAAGACCAGAAACTATAAAACTCCTAGAGGAGAACATAGGCAAAACACTCTTCGACATAAATCACAGCAGGATCCTCTATGACCCACCTCCCAGAATACTGGAAATAAAAGCAAAAATAAACAAATGGGACCTAATTAAAATTAAAAGCTTCTGCACAACAAAGATAACTATAAGCAAGGTGAAAAGACAGCCTTCAGAACGGGAGAAAATAATAGCAAATGAAGCAACTGACAAACAAATAATCTCAAAAATATGCAAGCAACTCCTGCAGCTCAATTCCAGAAAAATAAACAACCCAATCAAAAAATGGACCAAAGAACTAAATAGACATTTCTCCAACGAAGACATACAGATGGCTAACAAACAAATGAAAAGATGCTCAACATCACTCATTATCAGAGAAATGCAAATCAAAACCACAATGAGGTACCATCTCATGCCAGTCAGAATGGCTGCGATCCAAAAGTCTACAAGCAATAAATGCTGGAGAGGGTGTGGAGAAAAGGGAACCTTCTTACACTGTTTGTGGGAATGCAAACTAGTACAGCCACTATGGAGAACAGTGTGGAAATTCCTTTAGAAACTGGAAATAGAACTGCCTTATGACCCAGCAATCCCCCTGCTGGGCATACACACCAAGGAAACCAGAATTGAAAGAGACACGTGTACCCCATTGTTCATCGCAGCACTGTTTATAATAGCCAGGACATGAAAGCAACCTAGATGTCCATCAGCAGAAGAATGGATAAGAAAGCTGTGGTACATATACACAATGGAGTATTACTCAATGATTAAAAAGAATACATTTGAATCAATTCTAATGAGGTGGATGAAACTGAAGCCTATTATACAGAGTGAAGTAAGCCAGAAAGAAAAACACCAATACAGTATACTAACGCATATATATGGAATTTAGAAAGATGGTAATGATAACCCTGTATGAGAGACACAGATGTATAGAACGGTCTTTTGGACTCTGTGGAAGAGGGAGAGGGTGGAATGATTTGGGAGAATGGCATTGAAACATGTATAATATCATATATGAAATGAATCGCCAGTCCAGGTTCGATGCATGATATTGGATGTTTGGGGCTGGTGCACTGGGATGACCCAGAGGGATGGTATGGGGAGGGAGGTGGGAGGGGGGTTCAGGATGGGGAACACGTGTACACCCATGGCAGATTCATGTTGATGTATGGCAAAACCAATACAATATTGTAAAGTAATTAGCCTCCAATTAAAATAAATAAATTTAAATTTTAAAAAAACAGTTAAAAAAAATAGAGAACATGGCTTGACCTTTGGCAAATGTTTGACCTAATCTTTGAACATCTACTACTGGTTTGGGATACAACTTTCCAAATAATACTTCTCTTCATTTAACAAATAAATATACATACACACACACACACACACACACACACGCACACACTTGAGCTTCCCAGGTGGCTCAGTGGTAAAGAACCCGCCTGCCAATGCAGAAGACACGAGTTTGATCCCTAGGTTGGGAAGATTCTCTGGAGAAGGAAATGACAACCCACTCCAGTATTCTTGCCTGGAGAATCCAATGGACAGAGAGGCCTAGTGGTCTATAGTCACAGAGTCACAAAGAGTCAGACACAACTGAGCAACTAGGCACATAATATACCAATATATACATGTGTGTTTTTCATCTTTTTATATAAAAACTATATGTATATATAATACTAATATATATTCAGGACATACATATTCCAAATTATTTTTGCTTACTTAAAAATACCAGACCTCTATTTCACCCAAGAAGTTCTCAGCATGTCTCTGCTTGTACATGAATATCTCCTTCATTCTCACGCTGCTGTCCAGAGGTCCATAAAGTGGAACCCCGTAAGGTGTCTTTTTCCTTATTTCTATATTTATTTATTTGGCATGTGGGATCTTTAGTTGCAACACAAGAGCTCTTAGCTGCAGCACGTGGGATCTACTTCCCTGACCAGGGATGGAAACCAGGGCCCCCTGCATTGGGAGCTGGGAGTCTTAGCCACTGGACCACCAGGGAATTCCACATCCCACCCACCCCCTGCATAAGGTGCAGATGGACATTTAGGTTGTTCTGGAGTTTTTACTTCATGAATTGTGTTGCTAATAGCATCTTTGCACATGCTTTTTTATATATATGTATGCGAATTTCTCCAGAACAGGTCTTAAACACGAAGTAGGTGTAAAGGACTGAGACTGGCTTTCTCACATTTGAAAGTGGATCATATTTGTTCTTAGCATCAATATATTAAAATCTGAACCAGATACTGTGATATTTGTGATTAAAGTATCTTTTCTTGTTTTTTACTTCTCAATGAATTATTTATTAATCACTTGCATAATTTGTATATTGTATATACTGTAGAGCTCCTATAATCTAGTAGTGGTGAAATTTTCCTAGTTACACTTTAAACTCCACATACTGAAAGGTATTAATCAATTCACAGGAAATAGAAAAGTGCAGGATGTCTCATGTACCTTTTACCCAGTTTCTCCCAATAACGGCACTTTGTATAGTTCTAGTACGATACACAACCAAGAAACTAACGTTAATACAACCCATGGAGCTTATTCAGAATTTACCAGTGTGCAGTTCAATCACTCAGTCATGTCCGACTCTTTGCGACCCCATGAATCGCAGCACGCCAGGACTCCCTGTCCATCACCAACTCCCGGAGTTCACTCAGACTCAGGCCCATCAAGTCAGTGATGCCATCCAGCCATCTCATCCTCCTTCGTCCCCTTCTCCTCCTGCCCCCGATCCCTCCCAGCATCAGAGTCTTTTCCAATGAGTCAACTCTTCGCATGAGGTGGCCAAAGCACTGGAGTTTCAGCTTTAGCATCATTTCTTCCAAAGAAATCCCAGGGCTGATCTTTTTCAGAATGGACTGGTTGGATCTCCTTGCAGTCCAAGGGGCTCTCAAGAGTCTTCTCCAATACCACAGTTCAAAAGCATCAATTCTTCTGCCCTCAGCCTTCTTCACAGTCCAATTCTCACATCCATACATGACCACAGGAAAAACCATAGCCTTGACTAGACAGACCTTAGTCAGCAAAGTAATGTCTCTGCTTTTGAATATGCTATCTAGGTTGGTCATAACTTTTCTTCCAAAGAGTAAGCATCTTTTAATTTCATGGCTGCAATCACCATCTGCAGTGATTTTGGAGCCCAGAAAAACAAAGTCTGACACTGTTTCTACTGTTTCCCCATCTATTTCCCATGAAGTGATCAGACAAGATGTCATGATCTTCATTTTCTGAATGTTGAGCTTTAAGCCAACTTTTTCACTCTCCTCTTTCACTTTCATCAAGAGGCTTTTAAGCTCCTCTTCACTTTCTGCCATAAGGGTGGTGTCATCTGCATATCTGAGGTTATTGATATTTCTCCTGGCAATCTTGATTCCAGCTGTGCTTCTTCCAGTCCAGTGTTTCTCATGTGTACTCTGCATAGAAGTTAAATAAGCAGGGTGACAATATACAGCCTTGACGTACTCCTTTTCCTATTTGGAACCAGTCTGTTGTTCCATGTCCATTTCTAACTGTTGCTTCCTGACCTGCATACAGATTTCTTAAGAGGCAGGTCAGGTGGTCTGATATCCCCATCCCTTTCAGAATTTTCCACAGTTCATTGTGATCCACACAGTCAGAGGCTTTGGCATAGTCAATAAAGCAGAAATAGATGTTTTTCTGGAACTCTCTTGCTTTTTCCATGATCCAGCGGATGTTGGCAATTTGATCTCTGGTTCCTCTGCCTTTTCTAAAACCAGCTTGAACATCAGGGAGTTCACGGTTCACATATTGCTGAAGTCTGGCTTGGAGAATTTTGAGCATTACTTTACTAGCATGTGAGATGAGTGCAATTGTGCGGTAGTTGGAGCATTCTTTGGCATTGCCTTTCTTTGGAATTGGGATGAAAACTGACCTTTTCCAGTCCTGTGGCCACTGCTGAGTTTTCCAAATTTGCTGGCATATTGAGTGCAGCACTTTCATAGCATCATCTTTCAGGATTTGAAACAGCTCTGCTGGAATTCCATCACCTCCACTAGCTTTGTTCATAGTGATGCTTTCTAAGGCCCACTTGACTTCACATTCCAAGATGTCTGGCTCTAGATTAGTCATCACATCATCATGATTATCTGGGTCGTGAAGATCTTTTTTGTACAGTTCTTCTGTGTTATTCTTGCCACCTCTTCTTAATATCTTCTGCTTCTGTTAGGTCCAGACCATTTCTGTCCTTTATTGAGCCCATCTTTGCATGAAATGTTCCCTTGGGATCTCTAATTTTCTCGAAGAGATTCTAGTCTTTCCCATTCTGTTGTTTTCCTCTATTTCTTTGCATTGATCTTTACATGCCCTCATTTGTATCTGCACTGTGCATGTGTGTTTCTGTGTAATTTTAACTCACATATAGATTTGTTTGCCACCAATCAAAATGTACACTGTTCCATCACCAGGCTTCTTGGTTGCTACCTTTTTAGAGCTGCACCCACCTCTTTCTCACCATATCCCCAAACACATGTGACCACTAATTCATTCTCCATCTCTATAATTTTGTCATTTCAATAATGTTACATAAATGCAACCATACAGTATGTAACCCTTTAAAAAATTGAAGTATAGATGAGTATCAATGTTTTAGGTATACAGCAAGGGATTCAACTATTCATACATATATTACATATATATATGTATATTTTCTTTTTCACTTTCTTTCCCATTGTAGGGTATTACAAGGTATTGATTATATTTATTTCCCTGTACAATACAGTAGGTCCTTGTTGTTTATCTGTTTTATACATAGTATTGTGTATCTGTTCATCTCAGATTCCTAATTATCCCCCCCTTGCTCTTTGGTAACCACAAGTTCATTTTCCATGTCTTCGAGTCTAAGTCAGTTTTGTAAATAAGTTTATTTGTATCACAATTTAGATTCCACATATAAACAACATCATATGATGCTTGTCTTTCTCTGTCTGACTGACTTCACTCAGTATGATAATCCATTGGTCCATCCACGTTGCTACAAATGGCATTATTTCATTCTTTTTATGGCTGAGTGATATTCCATATATACACCCACATATTGCTACAGTGGCCCAAATGGTAAAGAATCTTCCTGCAATGCAGGAGACCAGGGTTGAATCCCTGGGTTGGGAAGATTCCCTGAAGAAGGAAATGGCAACAAACTCCAGTATTCTTACCTGGAGAATGCCATGGACAGAGGAGCCTGGTGGGCTTGTAGTCATGGGGTCACAGGTGGATACGACTGAGCAACTAACATTTTCACCTGAACACAGGGGCTCGTCTTTATCTTTTCAATTAGAGTTTTTCACCATTTCCAGATATATGCCCAGGAACTGGATTCAATATGCGATCTTTTGAGACTGACTTTTTAAAGTCAGCATAATTCTTCTGTGATTCATTTAATCTGTCGCATGTATTAATAGTTTATTCCTTTTCATTGCTGAATAGTATTCCATAGTATGGATGTTATACAGTTTGTTTAAGCAGTCATCTATCAAAGGACATTTGGATTGTTTCCAGTTTGGAGCTAAGATAAATAAAAAACTTCTATGGACGTGCATATGTAGGTTTTTATATAGGCAAAAAAATCTAATTTCTCTGAAATAACTGCCCACAAGAAATTGCAGTTTATGAGAAACTGCCAATCTATTTACCAAAGTGGCTATTCCCTTTTACATTCCCACCAGCAATAAATGAGCGATTTGGTTTTTTCACATCCTCACCAGCATTTGGTGTTGTCACTAATTTTTGTTTTAGCTATTTTGATAGGTGAATAGTAAAATCTCATTTCAGTTTTAATTTGCATTTCCCTACCAACTAATGATGTTAAGCATCTTTTCATGTGCTTATTTGCCATCTGTACACGCTTTTTAATGAAGTGTTTTTTTCATGTTTTTTGCCCATTTTCTAATTGGATTGTTTGTTTCTTTACTGTTGAGAGAGTCCTTAACAAAAGTTTCTCTTTTTAACATTCATTTTGGAATACCAGATGTGCTAAATAAGAATTCTGATCAGATGGACGCTGCCTATGAAAATGGGTAAAGACCATCTTGAGCCTCATATGCAGAATTATCATGCTTCCCAGTGATGTGCAATTCAGCTCACGATCTCTTTTATATCCTATTTTAAACCAACAATGGACTTATTGTGGGTATTCACTAAAAATAATCTGATTAAGAAATTTTTCAAACTACAATGGCCATAGTTCTCTGGTGGCCAGCACACTGCTGAGTAGTCAGACGCCTGGTGACTGCTCCCATCCGATATGCACCCCCTTCCATGCACGCCCATCTGCTGTGCACTTAAAGATGCCCACTATCTCCCTTTTGTAAAAAAGAAAGAAAATCCTTATTATTTTAACATATTGTCAATATTTGAAATGGTCAAAAGAAAAGACTCTAGAATCAGAGAGCTCAGGGCCACCCCCCCGCATCACCAGTTAGTCGAGGTATTAGGTCTGCTCAAGTACAGTTGTGTAGGTTGTGCACTGCACACATGCAAACAAATGCGGAGGTGAGGAGGTGAGAAGGGGCTGGAATTCAGATTGCCCTCTGTTGTCAAGCCAGCCTGAAGTCAACTCCATCTGGATCAAGGGGCTGCTTCTTCCTTACATAAAGATGCTAACCACTTGCCAAACTGCACAACAGTTGAGCTGTATTCTATCCAAAGGGACATCTTGTTCTAATTCAAAAGAGGAATGCCTTTTCCTGATTTGCCTATAGACTCTTGTAGGCTAGCAGAGGCACTGTGCTGTGTCACCTTGGGCAAGTTACTTAGCCTCTCTGGGCCTTAGTTTCATAGCTTTGAAAGCACCTTTCTCAAAGAATTATTGCAGGGATTAAGTGAGTTAATTCCTGTGACCCTGGTTTGGGAAGATCCCCTGGAGGAGAGCATGGCAACCCACTCCAGTATTCTTGCCTGGAGAATCCCCACGGACAGAGGAGCCTAGTAGACTGCAGTCCATGGGGTCACAAAAAGTCGGACACAACTGAGCGATTAAGCACAGCACAGCACAGCAATTCCTGTTAGGCATAGCATCTGGTGTAGGATAACTTCTCAACAAATCTTAACTCATTGTTATTATTATTCCTTTCATTCCCTGGTGTGGATGACTAGGTCACCTGTGAGCCAGTTTGAAAATCAACAATCAGAAAATGCTAGTTCCATGCATGGCCCAAGATCAGGACAATATGACTCTTCATTAAACGGCAGGGCATCTGACTTTCAGTTGCAAAATGCTTCAAGATACAGAAAGCTCTCCTAACATTGGGGCTGGGCAGATGAATCAATACAAGGAGGTGGGCGGTATGTCCTTGGTCCTGGAGACCAGCCAGCCTGCTTTCGGGGTCAGAGCCTCAGCCCTTGGCTCTCTCCTGATAGCCTCCTGTGATGCTTCCTCAAACAGTTGATTTTTTTCTATTTCATAAAAGATGTAAGGTTTTCATTTCTTTTCCTTGAGAAAATCCACACTGTACTCTCCCAGTACTTTCTTGCCCAGAATAATAGTGAGTATCTGAAAGGGACTTCAGAGGTCAGCTTGTCCATTTGTTTCCAAGCTCCGGAGGATGAAAGAATTGTGTGGACAGCATTTTAAAACATGGGTCCTTGGACCTCATTTCTGGAGATTCTGATTCAGCATTTCTAAAATGAGGTCCAAGTGGTTTTCTTTTTAACTAGTCCTTTTGGGTGTTTACTCACCCCCTCTAAAGCTCAGAGAGGGAAATGACTGACTCAAGGTCACACAGCAATGAGCCAAAGAACCGAGACTAAACCGCAGACTTTACTTGGCTATTTACCAACAGGCACTATTTCCCCTATGGCTTTTTTTCCTCATCCCCACCACCTCACCAACTTTTTGTTTCTTGATGTGAAATACTTTAATGGCTTTGCCCTCATGTGAACTTTGGGGCCTTAGCTGGATGGTCTTGGAGACTTTAAAGTACACCCATCATGTCCAACCAGCAGTAACAATTTACAGGCTCAGGGTTGGTTTAACAGAGGACATAAGGTCTCTGGATTTCAGGGCAGGAGACTCATTCCTTCCTAACAGAGGATTAGAAGCAAAACTGCCGAAGACAGAGACATTTGCAGCTATCTGTGGAGCGGCAAATAGAGTAGGATAAAATGGAAAATCTGCGTGTTTCTGGACAACACCAGAAGGGGAAAGGAAGTCTCGGGAAGAGGGGAATGAAAAGGATTTTCTGAGAGGCTTATCCAGAGGACAGCCCATCAGCCATCCAGCCACTTGATGTGACATCTGGTGCATGAAATATTAACTGAAGGGGGGACGGTATCAGTCATTGTGCCAAGTCCTGGCTAGGACCAATTCTCACCATGAGGAAAAAGAAAGCAATGAGTTTTTGGCAGAGACATCAAAAACTTTTCTAAAGTCAGGTAACACATTGGAAAATGCACATGCAAATTGCACAGGGCTGCAGACATGCTCGTATGGGCAAAAGCAAACATGTGGATCTGCACACCAAGTGTGCACACATTGAAACAGACAGGCAGGAGTGGACACGTGCATGCACAAGGCACAAACCCGCAAAATCACAAGTGTAGTTACACACATACCATACAAGCACAAGTGTGCTTAAGACGTGCCAGCGTGCCCTGAATTCTTATTCCTATCACCAGACTGTGAGATTCTTCAGATAGAAACTGTGTCTTATGCATCTCAGTAGCCCCAAGGCTCAGAACAGGGACTGGAGTAGAACAGGCATTCGGCAAAGTTCTATTCAACTTTACACAGACCCACACACCTGAACCTGAGCTAAAACCATCCTCTCACACCCCCACCACTGAGTACAGATGTGCTCAGAGACTTTTTTCACTGTCAGAAGCACTCAGGCCTAACTGTGGATCTAAATATCAAGGCAAAATGGGACTGCCTCGCTTGCAGTCCTCTCTGAGAAAGTCATGCCCCCACGCCTCCAAAGCTGACAGCCACGGAAAGAAAAGTCCACAACAGTTACTAGGCCCGTCCCCGATGTGGGCATCCACCCCGCCCGAGGGGGACCCAGCTCCCCTCTCAATCAAGAATTTCTTTGTTTTCACTTTTTTTTTTTAAAACAAGGGATTTATTGATTTCTTGTTGGCTGTGCTGGGTCTTCGCTGCTGCACACTGGCTTGCTTTAGTTGTGGCGAGCAGGGGCTACTCTTTATGGGCATGCACGAGCTTCTCTTGTTTCCGAGCACAGGTCCTAGGGCACACGGGCATCCGTGGTTGTGGCGCACAGGCTTAGTTGCTCGGTGGCGTGCAGACTCTTCCCAGAGCAGGGATTGAACCTGCATTGGCAGGTGGGTTCTTAACCACTAGAATGTATTTATTATTGGGAATCTCTGTCGGATCCCTAAGCCCCGCTGCGCTGCTGTACTCAGTCTGTCCCACTCTGTGCAACCCCATGAACTGTAGCCCACCAGGCTCCTGTGTCCTTGGGATTTCCCGGGCAAGAATCCTGGGGATCTTCCTGACCCAGAGATTCAACTCATGTCTCCTGCATCTCCTGCATGGGTAGGCAGATTCGTAACCACTGTGCTACCTGGGGAGACCTAAGCCTCTAAGCTTTCCAAAGCCTCTAAGCTTTCCAAAGCTGTTTTCTTTTGCAGAGTCAGCCTTTCTGGTCTGTCCATGGCAGACGGAAGTTTAGTTCCTATATTAGTTTCTTGAGGCTGCTGTAACAAAAGACTACAAATGGGGTGACTTAAAACGACAGAATTTTGTTTTCTCATGGTTCTGGAAACCAGAACTACAGACTTAAGGTGTCATCAGGGCTGCCTCCAGGGGCTCTACAGAAGAATCCATCTCTTGCCTTTTCCAGCTTCTGGTAGCTGCCAGCATCCATTGGCTTGGGGCCATACCCCTCTAATCTCATAGTGAAGGAGCAGAAAAGTATACATTGCCCTGTCACAATGCCAAGCAAACTGCAAGACCAAGTTCAACACTGTGGGTTTACTGAGCATGCTCTTCCCATGGAAGTGGGAAGGAGTGGATATTTTAGACAACAAATAATTGATCTAACACAAAAATTTTTCCAGTAGTCTTGTATGGATGTGAGAGTTGGACTATAAAGAAAGCTGAGCGCCAAAGAATTGATGCTTTTGAACTGTGGTGGAGAAGACTCTTGAGAGTCCTTGGACTGAAAGGAGACCAAACCAGTCCATCCTAAAGGAAATCAGTCCTGAATATTCATTGGAAGGACTGATGCTGAAGCTGAAGCTCCAATACTTTGGCCACCTGATGCGAAGAACTGACTCATCGAAAAAGACTCTGAGGCTGGGAAAGATTGAAGGCAGGAGGAGAAGGTGACAACAGAGGATGAGATGGTTGGATGGCATCACTAACTCAATGAGTTTGAGAAACCTCCAGGAGTTGGTGATGGACAGAGAAGCCTGGTATGCTGCGTCCATGGCGTAGCAAAGAGTTGTACACAACTGAGCAACTGAATTGAATTGAACTGAACTAATACTCAGTCTTTTGATAATTCATTTTGCTTATCAAATGCTTTCATCTCCATTTTGACACCTGTATTTCCTTGTTCAAATAACCTTACTAATGACTACAAAATGATGAGATTCTGAACCACCAGGGAATTAGATTCTCTGCTTCTTCATTCTCATTACATTTTTTGTTTTGGGGCGTGTGTGTGTGTGAACTCATTAAGCAGTCTGCATTGTAATTCTGTGTCTCAAGGATGTGACATTACTGAATGACTCAACAGTTTCATTGATTTATCTAACACTGAATCTCACGCCCCTTTTCCTTCCCACCCACCGCCACCGTAAGTGACAGAGGTGACAAACACCAGTGAGCCTCCGCTGTCGCTGGCAGTATGTCACAGCCCAGCCAACGAGACACGGCACACTCTTCAGGGAGATCTTGGGGAAAGTCGACTCTCCTAAGAAGAAGAAACACTTCAGCTGACTCTGCCCCTTCTTTTCTGCCTGTCTTGAATGCAGATGTTGTATGGTCAACAAGCATTAAGAAAATACATAGAGAATCATAAAAATTGTAGTTGACATCTCTGAACTACTGAATCAACACCAGTAGCTGTGTGTATATAAGCAGGGTTATCTATTACTTATAGCCAGGGACATCTCTAACTATACAGTTTCTTTAGGACAAGGCTCAGCAAACTACAGCCCATGGGCTAAATCCAGCTGAGCACTCGTTTTTATAAATAAAGTTTTATTGGGATACAGCTATGCCCATTTGTGTGTTGTCTCTGGCTGCTTTTCTGCTGCAATGGCAGAACTGAGTAACAGAGACCAGCAGGCCCACAAAACCTAAACTATTTGCTCCCTGGCCTTTTTCAGAAAATAATTTGCCAACTCTCTGCTCTAGAACAAAGGTTGTAAATTATTCCTTTCTTATATCTCTCAATGCCTAGCACAGTGTTGGTACACAATAGACATGAAACAGCTATTGATATAATAACAATAGCATCAGCTGTCATTTATTGAGCACTAACTTTGCCAGGTGCTGTGCTAAACAGTCTTGGTTTATTATCTCGTCAAACCTGCACAATTCCTGTTGGTTGGAAGCACTGCCTTTCTGGCACTTCTCTGGTTGGCTCAGCAGGAAAGAATCTGCCTGCCAGTGTAGGAGATGTGGGAGACACAGGTTCAATCCCTGGGTCAGGAAGATCCCCTGGAGAAGGAAATGGCAACCCACTCCAGTATTCTTACCTGGAGAATCCTATGGACAGAGGAGCCTGGTGGGCTATAGTCCATGGGGTCACAAAGGGTTAGACACAACTTAGCTACTAAACAAGAGCAGCCTTTCCACTCCACAAATACAGAGACCTGGAGTCATTCAACAACTAGCCCAAGGTTCTAAAACCAGCGAAGGGCAAAGCCAGCCCTCCAGTCTGGGTCTGGCAGAGTTCAAACACCGTACTCTTAACCTTGGGCTCTCCTGTCCCCATCATCCAGCTGAATCTGATCAGAGATTCCCAAGACGGTAAGAGGAGCTCCAGTGTCTTTTTGACACCAACCTGGTTCATGAATTGTCATTTCTTCAAGGGAAACTTCATCACACCTCCCTGGAGAAAAGAACCTCTTGGCAAATTGAAAACAATGACTCTAAATTGCAGAAACCAAGGGATTTTATAGCCAACAGATAAACAGAAGGTGCTGTAAATCTCTCCCCGAGCATTGGCTGAAAAGGAGTGGTTCTACATCAGTCAGGACTTCCCGGTGGTCATTCTTTCTCTCTGCTCATCTGAGATGTGTCCAGACAAGGAGAATTGTGTTTCCTGCCTGTCAACTGCCTTTGATTTTAAGATAAGTATCTTGCCTCACCGTAAAAATAAAAAATCTTTCTTGCTCATTGTGAGATTTCTCCCAGCATGACTTAGACTGAGGTATATGGTGGAGGACTGACAAGAACCCTCTGCTCATCTCAGAGGCTGGCCGCCCAGATGCCCAAGGTGATTGAATACAAATCCTCAGCTGCCTCCAAGGGGAGGAGGAGGAAGACCTAGGTGGGTATTTGTCACATCAGAGTCTTTTCAACAGCTTGATTCAAAGGTCTTGTCAGAAGGTGAGGGACATTTTCAGATCAAGTTAGTTCAAACATTGTTGGCAGAAATCCCATGGGTTTCTCTTAGTAGACTACAAAGAAATGGAAAAGTCAGCTTGATGTTTAACTTGAGTTTCTGTTCAATTTAACAACAAATGCATTTATGTATTTACTTTCAACCTTCTATTTTGTATTGGAGTATAGCTGATTAACAATGCTGTGAAAGCTTCAGGTGAACGGTAATGGGACTCAGCCACACATGTACATGTATCCATTCTTCCCCAAACCACCTCGCCCCCTTCCAGGCTGCCACATGACACTGAGCAGAGTTCCCTGTGCTTCACAGTAGGACCTTGTTGGTTATCTATTTTAAGTACAGTAGTATCAGTTCAGTTCAGTTCAGTTGCTCAGTCGTGTCTGACTCTTTGCGACCCCATGAATCACAGCACACCAGGCCTCCCTGTCCATCACCAACTCCCGGAGTTCACTCAGACTCAGGCCCATCAAGTCAGTGATGCCATCCATCCATCTCATCCTGGGTCATCCCCTTCTCCTCCTGCCCCCAATCCCTCCCAGCATCAGAGTCTTTCCAATGAGTCAACTCTTCACATGAGGTGGCCAAAGCACTGGAGTTTCAGCTTCAGCATCATTCCTTCCAAAGAAAACCCAGGGCTGATCTCCTTCAGAATGGATTGGTTGGATCTCCTTGCAGTCCAAGGGACTCTCAAGAGTCTTCTCCAACACCACGGTTCAAAAGCATCAATTCTTCGGCGCTCAGCTTTCTTCACAGTCCAACTCTCACATCCATACATGACCACAGGAAAAACCATAGCCTTGACTAGACAGACCTTAGTCAGCAAAGTAATGTCTCTGCTTTTGAATATGCTATCTAGGTTGGTCATAACTTTCCTTCCAAGGAGTAAGCATCTTTTAATTTCATGGCTGCAGTCACCATCTGCCGTGATTTTGGAGCCCAGAAAAATAAAGTCTGACACTGTTTCCACTGTTTCCCCATCTATTTCCCATGAAGTGATGGGACCGGATGCCATGATCTTCGTTTTCTGAATGTTGAGCTTTAAGCCAACTTTTTCACTCTCCTCTTTCACTTTCATCAAGAAGCTTTTTAGTTCCTCTTCACTTTCTGCCATAAGGGTGGTGTCATCTGCATATCTGAGGTTATTGATATTTCTCCCAGCAATCTTGATTCCAGCTTGTGCTTCCTCCAGTCCAGCGTTTCTCATGATGTACTCTGCATGTAAGTTAAATAAGCAGGGTGACAATATACAGCCTTGACGTACTCCTTTTCCTATTTGAAACCAGTCTGTTGTTTCATGTCCATTTCTAACTGTTGCTTCCTGACCTGCATACAGATTTATCAAGAGGCAGGTTAGGTGGTCTGGTATTCCCATCTGTCTCAGAATTTTCCACAGTTTATTGTGATCCACACAGTCAAAGGCTTTGGCATTGTCAATAAAGCATTGAGTGCTTACTATGTGCCTGAAACAGTGTACTAAACACCAGAAACTTTCATCCATCAATAAATTATACACTTTACGCACTGTGCCCAAACATGTTAAAAGCCTTTGCACATAGTAATTCAACTCTCACAACCACTTTACATAGTAAATACTAATATTTATTTAAATAAGGAGAAGTGGGGCATGGGAAGTATATCAGCTGTCTTTTGCAGGTAACAAACATCCCCTAACCATAATGGCTTTAAAAATCAGGCATTGTTTTAGCTCACCATTCTGAGTCATTTAAGGGTTTTTCTAATCTGAACAGTTCAGCGGATCTTGGCTGGGCTCTCTGGTGCAACTTTTGTCAGCTTGGGGATAGGCAGACGGCTGCAGGGAGGATGGCCACAGTCACATGTCTGTGGTTGGAAGGCTGTTGGCCAGGAGACAAGGCATCCTGTCTGTCTCATCATTCGGCTAGCTGGTATGACTGTCTTCACCTGGGTCCCAAGTAGCTGGAGGGGACAAACGCCATCTCAAGTCTCTGCTACCGTCTCATTTGCTATTTTTTCACAAGGCAAAGCAAGTCACCTGACCAATCCCAGAGCCCCACGGAAGGGACGACCTAATTACATGCAGAGGGGAAGAGAACTGAATGCAGTGAGACCACCACTGCGTCCATCTCCCACAGAGGTCGTGCCCCTTTTCTAAGATCACACAGCTCACGAGTGGTGGGGATAGGATTTCAACCCAGAGTCCGACTCCAGAATCTGCATTCTCAAGTACCCACAATACGTTATTTTGCTTTATTCTCAAAAGATTAAATTTAAAACTCTAAGAAAAGTGTTAGTCGCTCATTCATGTCCCACTCTGAGACTCCATCACAGCCCCACGGACTGCAGCACGCCAGGCTCTTCTGCCCATGGAATTCTCCAGACTAGAATACTGGAGAGGATTGCCATTCCTTTCTCCAGGGGATCTTCCCAACCCAAGGATCGAACCTGGGTATCCTGCATTGAAGGCAGATTCTTTACCACTGAGCCACCAGGGAAACCCCCAACAACTCTAAAAAGAAGGGTTATTCCTAGCTCTATTTTAGATTTTGAAAACAAAAATCTGAATCTCAGGGGAGTTAAGTAATTTCCCTGAGTCACATAACAAGGAAATAAAGAATCTGACTCACTGTTGAAATCTCTCTCTGTCCCTCCTCACGCTAATACCCACCTGTGCTTGCTGAATCAACCTGTGGGCAGAAGCACCAACCAGGGACCATTTTCAGGAAGTAAGAGCTGGATTGTCAACACGGACTAAAGTCTTCCCTAGCCACTTTTCCCAACTATTGCCCCGAAGTTTTATTCCCATTCAGGAAATTAATTTCTGCTTAGCAGAGGGGTAGGTGTTGTAGCATTTAGAAGAAATGAAACAGACCAATTTTCAGCTCCCTGGATGCTTACAAAGTGCACAGTTATGAAACAGCAGATGCTAACCCACAATGAAGTAGGTGGATGTGTGAACAGATGGAAGCAATTATGGGCAACTGGAAGGTGAGTATAAACGGGCTTAATCAGGGAAGACTCCCTAGGGGAGGTGGGCTGGAGGAAGAGTAGGATTCAGATGGACAGAAAAAAAAAAAAAAAGAAATAACCTATCTTAGAGCTACACCTTTCTTAGAAAAGTGTGAGCATGGGATACATAATGGTTAAGTTTCTTTTCTGGTGGCTCAATGGTAAAAAAATCTGCCTGCCAATGCAGGAGATGTGGGTTCAATCCCTGGGTTGGAGAGATTCCCCTAGGGAAGGAAATGGCAACCCACTCCAGTATTCTTGCCTGGAAAATCCCATGGACAGAGGGGCCTGGTGAGCTACAGTCCATGTGGTCACAAAGAATCAGACCTGACTTAGAGATTAAATGACAGTAACCAACTAAAGCCAACTGAAGTTTAACAAGTAGACTTTCAAATTTAACATGAGAATACAGATTCTAAGATGGCAGTGCCCCAGGGAATTGAGCATAAACTGAAATGAAGCATTCAAATGTCAGTACAGTGACCTCTCCTTTTCCTCCCTGTGCTATTATTTCTTAGGCAATGAGCTTCCACTTCTTCTTACAAGGTAGATGATGGCTACTTCTCAATTCAACTCCAAGTTTCCAACAGAGTGACTCTGATTGGCCAGATTGAGACATCTGTGTATCCTTCATCCAATGAGCTTCTCTGAGGGGGCCAGCATCACAAACATGGTTGCCAGGGAAGCTAACTGGTGAGCCTGAGGTCAGTGGCTTCCAGGGCTGGACAAACACCACAAACTCTATCTACTGAGGGTATACATTGAAAGATTAAATGGTGGTGAGCCTAACTGAACCTCGGAAGTTTTGAAAGATGGTAGGTGGGAAGAAAGCTAGGGAGCTGCCAGTGGAAGTCACTGAATTCTAGCCAGAGTACAGTACTCTAAGACTCATCCATAATCACAAGCCTCGAGAGGGATATCACAAAGAGGTTTGTAATCAGGAAAATGACACCACTGAAAATTATATATTTCTCTTGTGAAAGCAACACATATTCATTACGGGAATTTTGGCAAATACAGAAAAGTAAACTATTATTTCCTTCCATTCTTGTCCTCACACAAACATGCTGGCATCTGGCAGTAGAGGAGGGTCACTTTCAGAACCAAAATGTTTAACTATCCACAGTGGAAATCACCTTAAGTTCTGGATCATGTTCTATAAAAGTATTATATCTTACTTGCACTCACTTGACGTTATCATTCCCTGGGTTTTCAGGTTAAAAATTATACAAAGTGTCTTTAGACAGCATGTCGTTGCTGTTGTTTAGTCGCTAATGCATGTCTGACTTTTTTGTGGACCTCATGGACTATAGCCCATCAGGCTCCTCTGTCAACGGGACTTTTCCAGGCAAGAATACTGGAGTGGGTTGCCATTTCCTTCTTCACGGGGTCTTTCCAAACCAGGGATAGAAACTGGGTCTCCTGCATGGGCAGGAGTGTTCTTCCTTTTTTTTTTTAATTTTTACCACTGAGCCACCAGGGAAGCCCAGTGAGGTGCTTATGAGCAATGTAGTTCCTGCCATGACTCAGATTCAAACCCAGGTTGCTGTGGTCACAACAAAGTCCTACCCACTGGCGATAAGATTGCCATAGTGAACTTACCCATTCCCCCATGGTCAGACAGTTAGGCCTCTCCACTTGTCACTATTATAAATGACTCTGTGATGAATATTCTCATTTCTAAAACCTCATCCCTGTTTGTAACCAATTCCTCAGCAATGGAATTATTGGGTCACAGGGTGCATGCGTGTTAAGTTGCTTCAGTCATGTCCTACTCTTTGCAACACTATGGACTGTTGCCCACCAGGAATTCTGTCCATGGAATTCTCCGGGCAAGGATACCAGAGTAGGTAGTCATTCCCTTCTCAGGGGATCTTCCCAACCCAGGGATTGAAACTGAATCTTCTGTGGCTTTTGTATTACAGGCCGATTCTTTAGCACTGAGCCATCTGGGAAGCCACATCACAAGGTAGGAATGTTTTTAAGTCTCTTGACACACATTGCAAGTTGTCCCTCCAGAAAAGATGTGCAAAAGGAAACATTCCAGCCAGGCATGAAGAGAATATTAATAGACCAGAAGGCAAGTTTGGGCAGGTCCATTGGATTATTGCCCATGATTGACGGCATCGAGACCAGTCAGGATGACAGCACCATTTTCATTTGATCTGCAAGGAGATCAAAGCAGTCAGTCCAAAAGGAAATCAGTCCTGATTCATTGGGAGGACTGATGCTGAACCTGAAATTCCAACCCTTTGGCCACCTGATGCAAAGAACTGACTAATTGGAAAAGACCTTGATGCTGGGAAAGATAGAAGGCAGGGGAAGGGGACGACAGAGGATGAGATGGTTGGATGGCATCACTGACTCTATGGACATGAGTTTGAGCAAGCTCCAGGAGTTGGTGATGGACAGGGGAGCCTGGTGTGCAGAAGTCCATGGGGTTTGCAAAGAGTTGGACACGACTGAGTGACTGGACTGAACTGAACCATTTTCACACTGTAAGAGCCTTCTTGTGGGGCCCTAATCCTCAAAGTCCATTAGTGAGAACATGCTTTATCCTGGATTATCTTTTTCAGGACTGATAATTTCTCTGACACTTCCCCCACACACACATTTTTATTTCTGGTCAGTGTATCTTTTTATAGACATGGATCTTTAGCTATTAACAACTTCAGCAAAGTCTTCTTCCAGCCTAGAAACCTGAGCTCTTTCTTTGCTATCTATCTCTGCCCTGATTCACTGAATACTGATTTCATAGTTTGATTACCAGACAACTGTTTCTTTTGTAATGTCCAGGCCAGTTGTTCAGACGGGATGGGAAGATATCTTTGTTTCATTGCTAAACTGCCCGCAACATATGCATTCCCATCGGACTGTCATCACTGCCATGTTATGGCTGTCTGAACGTGGGTTAGAAATGAATGTCCAGACACAGAGCATTGCAGAAGGGAGTGAGTTTATTAAGAACAAAGGGCAGAGGTAATGTGGGCACTGGGAGTACAGCAGGCCAGAAGCTCCTCATAGGCCAGGGAGAATCAGTGCTTTTTGTGGGTTTGTGATCATGCTCAGTCACTAGGTCATGTCTGACGCTTTTCGAGCCCCTGCCAGACTCATCTGTCCATGGGATTCTCCAGATAAGAATACTGGAGTGGGTTGCCACTTCTTTCTCCAGGGGATCTTCCTCACCCAGGGGTGGAACCTGCGTCTCCTGCATTGGCAGGTGGATTCTCTACCACTGAGCCACCAGGGCAGCTCTTTTTGTGGGTTTGCAGCCAATTTTTATAGCCTCAAGACAAAGAAAATTCCTGCGGGAAGGTTGGCACTAGGTGATTGGTTAGGGTGCTATAGGGTGACTATCAAGGTGGGCATTTTTGCCTAATTCGGGGTCAGGAAGCCTGCTGGTGATGACCAGGGGCGGTGGGGGCAGGTGGGCTTTTGGCCATGGTTACAAAAGGGTTCAGTCAGCTTCAGAGGTGACCTTGGTTCTGGGCTCTGCTTCTGTGGCCCTGGGGCAGGACTCCACACATGTGAAGTGGATAAAGGAAGAAAGAAAAATTGGGTGGTTCTCCCAGGAGTTTAGATCTCATCAATGGCCCTGCCAGAACTTGAACCTGACACTGTTCTCTCGACATCATCCCCCAGGGCAGAGAGATTGGTTCTAGAGCCAGTTTAAAAGTTGTGGAATGGAATTTCCCCAGGGGTCCAGCAGTGAGGCTCCACCTTCCAATGCAGGAGGGATGGCTGTGATCCCTGGTCGAGGAACTAAGGTCCCGCATGTCACTGGGTATGACCAAAAAAAAAAAGTTGAGTTCATCAAGGCAGCTAAATAGATGATCAGCCTACTAAAAGTAATTCATTTGCATATGTATGCTACAGACATCTAAAAAAAGAAGTCATGGTTATAGGAAACTGGAGGCAGGAGGTACGATCACAAGAGAGGAGAGGAAAAAACTGAATGTGAAAGTCTTAGGAGGGAAGAACCAACCCTGGGAGAAGCCTGACTATGGTTCGTGCTCAGCAGCTCAGTTGTGTCTGACTCTTTGCAGCCCCATGGACTGTGGCCTGCCAGGCTCCTCTGTCCATGGGATTATCCAGGCAAGAATACTGGAGTAGGTTGCCATTTCCTCCTCCACGGGATCTTCCCAATCCAGGGATGGAACTCGAGTCTCCTGCACTGGCAGGTGGGTTCTTTATCACTGAGCCACACGGAAAGCCCCCTGTCTACAGTGGGAGAAAATAAAATCCAAAGATGGAGAAAAGGAGAAAACAATGTTGAGCATCTTCAAACAAGTGGATCCAGCTGTCCTTAGGCAAATAACTCTACCCTTGCCACTCCCAGTGACATTAGCCAAGAAAGCCCCAAATGATGTTGCCCATGCCAGTTGGAGTCAGGCTTCTTGTCGCTTACAGTGGAGAGTAAATTATGTATGAATTACACTGCCTCTCCAGACCTATATACAGAAATGCAGAGAAAGAGATGGCAGAGCTCTTGGAAAAGAGTGAGAGTGCTTCGTTAGCATCCCAAACCTCCCTGTCAGCTCGATCTGCCTTCCTTCCAGCTCCCCAGTGAGGTCTCTCCTACTACTGATAGGAATTTTCTGAGCTTCTGTGGCCTTGCTGTTTCACCAAGCATTACAATCTCCACACCAGAGTTTGGGTTCTTGGCAGCTCTACAAATTTGTTCCCTTGGGATAGGGAGCAAAGGTTAGAGCTGTGCAGGGCTTTAATCAGTAGTGTGTGACCCTGAAGAACAGGCGGGAATCAATAATATATTTCCACGCTCAATTTCTTTTTTATCCTCAAAACAACAGTATCAAAACATTCATGCCAGACTGCAACTGAAAAAGTCATTAAAAAAAAAATTTATTCTTCCCTTTCTTGCTCTTTCATGAAAGCCATAATTGAATGAGTGTACCATATGGAGATGAGAAAGAATCAACTCAGAAAATACAGTGTTTCCTAGTGGGTTTGTTTTCCCCCATTTTTGTAAAGAAGGCCAATGGCAGTTTCTAGAATGCTTATTGGATGAAGGGTGATGGGTAAGAAAAAGGAGGAGAAAGTATGTTCGAAGTTCAGGGTGTGTTTAGTGAGAAATTCGTCTGTTAACTCATGAAATACACAGATGCCTCAGTTCATGACACACAGAGGGCCTGCGGTGCATGTGTGTGGCAAGTGGCCAGAAGGTAACCACGATCATGGCCCAGTGATGCCAATGGGCAGCCAGTTTGAGGACCACTGGACTAGCCTGTGTCTCCAGGCCAGATAACTTTTAACTAAGCCAATAGTCCCAACTAGCCTTACCAAAAGCAGATGATGACCTTAGCATTGGGCTCCCTGGTGGCTCAGATAGTAAAGAATCTGCCTGCAATGCAGGAGACCTGGGCTGGGTCCCTGGGTCAGGAAGATCCCCTGGAGGAGGCATGGCAACCCACTCCAGTATTCTTGCCTGAAAAAGCCCATGGACAGAGGAGCCTGGTGGGCTATATCCACGGGGTCACAAAGAGTCGGACATGGCTGAGAAACTAACACTTTCTTTCACTTAGCATGGAGGTTTACATTTGAATGAATGAGTAGAGAGCTAAGATCTTCTAAAATATTCAACCTTCATGACCTTGACTTTTGGGAAATGTGTTTCAAATGGGGAAGGGTGAGAAACTGAAAAATGTATGAAATCATCCCTCCATTTCATTCATTTATTAATTCACGAACTCATTATCATGGGTACAACGTGTGATATGAGGTAGACTCTCTGGGTATTGCATTGGATAAGACTCATCTGTGACCTCAACCAAGACAATTAAATTAGAATGATAAAGTGATGGATTAGAATACAGCAGGCTGAGTGCCATGAAAATAATGGCAGTGTGTGAATGGATCCTGTAGCCATGAAAGGAGGAAAAGAAAACATAGGCAAGTGGCTCACAGGAGGATGAGCCTGAAGCAAAGATGGAACCATTGCTGTGGAGACACAGGGAGATGAGATAGTGAAACTGGTGAGGATTAGATCAGTGATTCTCAACTTGCCTGCACGTGAGAATCATCAGGGGGCATAAAAAATACTAAAACCCAGTTCCCACTCCAAATCAATTAATCAGAACCTTTTGTTGGTGCAATGCAGACATCAAAATATTCCTTTAATCTCTCCAGGTAACTCCAGTGAATTGCTAGTTGCTAGCTTTTGAAACACCAGACTTGATTATAAAGTGTCTTGTTACCAATCTAGAGGGGCTGTGAATTTTTTTTTTAATAAAAAAGAAAGGACTTCTGATACCATGGAGGTAATTAGATCTAAGAAAGGGCAATAAATTTTCAGACAGATTTAAATAGCTCCAGGTCATTTTGCTCTTGCCAAACAGAAGGTCAACTTCTAGAAGTAATTAGGATAACATAACGGTTAAGGGCAGAGCTTTGTGAAACAGGACTGGATTTGAGACCTAGCAGGTTGTTCTGCCTTCTCTGAGTGCCTCAGTTTTCTTATCTATAATATTTGATTAGTACTATCTGCCTTTTTCATACGGATGTTGTAAAATATTTACTGAGAACCTATTGTCTGTAAGGCTTTTTGATCAGCCCTGGGAATACAATTTGTTGTTCATTCTCTAAGTCATGTCCAGCTTTTTGCAACCCCATAGACTGCAGCACACCAGGCTTCCCTGTCCTTCACTGTCTCCTGGAGTTTGCTCAAGCTCATGTCCACTAAGTTGGTGAGGCCATCCAACCACCTCACCCTTTGTCTCCCCTTCCCCTTCTGCCATCAACCTTTCCCAGCATCAGGGTCTTTTCCAATGAGTCAGCTCTTCCCATCAGGTGGCCAAAGGACTGGAGCTTCAGCTTCAGCCTCAGTCCTTCCAAAGAATATTCAGGGTTGATTTCCTTTAGGATTGACTAGCAATTTTAACAAATGACAGAATGCTTATTCTCATGGAATTTAACTAGAGTTGGACATTAGTCAAATAATCATAGGCAATTATCAAAAAATTACCTAACTGCAACTGTGTAACTATGAGGGGATACATCTATTTAGGAGAAACACCAGGAGCTAAGAAAACGTGTATTGAGAGCTCATCTGGGAAGACAGGCTGGAATTTGAAGGAATAGGAGATAATTTGGAGAAAATGCAGAGGAAGGGGAATTTGATGGAAGTGGGAGAGGAGAGAAGTTCCAGCAGAGAAATGTGTAGGAACAGAGGCCCTGGGAGGTGGAGCAACAGAAGATGGAAGTGACAAAGTGAGGTTTCAAGTACTGAGTAAATATTTCATAAACAGTTAACAGCAGCCACTGACTTTCCCGAATTTAGACTTCAGAGCAATGAGAAACAGAAATAGACGAAGAGATTCATTGCATCAGATATTTTCTAAACCTTAAAACACTCTAAAATATTCATGATATAAATAAAAACACCTTCCTCCCCATGCCATTTAAGACTAGTACTTTGTGCTTAATGAAGGTCTCAAGGAAGAAACTTGAGAGTCCCTTGGACAGCAAGGGAATCAAACCAGTCTATACTAGAGAAAATCAACCCTGAATATGCACTGGAAGGGTTTATGCTAAAGCTGGAAGCTCTACTTTGACCACCTCATGGAAAGAGCCAATTAATTGGAAAAGATCCTGATGCGGAGAAAGATAGAAGGCAAAAGGAGAAGGAGGTAGCAGAGGATGAGATGGCATCACTGACTCAATGCACATAAGGTTGAGCAAACTCCAGGAAATAGTGAAGGACAGGGAAGCCTGGAATGCTGCAGTCCATGGGGTTGCAAAGATCAGACACGATTGAGCAACTGAAAACCCAACAACAAATGCCAACTGGTAGCAAAACATGCTTAAACCTGTTCCATCTCTCCTTTGAGCTTTCCAGGAATGGTTTGGTGATGAAATGCAATAATATCCTTCCTGGATTTCCTTGGAATTCCCACTGGGGGCGCCAGATGAAGCCAGTCATCATGGCTATGTATTCCATGAGCCAATTGTACCCATTTGATCAATTATTTTAATATAAGTTGCATAAGGAGCTCCATGCATCAGGGCAAACAGATTTTGTACTTTCTGCCTACAGATTTTTATTTCCTTAATCTTTTGTTTTCTCAGTCTCTGCAGCCTGAGATTTACTTCACTCAAAAAAGAATACCCATGGTGGGGGCGGCTGGGGTCTAACCCTGGGCCTGGCTCATGGCAAACCCACACGTCTGCTTCCTCGCATACACTGCAGCATGTCTGCCAAGAGGCCATACAGAGTGCAGCGACAAAGCATGGGTCTTAGAAGCACACAGAGCTGGACTGGAACTTAAACTCTGTAACACTGGTGTTACCTTGGACATGACCACTAATTCTTAGCTTCCTGATTTCTTCAAGAGCAAAACAGAGAACATACTGGGAGATGATCATTAAGTTCTGCAATAACTATGAAAACCACCTGGTCCAGGGCTATTTAATAGCAGCTGTCAGTGTTATGGAAGTGATCCTTCTCATAGCTAACATATACTATTTGCTTTATCTTGAGCGTTCACCTTTTCTTCTGCCAGCAAATATCACTTGACTTTGAGGAAATTGCCTGTGGGTATTGTATTAGCTAGAGCTCATCAGCACTCCCTTTTCTTCAGTAATGAAAATATTCATCGTGAATTGGTTAAGGTGAAAGCACTCGGAAGTGCAGCTGCTATGAGCTGCAGGCATGGCTGCATCCAGATGCTCAGATGATGTTGTCAACAATCTGCTTCCTGTCCTCTCTCATCTCCACTTTGCCCTGTTTTTTTCTTTTCTTTTTTTTAATATTTTACTTTACAGTCTGTATTGGTTTTGCCATACATCAACATGAATCTGCCATGGGTGTACACGTGTTCCCATCCTGAACTCCCCTCCCACCTCCCTCCCCATACCATCTCTCTGGGTCATCCCAGTGCAAACATCCTGTATCCTGCATTGAACCTAGACTAGCAATTCATTTCTTATATGATATTATACATGTTCCAATGCCATTCTCTCAAAACATCCCACCCTCTCCCTCTCCCACAGAGTCGAAAAGACTGTCAGGAAAGGCTCTCCCTGTGTACTGACAAAAATGGCCTTCAGCAACTCTAAACAAAGTGCCAGTTTAGCAAGGTTAATGGAAAGTAACTATTTTCCCAATACTTCCAGAAAAATCCCTGGGCTTAATTCCCACATGGGCTTTGATCACATGCAAGTATTAGTCACTTAGTCGTGTCCAACTCTTGGTTACCCCATGGACTGTAGCCAACCAGGCTCCTCTGTCCAGGGAATTCTCCAGACAACTTATTGGAGTGGGTTGCCATTTCCTTCTCCAGGGATCTTCCCAAGCCACGGATCAAACCTGGGTCTCCAGCCTTGCAGACAGATTCTTTACAGTCTGGACCACCAGGGAAGCCCTTTGATCATGTGACCATCTCTAAACCTATCTTGGTGGCCAAGGATGCAATGTTCTGATTGACCAGACCTGCAAGAGGAGCTACAGCTGGAGTGGGAGGGGGGTGAATCCCCAGAGGGAATGTGGGATGCCCTTCCCTGAAGAGCAGTATCTGGAAATGCAAACAAAACCAATGCATGTGGGGACCTACTTGGTGGTCCAGTAGCTAAGACGCCATGCTCCCACTTCAGGGGACCTGGGTTCAATCCCTGGTCAGGGAACTAGATTTCACATGTTGCAACTAAGAGCTTGCATGCCGCAGCTAAGCCCCAATGTGTGTGTGCAATAGTCCCTCAGTCCTGTCTGACTCTTTGCCATGGTCTTGCCAGGTTCCTCTGTCCATAGAATTCTCCAGGCAAAAATACTGGAGTGGGTTGCCATGCCTTCTCCAGGGGATCTTCCCAACCCAGAGTTCAAACTCAGGTCTCCTGCATTGCAGGCTGATTCTTTACCACTAGTGCCACCTGGGAAGCTCTGGTACAACCAAATAAATAAATAAAAATAAATATTTTTTAAGAACCAATCCATGATCACAACCATAAGCATTTTCCCATTTTTTCCTCTTGATATCAACTCCCTTCCCCATCAGCCAGCTGTTAGCAGAAGAGGCTTTCTCTGATCAGTGGCTCAGCTAACCATCTCTTCCCATGCTCATCAATCCCCCATCCAGCCTTCATCTCCACTCCAGGAGGCACTGGGCCTCCATCACTTTGCAGCCTCCACAATATCCCAGCCTGCCCAGCAAGAAGAATTACCAGGGAGGGAGATAATTGTAGCCAATCATTTGGCCTTATATCATCCACTGTCGATATATGTTAAACTTCTCAGCAGCAGAGTCATTCTATCACTAGAAACTGCCAATATAAGAGAAATCAGCAACTTTTCTTCCTTCTCTGACTTTAGTTAGTTAGTTCAGTTGCTCAGTCGTGTCCAACTCTTTGCGACCCCATGAATCGCAGCATGCCAGGCCTCCCTGTCCATCACCAACTCCTGGAGTTCACTCAGACTCACGTCCATTGAGTCAGTGATGCCATCCAGCCATCTCATCTTCTGTCATCCCCTTCTCCTCCTGCCCCCAATCCCTCCCAGCATCAGCGTTTTTTCCAATGGCCTCCCTCAAATATAGAAGTATTCTTCAACTTGACTTTACAGTGACCTAAATAACGAACAACAGCAGTACTATGGTTTCAGTGACTATTCACTCTGCAGCTGAATCTACCTGGAAATGCCAGGTACACACTTTCCTCCCCTCCCCATGTCTACACCCATGTCAGACATCACTAATCAATCTCTCACTCTTTCCTGATAAACTGGTAAGTCAAAGCCTGATCTCAGAATCCTCAATACAGCATCCAGAATGAAAAGAATGGAGCTGATTTTATTCATAAGAAAGGACTCCCAAACCTCTAGATGTTGGCAATATATCTAGGCTTATGACTGTATCTAACAAGTTTCCTAAAGGAAATCAGCACTGAATATTCATTGGAAGGACTGACGCTGAAGCTGAAGCTCCAATACTTTGGCCACCTGATGTGAAGAGTCAATTCACTAGAAAAGACCCTGATGCTCAGAAAGATTGAGGGCAGGAGGTGAAGGGGACAACAGAGGATGAGATGGTTGGGTGGCATCACCAGCTTAACAGACATGAGTCCAGGAGATAGGGAAGGACAGGGAAGCCTGGCATGCTGCAGTCCATGGGGTCACAAAGAGTCAGACATGACTGAGTGACTAAAAAACAAAAACAGATTTAATTCTCACAACAACACCCCTGCTGTGCGATTGGCCCCATTGTACAGGTGAAGAGTGAGGCTCCAAGAGGTACAGCCAGTTACCATCACACAGCTACCACCACCATCTGATTGCACGGCGCATGCTTTACTCCCCTGCCTCTCCCTGCTCCTCCTCGCCTATTCACATTAAAAACAGCAAACTGTTCACAACTGCCTGCTCACCATCGGATATGGCTGAAGCGACTTCACACACACGCACGCCTGCTCACCCAGCAACAAGGGTAGAGCCTAACACGGCAGCCCCAGGCAAGACTGAGTCCCACCTCCCATCTCCAAAGGTTCCAGGTGACTCATCACTCGGTTGACAGCCAGCGCTGCCCCACCGGGAGCATCCAAGACCACAAGGAGCTGGTCCCCAAGCAAACTGAGTTACAAATGGCCCCAGAGCCGGACCAGCCCCACCCTCCTCAGTGGGAAGACCACTGATGCTGTTTTGTCCTGAAGAAGCTGCAGCAACTCTCAGCTTCGGTTTCCCAGGCAAAATTAGCAAAAGCAGCAGGTCAGAGCAAATTTCACTCAGGGCTCCTAACCCACTAGCAATGGAGGAGAGCGGGAAGCTGCTGGAAGGAGGGCCCTGATGCCGGAGGAAATTTAACCTAACTGAACTTTCACAGCAGGGGCTCAGAGAAACCAGCCTGAGGAAGGGACAGGGAGGGAAGCCTGGAAAATTAGCAAAAGCAGCAGGTCAGAGCAAATTTCACTCAGGGCTCCTAACCCACTAGCAATGGAGGAGAGCGGGAAGCTGCTGGAAGGAGGGCCCTGATGCCGGAGGAAATTTAACCTAACTGAACTTTCACAGCAGGGGCTCAGAGAAGCCGGCCTGAGGAAGGGACAGGGAGGGAAGCCTGGTGTCAGTACAATCTAAGCAAAAATTAAGAATCACAACTCACCATAGCTGTCACCTGTCTTTTATTTTCCGAAGTGTAATAGTCACTCAATCGTGTCTAGCTCTTTGCGACCCCATGGACTGTAGCCCTGCCAGACTCCTCTGTTCATAGAGTTCCCCAGGCAAGAATACTGGAGAGGGTTACCATGCCCTCCTCCAGGGGATCTTCCCACCCCAGGGATCAAACCCAGGTCTCCTGCATTGCAGGCAGATTCTTTACTGTCTGAGCTAACTGGGAAGCCCTTATTTTCCCCAAACAGCCCTGAATCCCATTTTTCCTCTCCCTCCTCCCACTTAATCCCCCACAGTCTTTCTGATTAAACTCCAGAGAGTGGGGAGCCACAAAGAGTAAGCAGGTGAGCTTCGGGTTCTGAATCCAGTATCAGCAATTTACTGCCTTAAAAACCTAGAGAATGAGCTTTAGCTTCTCGTGCCTCACTCTCCCCATCAGTATAATGGGGATGATAACACAGTGTTTCATACTTCACTGAAGTATTTCTCAATCTTGGCACCGTTGACACTACGAGCCAGATCATTCTTTGTTATGGGGCTGCCCCAGGCACACCCATCCATCCCTCTGCCAGAGTCACACTAACCAAAAATGTCTCTAGACACTGTTAAACATATCCCCTGGCTGGGCATGGGGGTCGGAGGGGAGTAGATGGCAGAATCACCTGTGGTTGGGAACCACCACCTTGTTGGATTCTTTTATTATTATTATTATTCGTGTATGTAGTTTTGGCTGCACTGGGTCTTGTTTGCTGTGTGCGGGCTTTCTCTAGCTGCAGCGAGCGGGGCCTGCTCTCTAGTTGCAGTGCTCGGGTTTCTCCCTGCAGTGGCTTCTCTTGCTGCGGGGCACACGCTCTAGGGTGCTTGGGCTTCAGTCGTTGTGGCTCCTGGGCTCTGGAGACAGGCTCAGCAGTTGTGGGGCGTGGGCTTCGTGTCCCACCACATGGAGTCTTCCCAGACCAGGGATCCAACCCGTGTCCCCTGCATTGGCAGCTGGATTCTTAACCACTGGACCACCAGGGAAGTCCCATTGTAGGATTCTTACGAGGATAAGCCAGGTTAATATCACATATTGTAAATCACCTAGGAAAGTGCCTGGTATATCATAAGTGTTAGTTAAATGTTAGCTACTAAAGCCATGTCTTTGCCCACACTGTTCCTGCCACGTGGAGGAACATTTCTCTTCCCCCCACTCCACCTTTTTCACACTTCCCACAGCCTCCTTTGTGACAGACATTACTAATCAATCATAAGTCCATCGCTACCATTTGGTACAACTTTTAACTCATAAAAAAAACTTTTATGACGTAAAAAATCCCATTAGCTTGACCTAGTGTGTAATGGCAGTCAATAATATCTCTTGTTTTTTAATGCTGAACAATAAAAAGAAAAAATGCTAATAATAGTAATCTTTATTTTTGCATTCATGTTTTGCCACAGGCAATTGTAGGTTTTTTATATTTTTTTCATCATAATAACAAATATATGAAGCAAGTATTATCATTCTCACCTTAAAAACATAGTTTATGTAACTTTATTTACACAAACTATAAATAAAGTTTATATTTAAAACTTTTTAAATGATTTTAAAAATTTTACATGATGTTATTTGTCTACTACACTGAAGGCAGATTCTTAACCACTGGACCACCAGGGAAGTCCTAGCATTCATTTCTATGTGTGCATGCTACTAAATTGCTTCAGTCATGTCTGACTTTTTGTGACCCCATGACTGTAACCCGCCAGATTCCTCTGTCCTTGGGATTCTCCAGGCAAGAATACTGGAGTGGGTTTCCATTCCCTTCTCCAGGGGATCTTTCTGACCAAGGGATTGAACCCAGATCTCCAGCATTGCAGACAGATTCTGAGCCACCAGGGAAGCCTATGTTTATATAAATAAATCCAGTGTACATGTACACACACACACACACACACAAAATAAGAAAGAAATGCAACTGTTAATCAGTTAATAAACTTATTAGATAATTCTATTTTCATTGCTTTTGTGTATTCCAACTTTTACACCATGAACAAGGTGAATGTAGAACTCTGTTTCAAATTCCATTTTGTCCATGATTCTTTCTATGATGAGAAGTTACATAAACTATATTTTTCTCTACTTTAAGGTGACAATGATAATACTTGTCTTATATATTTGTTTTTATGATGAAAAAATATAAAATATTGCCTGTGGCAAAACATGAATGCCAAAATAAAAATTACTATTATTAGCATTTTTTAAATTGTTGAACATTTAAAAACAATAGAGATTACTAAGTGTCATTACACACTAGGTCAAGCTAATAGACTTTTTTACATCTTAAATTTTTTTTTATTGGTATACATTTTTTAAAGTTTACTTTCCATTTATAGTTATAAAATACTGGCTATATTCCCCCTGTTGGCACTGTCTTACACCCAAGAGTCGAAGCCTATTTTTGACTATGCTCCAAAGCTAGATATCAATCCTCAGAATTTAATTCCAAAGCTCATATTCTTAAATATGACTCCATATGGTTTATGCATGAATATTTTACAGTGGAGGTGAACTTGTAAATCACTTCTCCAGTGATATTGAAAAGCCTGATTTTGTAGAGTTTGCTAATTTCCATGATGTAAAGACTCTCCACCATGAAGTCACCAATGAATGGTTCAATAACTGACTCAGGAAACTCTTGACCACATTAACAATCGGTTCTTATGAGCTGGTGTCAGGGGCCTCTAGTACATCCCAGGGTGGCTGTCACTTCAATTTGGAACAAGGCAGAATACCAGTTAAGAAGTCAATTGCATTAAATCTCAAGGAATTGGTATATGGTATCACTTATTTGTGGAATCTAAAATATTACAAAAATGAACATATATATATATATATATATACACAAAACAAAACAGACTTACAGACAAAGAGAACAGACATGTTCTCTCTTCCTAAGCAGGAAGAAATGGAGGAAGGAAAGATTGGGAGTTTGGGATTAACAGATGCAAACTATTATATTAATATATAAGATGGATGAACAACAATGTCCTACTGTATAGCACAGGGAACTATATTCAACATCCTGTGATAAACCATAATGGAAAAGAATATGAAAAGGAATACATACATATGTATATGTATAACTGAGTCACTTTGCTATACAGCAGAAATTAAACACAACATTGCAAATTAACTATACAATAAAATTTTTAAAAAATTCTCAAGGTATTGAACACAATGGAAGAACTAGCTAAGGCAGAGACTGTTTGACCTCTAAAGTCTGACCTCTACACACAAATGCAAACTTGGGTTTGAATTCTGCTGCTGCACTTTTATGGATTTCCCAGGTGGTGCTAGTGGTAAAGAACCCGCCTGTCAATGCAGGAGGCATAAGAGACACGGGTTTGATCCCTGAGTTGGGACAATCGCCTGGAGGAGGGCATGGCAACCCACTCCAGTATTCTAGCCTGGAGAATCCCATGGACAGAGGAGCCTGGTGGGCTACAGTCTATAGGGTCGCAAAGAGTCAGACACGACTGAAGCGACTTAGCACTCATGCATATTGCACTTCTGTAAACTAACACTGTAAACTCCAGGTCCTCTGTCCAGAAAATGAGTCCAGGCTGACATTAGCTTTGCAGCCTTACTAGTCGCACGCAAATTCATTTAGGGGAGGAAAAAAAAAAACCTTTCTCCTTCAGCTGATGGTTTCTAGCAAACAACTGAAGAATAAAGATTACCAGCAGGACAGTGAGTCTGCAGGGTATGCTTCAATTAGCCACTGCAGCTCTAGGTCAGGAAAGGAAGCATCGGGAATGCAACTCAGTGTGCTCTTGTGTAAGGCTCACAGCCCTTAAGTCATTACTATGGAAGGCACATGCTTAGTTAACTGAATAAGCATCAACCGTGAGCCCGATCTGCTCCGAACCAAGCAGAGGCTCCCCTTCTCCATCTCTGCCTGCAGAAGGCAGAGATGAGTGACTTCATCTTGGCCCTCCAAACACCCTGCTGAGCATCCCATGCTCCGCCAGACTCTCGAGTGAATGCGTATTGTCATCTCACCATCTCTAAACATGGGCTGAAAACACATCCTAGTGGCTTTCTGTGCATGTAGATTGCGTTCCAGACATTCAGGTGTCTTGCCACCGCCATTTCCCATGAAAGTCACTGGATCCGCTCAGCCTTACATCACGGCCACTGATCTCTATTTCTCAGTTCTTCCCAAGGGTCTCCCTAATTTCAAAAGAGAAAACAGGCTTCCCTGCTGGTACAGTGGTTAAGAATCTGCCTCGTGATGCAGGGGACATTGGTTCAATCTCTGGTCTGGAAAGATCCCACATGCCGCAGGGCAACTAAGCCCACAACCACTGAGCCTGTGCCCTAGAGCCCACCAGTCGCAACTACTGAGCCCACCGACCGCAGCTACTGAGTCCGTGCACCCTAAAGCCTGTGCTCTGCAATGGGAGAAGCCACCACAATGAGAAGCCTGGGTGGTACCACAACTGGAGAGTATATCCTGCTCGCTGCAACTTGAGAAAGCTTGTGCCCAGCAAGAAAGACCCAGTGCAGCCAAAAAGAAAGAAAGAAGCAAAAAAGAAAAAAGCCACAATCGCCAAGAGGGTGAAGTTTAAATTGCTGAATGCAAAAGGCACATCATTCTTTTTTCCTGTAGGTTCTGCTGCTGCTTAGTCTTCATGAGAGGGATCAGAGAATTCTCTGGAAGAGATGAGTGACTTCATCTTGGCCCTCCAAACACCCTGCTGAGCATCCCATGCTCCGCCAGACTCTCGAGTGAATGTGTATTGTCATCTCACCATCTCTAAACATGGGCTGAAAACACATCCTAGTGGCTTTCTGTGCATGTAGATTGCGTTCCAGACATTCAGCTGTCTTGCCACCGCCATTTCCCATGAACGTCACTGGATCCGCTCAGCCTTACATCACGGCCACTGATCTCTATTTCTCAGTTCTTCCCAAGGGTCTCCCTAATTTCAAAAGAGAAAACAGGCTTCCCTGCTGGTACAGTGGTTAAGAATCTGCCTCGTGATGCAGGGGACATTGGTTCAATCTCTGGTCTGGAAAGATCCCACATGCCGCAGGGCAACTAAGCCCACAACCACTGAGCCTGTGCCCTAGAGCCCACCAGTCGCAACTACTGAGCCCACCGACCGCAGCTACTGAGTCCGTGCACCCTAAAGCCTGTGCTCTGCAATGGGAGAAGCCACCACAATGAGAAGCCTGGGTGGTACCACAACTGGAGAGTATATCCTGCTCGCTGCAACTTGAGAAAGCTTGTGCCCAGCAAGAAAGACCCAGTGCAGCCAAAAAGAAAGAAAGAAGCAAAAAAGAAAAAAGCCACAATCGCCAAGAGGGTGAAGTTTAAATTGCTGAATGCAAAAGGCACATCATTCTTTTTTCCTGTAGGTTCTGCTGCTGCTTAGTCTTCATGAGAGGGATCAGAGAATTCTCTGGAATACGGTTGATAGATAAATTGCAGAGAAGTTTCTCTGATGACTCAGCAGGTAAAAGAATCCAGACCTGCCAGTGCAGGAGACATAGGAGATGTGGTTTCCGTTCCTGGGTTGGGAGGAAAATGGCAACCCACTCCAGTATTCTCGAATTAAAAATCCCAGGGATAGAGGAGCCTGGCAGGCTACAGTCCATAGGATCACAAAGAATCGTATACAGCTGAGTGACTAAGCACCACGCCGCATGTAACCAAGAAGAGGAAAATGACATGGATGATGGAATCAGACACGTCTGTGTTCAGATGATCTTTAAAGTGTCCCAAAAGAAGATTTAGGGTTTATCTATCTATTAATACTCTCAAAAGGTTTACACTGAGCACCAAGTATGTGTCAGACACAGTTCTGGATGCTAGAGATATAGTAGCCAAAATGTGCGTGTTTCCCATGGTTCCACTCTTCTGCCTTCATCCATTCATTGAACATTTCAGTGTTGATTGTCCCAAGAACTGTGTGGGGGCATGAGGTCCCAGAATATAGTAAACAAAAAAATAGACAATTGGAAGGCAGGATGGAAAATAATTAACGTACGCAAGACACTTCCCATGGGCCAGGCACCATGGATATTAGGTCTCTTCATCCTCCCGTGTGTGTGCATGTGTGTTTGTGTGTGCTCAGTTGCTTCAGTCATTCTGACTCTCTGCAATCCTATGGATTGTAGCCTGCCAGACTCCTCTGTCCATGGAATTATCCCAGCAAGAATACTGGAGTGAGTTGCCATTTCCTCCTTCAGGGGATCTTCCTGACCCAGGGATCAACCCACATTTCTTGCATTGCAGGCAGACTCTTTACCCACTGAGCCGCTTGGGAAGCCCCTTCATCCTCATAATAAATCCTATTTGGTGTAGAATTATTATTGTCCTCTTACAGGTGAATGAATCGGGGTTCAGATGTGCTAAGAAACTTGATCACAAAGCAAGGAAGTAGCACAGCAAGATGTCAAACCCAGAGAGTCGGTTAAAGTGTATTGTCCTAAACATGACTTTGGATAATTAGTGCATGTGTAGTCTATTGTTGCAGGGAGGTGCTGGTAAACTATCTCTCAAAAAAAAAAAAAAAAAAAAGGAAAGAAAAAAAAAGGCAGCGTTTGCAAATACACAGGGTATAAATGCTCCCACCATGACTGATTTGAAGTTAGTATACTTACTGATGCATGAGCTTCCTGAAATTTTAAATAATTGGTCCTTGTGAACTGGTACAAGTTAGGCCCCAACAAAGGACTGAAGGTAAGCATGAAATACTGGTAGATCCAGAGGAGATCTACTAGCTTCCCAGGTGGCACAAATGGTAAAGAATCCACCTGCCAATGCAGGAGATGGAAGAGGCACAGGTTCGATCCCCGGGCCTGGAAAATCCTCTAGAGATGGATGTGGCTCCAGTACCCTTGCTTGGAAAATCCCATGAGCAAAGGAGTCCGGTGGGCTGCTGTTCATGCGGCTGCAAAGAGTCAGACATGACTGAGCACATATCAGAGGGGAAGCTTGCTAACACAGCTCTCAGGATTTCACTGCAAAATTCAAGAGGAATGAGCCCCCAACTCCCTTTTTTAGGTACCTAGAACAGTCCTTTTTTTTTCCTTTTTAAATAACTTTTTCATACTTTTTTTTCCCTAAATTTTTGGCCATGCCATAAGCATGCAGGATCTTAGTTCTCCCACCAGGGATTGAACCCAAGGCCTCTGCTTTGGAAGCATGAAGTCTTAACCACCTGACCACCATGGAAGTCCCAGTCTGTTCCTTACGTGAAGACAAAATGTTCTTGATGTTTCTTTAGATTCTCTGAGATGCCGCAGTATCCTTCCAACAAATTGCTTTTTGCCCAAGATGATTCAACTTGAGCTTTGTTATTGAAAAACCAAAGAGTCTTCTTATTTAAAAATGCAGAGGGACCAACCCACTTAGGTCTTTTGTTACTGGAATCGGGAAAATGGTCTTCCGTGGAGCAGCAGCCAGTGTATTGATGTTGATTCAATGTGGCTTCCATAGAGAGACACGCTCTTCTGATAATTCAGGGACCTGTATTCCCAGAACAATAGAAATTGTCACTCTACCAAAGTACAATCTAGCAGCAAGATCCTCAGGTGCACTTAAGCATGTGTTTATACACCATTAACTACTTGGCAGAGAGACCGAGGGAACATTATGACCACAAATAACATAAACCAACATCGGCAAAGCTGGTGCCAGTGAAAGAGATACCGGTGATGAAGATGAATTATCTCCAAAATTACAACAGAGGCCAACAGTAAAGTACAATTCAATTTCAAAGGGAAAAGGCCTTACAAACATTGCACAGATTCAGCAAGAGAGGAAAGTGGGAAATAAATGTCTATTCCGAGGGCCACCTGAACTTTGCAGTCAGGTGGATCTGAGCTTTTCTCTCTGCTGTTTCCCACCTCTGTGACCTTGAACAAGGTACTTTCCATCCTGAAGCTTCAGATTCCATTTTTATGTGTGCTTAGTTGCTCAGTCGTGTCCAACTCTTTGTGACCCCATGGACTGTAGCCTTCAGGCTCGTCTGTCCATGGGGATTCTCCAGGCAAGAATACTGGAGTAAGTTGCCTTGCCCTCCTCCAGGGGATCTTCCCAACACAGGGATTGAACCCAGTTGAGATAAATAATTCAAAATGTCTCCAAGAAATAAATGCAGAATATGTGGATCATTTAGTGTCATGCTAGCCCATAATTCATATTGTTCATACTGTTCATGGGGTTCTCAAGGCAAGAATGCTGAAGTGGTTTGCCATTCCCTTCTCCAGTGGACCACATTTTGTCAGAACTCTCCACCATGACCCATCCATCTTGGGTGGCCCTACACAGCAAGGATCATAGTTTCATTGAGTTAGACAAAGCTGTGGTCCATGTGATTAGATTGGTTAGCTTTCTGTGACTGTGGTTTTCAGTCTGTCTGCCCTCTGATGGAGAAGGATAAGAGGCTTATGGAAGCTTCCTGATGGGAGAGATTGACTGAGGGGGAAACTGGGTCTTGTTCTGATGGGCAGGGCCATGAACAGTATGAAAAGGCAAAAAGATAGGACACTGAAAGATGAACTCCCCAGGTTGGTAGGTGCCCAGTATACTACTGGACATCAGTGGAGAAATAACTCCAGAAAGAATGAAGACATGGAGTCAAAGCAAAAACAACAACCAGTTGTGGATGTGACTGGTGATGGAAGCAAGGTCCAATGCTGTAAAAAGCAATATTGCATAGGAACCTGGAATGTTAGGTCTGTGAATCAAAGCAAATTGGCAGTGGTCAAATAGGAGATGGCAAGAGTGAACATCAACATTTTAGGAATCAGTGAACTAAAATGCACTGAAATGGGTGAATTTAACTCAGATGACCATTATATCTACTACTGTGGACAAGAATCCCCTAGAAGAAATGGAGTAGCCATCATAGTCAACAAAAGAGTCTGAAATGCAGTACTTGGATGCAATCTCAAAAATGACAGAATGATCTCTGTTTGTTTCCAAGGCAAAACATTCAATATCACAGTAAACCAAGAAGCTGAAGTTGAACGGTTAGGCTACAAAACCTTTTAGAACTAACACCCCCAAAAGACGTCCTTTTCATTATAGGGGACTGGAAAGCATAAGCAGGAAGTCAAGAAACACCTGGAGTAACAGGCAAATTTGGCCTTGGAGTACAGAATGAAGCAGGGCAAAGGCTAATAGAGTTTTGCCTAGAGAACGCACTGGTCATAGCAAACACCCTCTTCCAACAACACAAGAGAAGACTCTACACATGGACATCACCAGATGGTCTACACCAAAATCAGGTTGATTATATTCTTTGCAGCCAAAGATGGAGAAGCTCTGTACAGTCAGCAAAAACAAGACTGGGAGCTGACTGTGGCTCAGATCATGAACTCCTTATTGCCAAATTCAGACTGAAATTGAAGAAAGTAGGGGAAACTACTAGACCATTCAGGTATGACCTAAATCAAATCCCTTACAATTATACAGTGGAAGTGAAAAATAGATTTATGAGACTAGATCTGATGGAGTACTTGATGAACTATGGATGGAGGTTCATGACATTGTACAGGAGACAGGGATCAAGACCATCCTCATGGAAAAGAAATCCAAAAAAGCAAAATGGCTGTCTGAGGCGGCCTTACAAATAGCTGTGAAATGAAGAGAAGTGAAAAGCAAAGAAGAGAAGGAAAGATATACCCATTCGAATGCAAAGTTCCAAAGAATAGCAAGGAGAGATAAGAAAGCCTTCCTCAGTGATCAGTACAAAGAAATAGAGGAAAACAATAGAATGGGAAAATCTAGAGATCTCTTCAAGAAAATCAGAAATACCAAGGGAACATTTCATGCAAAGAAGGGCACAATAAAAGACAGAAATGGTATGGACCTAACAGAAGCAAAAGATATTAAGAAGAGGTGGCAAGAATACTCAGAACTATACAAAAAAGATCTTCACAACCCAGATAATCACAATGGTGTGATCATTCACCTAGAGCCAGGCATCCTGGAATGTGAAGTCAAGTGAGCCTTAGAAAGCATCACTACGAACAAAGCTAGTGGAGGTGATGGAATTAAAAGGTTTGGTCGAAGCAAGGAAGGGGAACTGCAGGTGCTAAATTGAAAGCCAGACTGGAACTTTGAATGCCAGGTGAAGAAGTCTGATTTCCCTGTATTTGCATAACTCAGTAGCTCCATAATGCCCACAGCAGAGTCAACTGTTTTCTATGATTTAATGCGGTAGTAGTCTCATGCAAGCTGGATTAGCAGAGTAAAAAAAATAGAGGGAAAGATGAAGGAGGCAGGAAGGGAGGGAAGCAGGAAGCCTCATATCTCAGATGGCTGTTGACATAGACCAGCATTTCTCAAAGGAACCTTGGCCCCTCAAGATCCTCCACAAAAGAGGGGTACCATGGATAGGAGTTTGAGAAATACTGCATTGGCTCATCTTAGCATCACACTTCTTATTAACATATAAAGGTCCTGAGAAGTCCAACAACAAGTAAATCATTTTCATTTTGTTTAAGCATTTTGTCACAAAATACCCCCATCTTTCTCCACTTTTAGGAAGATGTGTATAAGAGACAGCCAGTGGAGCTATTTCAAATCCTAAGAGATGATGCTGTGAAAGTGCTACACTCAATATGCCAGCAAATTTAGAAAACTCAGCAGTGGCCACAGGACTGGAAAAGGTCAGTTTTCATTCTAATCCCAAAGAAAGGCAATGATAAAGAATGCTCAAACTATCACACAACTGCACTCATCTCACACGCTAGTAAAGTAATGCTCAAATTTTTCCAAGCCAGGCTTCAATAGTATGTGAACCATGAAATTCCAGATGTTCAAGGTGGTTTTAGAAAAGGCAGAGGAACCAGAGATCAAATTCCCAACATCCACTGGATCATTGAAAAAGCAAGAGAGTTCCAGACACCCTTATGGCAGAAAGTGAAGAAGAACTAAAGAGCCTCTTGATGAAAGTGAAAGAGGAGAGTGAAAAAGTTGGCTTAAAGCTCAACATTCAGAAAACTAAAATCATGGCATCTGGTCCCACCACTTCATGGGAAACAGATGGGGAAACAGTGGCAGACTTACTTTTTGCGGCCTCCAAAATCACCGCAGGTGGTGATTGCAGCCATGAAATTAAAAGATGCTTGCTCCTTGGAAGCAAAGTTATGACCAACGTAGACAAACATATTCAAAAGCAGAGACATTCCTTTGCCAACAAAGGTCCATCTAGTCAAGGCTATGGTTTTTCCAGTAGACATGTATGGATGTGAGAGTTGGACTGTGAAGAAAGCTGAGGGCAGAATAATTGATGCTTTTGAACTGTGGTGTTGGAGAAGACTCTTGAGAGTCCCTTGGACTACAAGGAGATCCAACCAGTCCATCCTAAAGAAGATCAGTTCTGAATGTTCATTGGAAGGACTGATGCTAAAGCTGAAACTCCAATCCTTTGGCCACCTGATGTGAAGAGTTGACTCATTGAAAAAGACCCTGATACTGGGAAAGATTGAAGGCAGGAGGAGAAGGGGACGACAGAGGATGAAATGGTTGGATGGCATCACCGACTCAATGAACATGAGTTTGGGTAAGCTCCGGGAGTTGGTGATGCACAGGGAGGCCTGGCGTGCTGTGATTCATGGGGTCACAACGAGTCGGACATGACTGAGTGACTGAACTGAACTGAGCCCATAATTAGGGCTTCCCTGGTGGCTCAGTGGTAAAGAACCCACCTGCCAATGCAGGAGGTGCGGGTTCGATCCCTGGGTCAGTAAGATCCCTGGAGAAGGAAATGGCAAACCACTCCAGTATTCTTGCCTAGGAAATCCCCTGGTCAGAGGAGACTATAGGTTTGCAGAGGGTCGGACGGGACTGAGTGACTAAACAACAACAAAGACCGTAGTTAACACTCGAGAGGTGATCGTTAAGGTGTTGATGATGATGACAACAATGGTGATGAGGAGGATTACGGCACAAGTTCTGCCTCACCCAGAAAGCCTTTCCTGACCATCCTATCCCTGGCAAAACTTCCTAGCCTTTGGGGATCATACTGATGTCGTCTTCACCTCCACAATTAAAGAGATGATTAACTGTGTGCAGGAGCAAAGACTGGGATTCAGGCAGCTTCTGTGTTTCATGCAAGGATGAAAGCCCAAGATGTGAAACCAAACTGCTGTTCAGAGAAGTTTAGTCACTTGCTCAAGATCCCCACAGCTCATAAGTGTCCGGGGTTCACAAACAGGTGTGTCCTTCTGTACAACCCAAGCTCTCACCCTCTGCTCTATCTTATCCTTCCTCCCCAGAATGCTCTGATCTATTCCTGAAGCTTAGTGCTATGCCCTTGGGATGCACTCTTCTTGTTGTTGATGATAATCTTGTTTCCAAATCTCATATTGACCTGTGAGAGGGACCTTTGGATTGATTATAGCTCCAAAGTCAAGGACACAGAGAAGATGGATTTTTGCCCTTCTCTGAGTCCCAGCATTATGGATTCAGGGGAGCAGAATTCAACTGGAAATGGCCCAACAGTGTTTGATCTTCCGCATTTGGGGTCAAAGATGATGGAGGTGCAAGGGTGGGATACAAAAATCATGGATGGGTCAGCATTGCTTGGCTGCAGCTGGTGGGGAATTAAATTGCCAAGGGTTTGTACTCCAGTTAATTCAGATTTGTTTTCCCTACAAAAAGCCACAGACATTTGACCTGTCCAGCTGATGGATGCCCATATCTTCTGTGGTCTCCTTGCAAACAGGGCCAGCAAGGCAGCTTAAAAGTGTGGCTGTGGTTCCTCTGGAGTCCATTCACACTTGACACTGGTCCCATTCTTCAGGTTCAATGATCGAGGCCAAAGGCTCTGAATCTAGGCCGCTGGGCTGCAGTCACTGTCCCACCACCTTCCACCGAAGCTGTGTCCCCTTATCTATGTAAGAAAAACAATACTCCAAGTGCACCGGCCTGTCATAAGGAGTAGCCACAAATCACACATACGTAGTGCAGGTCTCAATCCTTAGGCCATCAGTGTCCCCAGCTCCCCGCCTGCACCAAGCTCTCTGGCCAGCCACGAATGGATGGAACAGAAGGAACTTCAGACAACCTCCACCCTTAATTCCTCTTTGCCTCCATCAGCCACCACGCACCCCTGCAAAATGCCCAGCTGCGTCCCCTAGCTTCCGTCCATTGGGAAAAAACCCACGCTGTGAGGTCAGGGCCCTGAACTCAGGTACCTGGGCCTCCAAAACCTACGCATCCCATCACAATCTCTGGAGCATGCTTCAGCACTTCTAGAACACGAATGGTAATGTGAACTGAACAAAAAGAAGAAGGAAAGCTGTCTGTCGGTGTTGGGTGCGTGCTGTCGTTACAATATACGCTATGGTTGTCCCCAGAAGTTTTCATTTTCCGTGAAGAGTCATCTTCTTACCAAAGTCCTCTCTGTGTCTCTCCATCTGTCTCTCTGTTTTTCTCTGTGCATGCCGATTATCCAACTTCTTTCTGGGGATTTACTATGCCATTTCTTTCTGGAGGTCATTCTCTCTCTATCTCTCTCTCAGCATCTCCGTATATGCAAGTGTGAATTCTCTCAGGCTCTCTTCCTCTTGGTTCCTCATACCCTCTCTGCCTCCCTGTCTCTTGACCAGAGCAATTAAAAATATATGTAGTCTCGTCGGCTCCCCACTCTAGTATTTTTGCCTGGAGAATCCCATGGACAGAGGAGCCTCGTGGGCTACAGTCCATGGGGTCACAGAGAGTCAGACACAACCAAGCAACTAACACTTTAGTGTCTCAGGGTTCATTTTTTCGCTTCAAAAGTAAAGAAAGCAACAGGACTTCCTTTGGAAGGTGGTCATGAAGAGTGAATGATATTGCCACTAGAAGCACCCAGCGTGGTGCCCAGCACAGAGCAAGCACTCACTAACTATTCGCTATTAATATTAGTATCTATTTCTTTATTTCAGGTGCATCCCCTTCCTTCCTGTGTCGCTGTATTTCTGACTCTGTCTCAATTCTTTCCCTCACTCCTTCTCTCCTTCCACCTCCCTTCCCTTTCCCTCTCTTTCTGGACAGAGGCTCACTGTAACCCCTTACCTAGGTTCAGTCACCTTGGGCTTCTGATCAGATGTCAATCACAGGCCACCTGCTGGAAATTTTATTTTATTTTTTTTATTTCCCATCCTTTATTTTATTTATTTATTTATTTATTTATTTAATGTTTGTTTTGCTTTACAATACTGTATTCGTTTTGCTATACATTGACATGAATCAGCCACGAGTGTACATGAACTCCCAATCCCAGCCCCCACCTTCCCCCTCCCGCCCCACACCTTCTCTCTGGATTATCCCCGTGCATCAGTCCCAAGCATCCTGCATCCTGCATCAAACCTAGACTGGCGATTCGTTTCACTTATGATATCATACATGTTACACTGCCACTCTGCCAACTCATCCCACCCTCTCCCTCTCCCACAGAGTCCAAAAGGCTGTTCTATACATCTGTGTCTCTTTTGCTGTCTTGCGTACAGGTTTATCATTACCATCATTCTAAATTCCATAACGTCAGCCATGGAAACCGCCTGCCGTGCGCCACTGCAATGATGAGGCTGCAAAGCAGGGAGACGAACAGCGTGAGCACGGAGGGTGAGTTCCCCAAAGGGAGCAGAACAGCATTTCTCTAAAGTCGCTCTTGAACTCAACCTCCAATTCGGTTGCCGCCAATAGAAGTCTATAAAGAATTAATTACCGAGCTTCACAAACCGTCAAAACTCATAAATTTGTCACTGTCGGGAAGCGTCACTTCCCAGGTCAGACATGAAGTATGGCTGTCGGAAGACGGAAAGAAAGGAAACAAAGAAGCAGGTCTGCTGGCTGCTCCCTTCCCCCGCTTGGAGGGAGAGGCTGCTTAAGAACTTGGGGAAGTCAGAGGGAGGAAGCGGCGGTACCCTTGGGCCGTCGCCCCAGGTCGGTTGTGGTCCTGGGCGGTGCCCCAGAGCCCAGCTTGGTGTGCTCAGTTGCTCCCGCGTGTCCTGCTCTCTGCGACCCCATGGACTGTAGCCCACCAGGCTCCTCTGCCCATGGGATTCCCCAGACAAGTGGGTTGCCATGCCCTCCTCCGGGCATCTTCCCAACGCAGTGATGGAACCTGTGTCTCCTGCGTCTTCTGCGTTGTGAGTGGATTCTTTACCACTGAGCCACTGGGAAAGCCCGCTTGGTACATAGTAGGGACTTAAAATACTTCTTTTTTAAAAAACTTATCGACATATAGTTGATTTAAAATGCTATGTTAACTTCTGCTGTACAGCAAAGTGAATCAGTTTACATATATATTATATATATATATATTATTTTCCATTATGGCTTCTCACCGGATAATGAATATAGCTTCCTGTGCTATACAGTAGGACCTTGTTTTTTATCCGTTCTGCACATAATATTAAAATATCTCTTGAAGTGACTAAATAATTTGAAAGAAGGCAGCTGGTAAGGATGAGATGAAGGGCCCCCACCGCTGGCACTGAACCTGGTGTCTCCCCCCATCACTGCCCTCCACCCCTTCCTGTAAAGCAGGTGACGTGGGGGCATCCTCTCTTCCTCCTGAGCATGGACTACTCCCACCCAGGTGTTACCATGGCAACCCCAGTAACAAGGAAGAGTGTGGCTCTGGAACTCCAATCCTCCTAGCCCCATCCTTGCTTCTGTTAGCGTCTGTTTCTTCTTCGTGTGTAAAAAGCAGCTCATAATTGCATTTCCATTATACAGTTTTTATGGAGATTAAATGAGAATTCATTTGAAAATAGATATTAACCACAGCTGTTATTGGGGCTTTCCAGGTGGCACAGCAATAAAGAATCTGCCTGTCAATGCAAGAGAAGAAAGAGAGGTGGGTTTGATCCTGGGTCAGGAAATGGTAACCCACTCCAGTATTCTTGCCTGGGAAATCCCATGGACAGAGGAGCCTGGCGGGTTACAGTCCATTGCCTACAGTCAATAGCATGATGGCTCCGGAGAGCAGCAAGCTCCAAGTGGCTGGGTCTCCCCCAAGTGGTCCTCAGGGATATTTTGCTCTTTCATTTGAAGAAGCAGATTCATCTCTTAAGCTTTCTCCTCCCCACTCACTAGCTGTGTTCTCCAACATCTCTGAGTCCCAGGAGTTACTATTAGAAGAGATGCCCACTCCTGGCATTCCTGAGCTGTCTTTTAGGCTTCAGGACAACCAGCTTGCTCTCTGGGGCGCTGGAGGGCTGTCAGGAGATGTTGGAAAGGGGGCCAGCCACAGCTTTGCCCTCCCCATGCTGTTGGACACCCCCCACAGCCAGCACCATCCCCGTGGGTATTTACTTCTGAGGTAAGGGATGCAGACAGACCCAACCCATCATTTCCATAGGAAATGACATACGACCCAAGAGGCGTGGGCTAATCGCAAAGCTGTTATCAAATGTTACTGACTATATCTCTTATTATTAAATAACAATCTCAGTGGAGCCTGGGGATTGGGGGTTTTTTAAGGCCAGCCACCAGCTCTGAAATTGACACAACCAAGACAGTTAGACCTCACCTCAAGGACCTCATTCCGCCTACCTCCCCGCAAAGTTAGCCCTTGGGTGGCTTGATTTTCCGGTTAGAACAGCTCCTATGCTTAGCTGGGCCATATTTCAATTTAATTGTCCTGCCCACGACAGACTCGCTGTCTCACAGGCTGGAAAGAGAATGAATTAGAAGAAGTTTCCTGTTCCGCCTCAAGGAGTCGGTCCCCTCCCTCATGCTATGTTTAGCACTTGTGTGGGCTCTTGGCTGATGCCAAATACATCTTAGCTTCAATTCCTGTTTTGAGGGGACACTTTCTTCACTGAGGACGAAGCTCAGGGGTGGAGGAACTTGCTGAGATATGCATTCCTCATTTCCTGTAGACTGGTAAGGCTTGGTCTGTCTGGGAAAAGAGGGTGCCTTCTCTCAAACACAATCCCCCAGAAAAGGGAATGGTAACCCATTCCAGTATTCCTGCCTGGAGAATGCCAAGGACAGAGGAGCCTGGTGAGCTACAGTCCACAGCGTCTCCAAGAGTCGGACATGACTGAAGCGACTTCGCATGCGTCAGTCCATTACTGGGCTTAAAAGGAAGGAAATGGGGGCTTCCCTGGTGGTTCAGTGATTAAGAAGCTGCCTTGCAATGCAGGGGATACAGGTTCGATCCCTCATCTGAGAAGATCCATATTCTATGCAGCAACTAACTGCGTGTACCACAACTGCTGAGCCTGTGCTCTACAACCCTGGAGCCGCAACTATGGAAGCCCACGCACCTACAGGCCGTGCTCCACCACAAGAGAAGCTACAGCAACAAGCAGCTCGCACGCCACAACTAAGAGAAGAAGACCATCACAGCTAAAAATCTGTTTTAAATAAATTAAAAGAAAATTAAAGGAAGGAACAGAGGACAGGCTCTGGAGTCTGACATCCCGGTTCCCGGTTTCAGTACCATCTTGGATACTGACCAGTGATGGGAGAAGTTATCTCCTCTCTGCTAGTTTCTAGATATAGAGTCTTGGACCAGTCATGTAACCTCTCTGAGCTTTGTTTCCCTCATCACTGGATGAGAACAATAGTCCCCAGCACCTACGGCTGTGTTAAGAATTGGGTGCAACAATACATATAATGAAATAAATGCTCAAAGATTAGCTGTCATTGGATCAATAATCCCATGAGGTAGGACTTATTCCCATTTTACAGATGGGTAAACCAAGGTTCTGACAGGTTACATAACTTGCCTGATATCCTCTTGTAATCCTTGGATTTGAACACAGATGTGTAGGGTACCAAAGCCATGCTTTGGACCAGAGTTCAATAGAAGGGAACTAGAGTTTTAGGAGGAGAATAAGTGGACAGCCTAAGTCTCCACCCTGCACCCTGCATGTGGAGACAAAGGGAGAACTCGATCCAGGTACCAAAGAAAAGACTGGAGAGGACTTAGCATCTTTGCCTCGTTGTTTCCCTTTCTCTGTGTTCCCTTTTTCTCTCTTCATATCATCATCCTTCTCTGCTTCCACTTCCCCACTTGAATGTCAGTTGATGTCTTAGTATTAAGATAAGCAAACCCAGACTCAGAAATTCTAAGCAGCCTTCCAATATGCTCTTCCTCCATTGGTCGCCCATCTCTTAGCCACTTAACCCCAAAACTCACAAGCCACCTTTTCCTCACCAGCAAAACATGGAAACCCCAGCTTTCCTGAAATACATCTGACATGTAACATTGTGTAAATTTAAGGTGGACAACCTGTTGGTTTGTTAATACATGTTTGGATACGTTTATATATGGCACTGTGATTGCCATTGTAGCGTTTGCTAACACCTTTATAATATTACATAATGATGATTTCTCTTTTGTTTGTTTGGTTCAGTTGCTCAGTTGTGTCTGACTCTTTGTGACCACATGAATCGCAGCACGCCAGGCCTCCCTGTCCATCACCAACTCCGGAGTTCACTCAGACTCATGTCCATTGAGTCCGTGATGCCATCCAGCCATCTCATCTTCTGTCGTCCCCTTCTCCTCCTGCCCCCAATCCCTCCCAGCATCAGAGTCTTTTCCAATGAGTCAGCTCTTCCCATGAGGTGCCCAAAGTACTGGAGTTTCAGCTTCAGCATCATTCCTTCCAAAGAAATCCCATGGCCGATTTCTTTCAGAATGGACTGGTTGGATCTCCTTGCAGTCCAAGGGACTCTCAAGAGTTTTCTCCAACACCACACTTCAAAAGCATCAATTATTCTGCGCTCAGCTTTCTTCACAGTCCACCTCTCACATCCATACAGGACCACAGGAAAAACCATAGCCTTGACTAGATGGACCTTTGTTGGCAAAGGAATGTCTCTGCTTTTGAATATACTATCTAGGTTGGTCATCACTTTTCTTCCAAGGAGTAAATGTCTTTTAATTTCATGGCTGCAGCCACCATCTGCAGTGATTTTGGAGCCCCCCAAAAATAAAGTCTGAACACTGTTTCCACTGTTTCCCCATCTATTTCCCATGAAGCGATGGGACCAGATGCCATGATCTTAGTTTTCTGAATGTTGAGCTGTATAAGTCAACTTTTTCACTCTCCACTTTCACTTTCATCAAGAGACTTTTTAGTTCCTCTTCACTTTCTACCATAAGGGTGGTGTCATCTGCATATCTGAGGTTATTGATATTTCTCCCAGCAATCTTGATTCCAGCTTGTACTTCTTCCAGCCCAGCGTTTCTCATGATATTCTCTGCATAGAAGTTAAATAAGCAGGGTGACAATATACAGCCTCGACGTACTCCTTTTCCAATTTGGGACCAGCCTAAGATCTAGTCTCTCAGCAAACCTGATGACTATAATGGAATAATCACAATACAAGGCATTAGATCTCCAGGACTTATGTATGTTCTCATGCGAGTTTGTATTTTATTTTCTAAAGAGCTGTTTATACGTTTTGGCTGTGCTGGGTCTTCACTACTGGCTGCAAGCTTTCTCTAGTGGCGGTGAGTGGGGGCCTGCTCTCTAGCTGCGGTTCAAGGGCGTCTCATGTCGGTGGCTTCTCTTGTTGTGGAGCACAGGCTCTAGAGTGTGGGCTCAGTAGTTGTGGTGATGGGCTTAGTTGCCCCATGGTACGCAGGGTCTTCCCAGACTAGGGACCAAGCTAGTGTCCCCTGTGTTGCAGGCAGACTCTTAACCACTGGACCACCAGGAAAGCCCGCAAGCTTGTATTTTCAATATCGCTCCCATGCCCTCACCGCCAGCCCCTGGCAACCACCATTCTGCTCTCTGTTTTTATGAATTCAGCTTTTTTAGACTGCGCATATAAGTGAGATTTGTCTTTCTCTGTCTGACTTATTTCACTGAGTGTAATGTCCTCAAGGTCCACCCATGTTGTCGCAAATAGCAAGGTTTCCTTCTTTCTCGTGGCTGAATAATATTCTGTTGTATACACACACTATATCTTGTCGATTCATTCATCCACTGGTGAATACGGAGGTGGTTTCCATGGCAACCCCACTTTCCTACAAGTGACTAGTTCCTCACTTCCCTCCACCTCCTCTACCCCCATCATCTCTCAGCTGGACGGCTGCTCAGTTACCTTCCCGCTGCACTCTTGCCCCTCTCCATGCTATTCCCTGCACGGTATCAAAGAGCTTTTGAAAACAAAACAGATCTTATGAGAATTCCCTGGTGGTTCAGTGCAGAGACATTACTTTGTGACAAAGGTCCGTCTAGTCAAAGACATGGTTTTTTCAGTTGTCTTGTATGGATGTGAGAGTTGGACCACAAAGAAAGTTGAGCACCGAAGAATTGATGATTTTGAACTGTGATGTTGGAAAAGATTCCTGAGAGTCCCTTGGAATGCAAGAAGATCAAACCAGTCAATCCTACAGAAAATCAGCCCTGAATATTCATTGGAAGGACTGATGCTGAGCTGAAGCTCCAATCCTTGGGCCACCGAATGTGAAGCACTGACTCACTGGAAAAGACCCTGATGCTGGGAAAGATTGAAGGTGGAAGGAGAAGGGGATGACAGAAGATAAGATGGTTGGATGGCATCACCGACTCAACGGACATGAGTTTGAGCAAACTCTGGGAGTTGGTGATGGACAGGGAAGCCTGGCATGCTGCAGTCCATGGGGTTGCAAAGAGTTGGACAGGACTGAGTGACTGAACTGACTGACTCAGTGGTTAAGAAGCCACTTTGCAATGCAGGGAATGTAGGTTCAATTCCTGCTCAAGCACCTAGGCCCACGCTTCACAACTAGAGAGTTTGTATACCTCAAGGAAAAATCCCACGTGCCACAAGTAAGTTGTGATACAGCCATATATATATATATATATATATATATATATATATAACAGATCCTGTTATTCCCAATCAGAAAGTTTCTATTGGTTTCTATTTATATTTATTAATAAAATCCAAACTCCTTCACCTTCCAAAACTCAGGCTCAACCTGTCCACTCCTGTGCTCAATCACCCTGCATCCACCGTGTGGCCTCCTCGCCCACCCTCTTGGGTCCCTTCAAACCATCTGCCTTTGCATTCAAGTCCCTTTAGCCTCAAATGCTCACCCTTGGATTTTTCTAGACCTGTTTCCTTCTTGTCTTTGAATCTCAGTTCAAAAGTCACGATCTCAGGGACCTTCCTGCTGGTCCAATGGTTAAGACTTCAACTTCCAATGCAGGGAGTGTGGGTTTAATTCCTGGTTGGGGATTTAAGCCCCATATGCCTGTGTCCCCCGCAAAAAAAGAAAACCCAGAACATAAACAACAGAAGCAATGTCGTACAATAAAGACTTTAAAATTTTTTACAAAAAAGTCACAACCTCTGAGAGGACTTCCCTGACCTCCCAGCTCCCTCTGACCCATTCCCAGTTGTGATTCTTGCATCCATGTATCACCAACTCCAATTTTTCCTCTTTTGTTTCTTCCAATTAAAATGCAACTGCTGGAGAAAGAGCCCTGTGTGTTCTGTTTATGGTTTCATCATGAGTTTGAGCAAACCCTGGGAGATAGTGAAGGACAGGGAAGCCTGGCGTGCTGCAGTTCATGAGATTGCAAAGAGTCGGACATGACTTAGTGACTAGAAAACAACGGTACCTTAGACCCAATCTGGCATGAAATAGAATCTGGCACCTGAGTGCTCGATAAATATTTATATCCTAAGTACAGAAATGAGTTTCTTCCTCTCTCCCTCCCTCCCTCTTGTCCCTGCCCCTTATCTAGCTTTTCATCTCTTAAATTCAATATTCAGGGGAAGGAAATAAGACATGTCATGTTTGATGCTTAGTCATTTGTAGCCAGTAGGTAACATCCTAGAACTCTTAAAATCTAATGAATTCTAAATTCTAAAACATAACACGTGGATGGGTCCTCCAAAGGGTTTAGCAGCCTCAAGAAAATGACTCCGTGTCCCCATGAATATAAATGAAGAAGGGTCGCCCAATGATCCCCTTCAGAGAAATCGCAGTGTCTGGAATTACCATCGCGTCTTGACCCGGGCTCTGATGCACACCCTTAAATTCACTTCATTAGTTTTAATTATCCCCGCCCTGAGCAAACCAAGACTTCAGAGCTATTTTAGAAATGGAAGGAGCAAATGTGGAGATGGGGTAACTTTCTCCAAGGTGTTTAGCTGTAATTGTTCTCATGTTGCGTAGAAACAAAAGTAGCCATCTGCTTATCCACGAGCTGAATTTAGATTGCATTTTCGAGGAACAAGCCGTCTGATGAGTTTCTTCATTTTTCTGGATTCATGGCTATCAGATCGACCCAGATCAGCTCTAGCTCTGGCTGGACTGCTCCCACTTTCTCCTATGAAGAGATCCTAAGTCCAGTCACATCCATTTCTCCCTTTTACACACACACACACACACACACACACACTCACACACACACACACACACACACACACACTCAGACAGACAGACTGCATCATTAGCAGTGGCAATGGCAGAAAACCAGTCTGTGAACACACATTATATACACCTTCACACAAAACAACACAAAGCACATGCCCAACCTGGGCACTTTTGACCTTTGTTTGTTGTCACAACACTGTAGCATGAGCTGTTACCATTTTTCACCAGGACACTGTAAAAGCCTCCCCTCCCGCTCAGCCGCTAACATGCACGGAGCATTGACTCCCATCACTCTCGCCTCCCAAAGTCCCCTAGTGGTCCCTCTTCATGTGTGCCTGAAGTCCTCTTCGCGAACTGCAAGCCCTCTACCCAACCGGCCCCTGCCTTCCTTTCCGACATCGTCTTCTATGACTCACTCTGCCTCAGCCGCTCTTGCTTCTCGGATATTTCTGCAATCCTCCACCTCCACTTCTGCTTCAGCACCTCTGTGCTTGCTGTCCCTCCAGCCGGAACTCATTTGCAGCCCACATCCACGTGGCTGGCTCCCTCGCTTCAAGCAAGCCTTTGCTCACCTTTCCTGAGAAGCCTTCCCTGATCACTCCAACTGAAATAATCACCCTCGGTCTCCCTTCCCCTGGATTTTTGCTCCATATCGCCATCAGCTCATGACATTATGTTATCTAAATATTTGCTTAGTGGTCATCTATATTATGGGGTTTCCCAGGTGCCTCAGATGGTAAAGAATTCACCTGTAATGCAGGAGACCCAGGTTTGATCCGTGGGTTGGGTAGATCCCTTCGAGAAGGGAATGGCGACCCAACTCCAATATTCTTGCCTGGAGAATCCCACAGACAGAGGAGAGCCTGGTAGGCTATGGTCCAGGGGTCATAAAGAGTTCGACACAGCAAAATGGCAACCCACTCCAGTGTTCTTGCCTGGAGAATCCCAGGGACGGGGAAGCCTGGTGGGCTGCTGTCTATGGGGTCACACAGAGTCAGACACGACTGAAGTGACTTAGCAGCAGCAGAGCAACGCTCACACACACATCTATGTTATACGTAAGAATGTGCCAGCAGGGTACTTCCCTGGTGGCGTAGTGGCTAGGAATCTGCCTGACAGTGCAGGGGACACGGTTCAATCCCTGATCCCCAAAAATTCCACATTCCGCAGAGCAACTAAACCTACACATAGCAACTACTGAGTCCACATGCCACTGAAGCCCATGTGCCTAGAACCTGTGCTCTGCATCAAAAGAAGCCACTGCAATGAGAAGCCCTCGCACCGTGATGAAGACCCAGTGCAGCCAAAAATAAAATAAATTAATCAGAAAAAAGGAAGAATGTGCCAGCAGGTGAAATGGAATGAGGAAAAGAAAACTTGGTTTTAACATCTATAGACAGATAGAGGCTATTTTTCTGCAGAAAATTCCACCAGTCAAAAGAACTTTGTAAAACAGACACGAGATAGGTAGATAGAAAAATATGTGCATACATACATGCATAGATACATGGGCTCAGATTGAGGTATAAAGAAACAATAACATCACTATCAATAATCAATTAATAACCAGTAATTAATAATATTAATTAATTAATAATCAATAATTAATGCTGGCGTTTTTTCAATATATTCCATTGGTCAGGAAGCAACAGTTAGAACTGGACATGGAACAACAGACTGGTTCCAAATAGGAAAAGGAGTACGTCAAGGCTGTATATTGTCACCCTGCTTATTTAACTTATATGCAGAGTACATCATGAGAAACGCTGGACTGGAAGAAACACAAGCTGGAACCAAGATTGCTGGGAGAAATATCAATAACCTCAGATATGCAGATGACACCACCCTTATGGCAGAAAGTGAAGAGGGACTAAAGAGCCTCTTGATGAAAGTGAAGGAGGAGAGTGAAAAAGTTGGCTTAAAGCTCAACATTCAGAAAACGAAGATCATGGCATCCGGTCCCATCACTTCATGGGAAATAGATGAGGAAACAGTGGAAACAGTGGCTGACTTTATTTTTCTGGGCTCCAAAATCACTGCAGATGGTGACTGCAGCCATGAAATTAGAAGACGCTTACTCTTTGGAAGGAAAGTTACGACCAACCTAGACAGCATAGTCAAGAGCAGAGACATTCCTTTGCCAACAAAGATCCACTAGTCAAAGCTATGGTTTTTCCTGTGGTCATGTATGGATGTAATAGTTGAACTATAAAGAAAGCTGAGGGCAGAATAATTGATGCTTTTGAACTGTGGTGCTGGAGAAGTGTCTTGAGAGTCCCTTGGACTGCAAGGAGATCCAACCAGTCCATCCTAAAGGAGATCAGTCCTGGGTGTTCATTGGAAGGACTGATGCTAAAGCTGAAACTCCAGTACTTTGGCCACCTCATGTGAAGAGTTGACTCATTGGAAAAGACTCTGATGCTGGGAGGGATTGGGGGCAGGAGGAGAAGGGGATGACAGAGGATGAGATGGCTGGTTGGCATCACCAACTCAATGGACATAGGTTTGGGTGGACTCCGGGAGTTGGTGATGGACAGGGAGGCCTGGCATGCTGCAGTTCATGGGGTCACAAAGAGTTGGACACGACTGAGCGACTGAACTGAACTGAACTGATTATTAATATGTCAAGTCCTTATTGCAATAATTCCAGATAAGAAATATTGCCCTCATTTTAGACAGGAGGAAACTGAGGAAACTTCCCAAGGGTGATTTCACTGGGAAGCAACTAAACCTGGACTCCTTTCACTTCAACTGCTTTTCATGAGGCACCTGTGTGGTCTGCCTGGTTCCATTAACTTCACTGTCTTTCTTATTGAGAGGCTGCCTTCCTAAGCAGAAAAACCAAGAAGGGAAATTAAATGCACTTGTAAAGTCGTTTCACCCATCACTGACTGCTGGGCACTCCCTAAACAGAAGGATCTCATATGTGTTTGCAAATGCTAATCCACTCTGGAGTCTTTCATTTTTAGAAAAAGGGGGTGCTGGGATCCATGAGCACTGAGATTCGGCTTCATTGTCATGTTCCTAAGCGCACAGAAATCACGCATCTTTAGCTCTTTTGGTCTTCTTGGTCCTGCATGCAGAGGAGTTTGAAAACCTTCCAGAAGCTGCCATGTGCCATGATCAGCAAGAAGCTTTAGATTCTATGCAAGAACAGAAAATCAAGAGGCTTATACGAAAATCAAGAGGCATTGTGAGTGAGGTTTTGTGGTCTTTCAGCAAGACTGTTTTCATATATATTTATAAAGTGCCTATTATATACTGGGTACTGAGAATATAGAAATGGTAGCACCCAGCTTCTGTTCTCAAGGAGATGAGACAGCATCTCCTCTAGCAGACCCATCCAGGACACAACACCACTCAACAGACAGACAAGAGAGGAGGGCATCACTCCATCCGTTAAGTCAACATGAGCTCCATCACTGAGTTGCCTTATTGGTAGGCTTGGTGGACCAGCATGGATTGAGACAAATATTGAATCTAGTTCTATTTCTCACCTACCAGGAGTGTAGCCTTCTGCATGCTGGATAGTCTCTCTTAAGCTTCAACTTTCCTGTAAATAAAATTGGGATGATGTCAACCACCTGTTTGTGTTGTGGAGATAATTAAATGAATAAAATAAAATAAAAAAAAAACCATGTATAGTGCCTGGCTCATTGTAGGCACTCAACACATGGTAATTACAGAAAGCAAATAAAAAAAGAGGGAAGGAAGGAAAGAAGGGAGGGAAGGAGGGAAATTTTATGTCAAGATTCAGGCAGGAAAGTGGAATGGTTTCAAAAATGATCTGACATGCCTGTTTTTGGATAATAGCACTGCCATTGAGGAAACTATCTTCAGAAGTTAGTTTTGGGAAGAAGCCAATTTCAGGAAATCTAGCCAGGAATGAAATGTACTTTTGTGAGTGACATAAGAATCTGACTGTACTTTCCATTCAAGAAATATCCAAACATTCTTCATCAATTATCCTGAAGCTCACATCCCTCTTCATCACCCTTGTCAGACTCTTGGAGGATTGCACCAAAATACCACAATATGTGTACAACAAATACCAAATTGTCAAAGGTAACAGGAACCTTAAAGATGCCCAACCCTTGAGTCCAGAAATCTCCCTTCTAGAAAATACCATAAGGAGATATTGTGAAACACAAAGCTGTGTTGCAATGTGATTTACAATATAGAGGACAGGAAATGACCCACTGTCCAGTAATACAGCACTGGGTAAACAAATGTGGGTACATTAATATGATGGACTGTTATAAGGTCATTAAAACTATGTTTATGAGCATTTTTAATATCCTGGGGAAATACTTACTCAACAATGACAAGCAAGATAATGAGGATGCAAAATTGTATTACTTTAGTCTCAACCCTGTAGAGGAAAGAAATGAAAATATACTGGCATGATCAACCCTTTGTGTCGTGTTTAAGAATGATTTTTTGTTTTGTAATATTTTTTTAATATTTTTCAGAGCTTAAGCTATAGTGTGGTGGAGATTTTTCTCCACCTCATTCCATTTGCTAGTAATTACATTTTCTACCCACTGCTGTTCTGGGATCCTGGATGTCTTCAAACTAGGATAGGAAGGTGTGGCTTGAGAAAGGTGCAGAAACGCACTGACTCACTTAAAATTTCTTTAATTAATTTTTATTTTTTAGTTTGTTTTGCTTTACAATACTGTATTCGTTTTGCTATACATTGACATGAATCAGCCACGAGTGTACATGAACTCCCAATCCCGACCCCCACCTCCCCGCTCCCACCCCACACCTTCTCTCTGGATTATCCCCGTGCATCAGTCCCAAGCATCCTGCATCCTGCATCAAACCTAGATCAGCGATTCATTTCACTTATGATATCATACATGTTACACTGCCCCTCTGCCAACTCATCCCACCCTCTCCCTCTCCCACAGAGTCCAAAAGATTGTTCTATACATCTGTGTCTCTTTTGCTGTCTTGCGTACAGGTTTATCATTACCATCTTTCTAAATTCCATATATATGTGTAAGTATACTGTATTGGTGTTTTTCTTTCTGGCTTACTTCACTCTGTATAATCGGCTCCAGCGTCATCCACCTCATTAGAACTGATTCAAATGTATTCTTTTTAATAGCTGAGTAATACTCCATTGTGTATATGTACCACAGCTTTCTTATCCATTCATCTGCTGATGGACATCTAGGTTGCTTCCATGTCCTGGCTATTATAAACAGTGCCGCATTTAATTAATTTTTATTTTTTAGTTTGTTTTGCTTTACAATACTGTATTCGTTTTGCTATACATTGACATGAATCAGCCACGAGTGTACATGAACTCCCAATCCCGACCCCCACCTCCCCGCTCCCACCCCACACCTTCTCTCTGGATTATCCCCGTGCATCAGTCCCAAGCATCCTGCATCCTGCATCAAACCTAGATCAGCGATTCATTTCACTTATGATATCATACATGTTACACTGCCCCTCTGCCAACTCATCCCACCCTCTCCCTCTCCCACAGAGTCCAAAAGATTGTTCTATACATCTGTGTCTCTTTTGCTGTCTTGCGTACAGGTTTATCATTACCATCTTTCTAAATTTCATATATATGTGTAAGTATACTGTATTGGTGTTTCTCTTTCTGGCTTACTTCACTCTGTATAATCGGCTCCAGCTTCATCCACCTCATTAGAACTGATTTTAAATTGTATTTACGATTTTGGCTGTGCTGGGCTTTCGTTGCTGCGTGGGCTTTCTCTAGTCTCAGCGAGCAGTGGCTCCTCTCTAGCTGTAAAGCACAGGCTTCTTTCTGGGGCGGCTTCTCGTTGTGGAGCGCGAGATCTAGAATGCACAGGCTCAGTAGCTGTGGCTCCCAGGCTCCAGAGCGAAGGCTCAATGTTTGTGGCACACGAGCTTCGTTCTCCACGGCGTGCGGTATCTCCCCGGATCAGGGATCGAACCCTGGTCTCCTACATTGGCAGGCAGATTCTTGATCACTGAGCCACCAGGGAATCCCCAGACTCACTCAGAGTTATGATAAACTGGAACTGTGCTCAGAGATGGTCAGTCATTACCAGGAGAGGGCTTTGCCTTAAAATTGTTTCCTACAGCTGAACTCCTTCATCTTCTCCTCTCTTACACAGTTCTTGAAGGATGTCATAATTCCACTCATCCCTAAGCTTAACTGGGAGAAAACTGGGTAGAACTTAAAAACTGGTAACATGGAGAAAGGCTGAGAGGAAGCAGTGGGGTGCAAATTAATAAACAAAGGGAGCTATCAGGGAAGGAGGAGAAGAAGACCACAGGGGAAAAGGTGTTAAAAACTCATCTACTTAACAGGGTCAAACAGATAACCAAGCTGCCTGAAGCAAGAGAGATTGGAGGGGACTGTGCAAACTGAAGAAAGAGTGCATACCCCGTGGAATGGGCAGAGTTAATTAACTGCAGGTGAATGTTATCACGTGGGAAAGCAGCCCAGGGTTTGCCAAGTTTCTCCCATTTTTCATCCAGGAATCCATATTTTTATGTAAGAAAAATCTCAGGCTTTTAAATATTGGGAAATATTTAAACTTTTAAACTCCATTTATCAGAGCATGATATCCAATAAAATACAATAAAAAATATAACAAGTTGGTTCTTTTTGTCTGATGGATGCACTGGACATTGTTACTTTTCTCTATTTGTGGGGGTGGAGTGTGCTTCCCTGGAGGCTCAGATGTAAAAGAATTTGCCTGCAGTGCAGGAGACCTGGGTTCCATCCATGGATCAGGAAGATTTCCCTGGAGAATTACTCCATTCTTGCCTGGAGAATCCCATGGACAGAGGAACCTGGTGGGCTACAGACCATGGGGTTTCAAAGAGTCAAACACGACTGAGCACTTTCACTTTCACACTCTTTTTTTTAAGTGAATCAAAGGAAGCAAGGACATTGAAAATGTCTCAGGCCAAGTAAAATATTGACAAGCCATAGTCCACCTTCAACCATTCTTTTTTTTTTTAATTTTACTTTATTTTACTTTACAATACTGTATTGGTTTTGCCATACATCAATATGAATCCACCATGGGTGTACATGAGTTTCCAGTCCTGAACCCCCCCTCCCACTTCCCTCCCCATACCATCTCTCTGGGTCATCCCATCCCAGTGCACCAGCCCCCAGCATCCTGTATCTTGCATCAAACCTAGACTGGTGATTCATTTCTTACACGATATTATACATGTTTCAATGCCATTCTTCCAAATCATCCCACCCTCTCCCTCTCCCACACAGTCCAAAATCTGTTCTTTACATCTGTGTCTCTTTTGCTGTCTCGAATACAGGGTTATCATTACCATCTTTCTAAATTCCATATATATGCCTTATTATACTGTATTGGTGTTTTTCTTTCTGGCTTACTTCACTCTGTATAATCGGCTCCAGTTTCATCCACCTCATTAGAACTGATTCAAATGTATTCTTTTTAATGGCTGAGTAATACTCCATTGTGTATATGTACCACAGCTTTTTTATCCATTCATCTGCTGATGGACATCTAGGTTGTTTCCATGTCCTGGCTATTATAAATAGTGCTGCGATGAACATTGGGGTACATGTGTCTCTCAATTCTGGTTTCCCTGGTGTGTATGCCCAGCAGTGGGTCAACCATTCTTATTATAAGACTTATTTTTTACCTAAACGAGGTAGACCTAGTGTGAACCGATGGGCAATTAGAAGGAAGTCACAGAGACTTCTCTGGTGGTCCAGTGGCTAAGACTCCACACGCCGAATACAGGGGCCTGGGGTTCAATCCCTGATCAGCAAACTAGACCCCACATGCTGCAACAACTAAAAATCCTGCATGCCACAATGATTGGCACAGCTAAGTAAATCAATTAAAAAAAAAAAGTTCACTACTTATTTCAAAGTAATCCTTGGATTCAAGTCAACAGCACTTAAAAGAGAAATACAAGTGTTTCAATTATTTTACTGTGCTCAATTTTTTTTCAGGAATGGACATCACCATCCTATCTTTCCAAATGTTAAGGGATCACAAGACATGAACATCCTTTAACCGTCAGAAAAGACTGGAAAACAATGAGACGTGGAGTGAAACTCAGCGAGACGCCCGTCTGCAGCCTAGAGAATGGATGTCTCTTCCATCTAAGCCATCCTCGGCTCTGTGAGTGAATGGCACTGTTGCATTTAGAAGACACATCCAGACTAATTTGTTTAACAAATGAAGAGAGGTGCGAGGCACTCCGGGTCACAGAAACAAGTGATGTTGTCGCTGTCTTTATAAATCATTCCCGCTGCTCCCGAGACAACGCCAGGTTAACCCGTGGGGGCCTCTGTTTCCACTGGCAAAGCTGAGGAATTCAGGTAAACAGATTGTGGGAGCATTTACTGGTCCAAAAATGATGGGAATCTTGCAAAGATAACGTGGGAACACTATAGTTCATTGATGCGACTGCCTCATTCCAAGGGCTGCCATCTGGTCACCAAGGGGAGATAAGAACTGGGCTGTCCTACAGCTGGGCTTGTGAGATCCAGCTGTCCTTGGCTATGACCGACTCACCTTCCACTGACCCATCAACCCAGGGTCCTCCTAGCCCAGCACATTGGTTAAATGATTCTACTAATGACTGTAGAATTGATGATAACCATTAACTGTAATGATTACTATTAAACCGTAGATTTGATGACAGCAAGTACCCCTGTGAAGCCAATGATGTGCTAATGACGGACTTAGATTTCCACTTAATATTTGCGAATCTTGGCATGGGTATTCACAGCCCCGCTGTACAGGTAAGGAATTTCAAACTGATAGCTTAAATGACTCTCTCTCAAAGCTACCAGCTGGGATATATATGACAGTTCCAATCCCAGGGTCCCAGCCCACCTCACATAGACTTTCCTGATGGTCAGGATCACAGATGTGAATGTGTTTAGTCAATTACAGAAATAATTTTACTTTCAATTCAATGTCAATTACTGGAAGAGTTTTCAGGCATTTGCTGTTTGTTTCCCAGAGGAGCAAATCCTTCATCAATTTGATGTTTAAAACAAAAAGTCATCTTAAAACACAGCTTCGAAAGAAAATGTGGACTGTGGCAGAAAATGTGAAGTTCTAACATGAGACACATTTGCACCTGAGACCAGCCACTGCCTCACTGTGAGATTCCAGGACACTCTCTGTGCTACAGGTGGCTCTTCTGTGAGTGAGAAATGATCTAAGAGCTTAATGAATAGTCCAGAGAAAGCACCCAGCACAGCCATTCACACAAGTGAAGGATGGTTCCCTAGAGGCTCAGACAGGAAGGAGTCTGCCTGCAATGCAGGAGATCACGTTCAATCCCTGGGTTAGGAAGACCTCTTAGATAAGGGAATGGCAACCCACTCAACCCACTCTGGTATTCTTGCTTGGAGAATCCCATGGACAGAGGAGCCTGGTGGGTTACAGTCCCTGGGGTTACAAAGAGTCAGACATGACTGAGCAACTAACACTTTCACTTTCAAAGGATGGTTATTCTTTCCTAATGGGAGACTGGCTTTTCCCTACAGATCTGACTGCATGAGAGCCCGAAGTCAGTCCCTGAAGTCATGTTGACCACTGGTGAGAATACTGACGTCACTCCTTTCTATCCTCTCTTCTGATGCTAGGGAGGAAATTGCTTGAAATTTTGTTGCCCATACTGTGGTCAGTGCCCAGGAGCATCAGCATCACCTGGGTCCAGGAAGCAGGATGGAGGGAGAGAGTGATGGAGGGATGTCTTCCCATGGGGTGGGCAGGGAGAGCCTTTCGTGGGCATGTGGGATGAGATTCAGTGGTAAGAAGCCCACCATTTACAGATTTGGTTGAGGATGCTGCAGACAGAACTGAATATGCAAATGCAAAAGTCAGGAGTAGCTTCAGAGGTTCAAGGAACAGAAAAAAAAAAAAAAGATGTTGTCTAGACTCACAGGGAGCAAGCAAGGTGAAGGGTGGGGCAAGATGAGATGTATGCTCAGTCGCTAAATTGTGTCCGGTCTTTGCAACCGCCGCACCCCCCTCCCCATCATGGATTATAGCCTGCCTGCCAGGCTCCTCTGCCCATGGGTAATTTCCCAGGCAAGAATACTACAGTCTTTGGGGTTCCAAAGAGTTGAACATGACTTAGCAACTGAGCACCCATGTGCAAGATGAGATATGAAAGGTAACCAAGAATCAAATGAGTTGCTCCCAGTCCCCTGGGGGAGATCTCCAGACTTAGCCGCTTCGTCTTAAACACACACACACATTTCAGGAACTTTTGTTGCACATTGAAATTCTTTTTGATACAATGCAATAAAACCAAATAAGTATTCATATATTTATCTGTTTAACATCTGGGTGTTTTTCTAGCCCATAATCTCCTTGACAGAAGAGACTTCTATCTTGTTCAACATTATATCCCAGCACCTAGCAAAAACGTAGAATATGCTTGATGCTTACTTATAATTTAGGAGGATGAGAGAAAGAAAACTCCCAACTTACAATATGTTTCATCAAATGATAAATATTAAATTATTTTAAGATTCTTTACTCTAAATTCCCTTTTGAATTATTTATTTGTGATTTGAAAGAATTGGGTTCCATTACCACAAAAATTTATGAGGATTTCCTTATGTTTTCAAAATGTGGGGCTGGAGAAGACTCTTGAGAGTCCCTTGGACTGCAAGGAGATTAAACCAGTCCATCCTAAAGGAGATCCGTCCTGAATTTTCATTGGAAGGACTGATGCTGAAACTGAAACTCCAATATTTTGGCCACCTGATGTGAAGAGCTGACTCATTGGGAAAGACCCTGATGCTGGGAAAGATTGAAGGCAGGAGGAGAAGGGGACAACAGAGGATGAGATGGTTGGATGGTATCACCAACTCAACAGACATGAATTTAAGCAAACTCCGGGAGATGGTGAAGAACAAGGAAGCCTGGTTTGCTGCAGCCCATGTGGTCACCAAGAGTCAGACATGACAACCACACAACAATGCTAACCTACAAAGCAGCTACAATTTTACTTATACTGTTAGACAGTGAAAACAACTCAGAGAACTCTGTGAAACTTTCAAGGAAAGCACAGAAAGGTTTTTGAAGCGCCCTACGCAAAAGCAGAGATGTATTCAGATGATTTGCAGCTTATTTTAAATGACCTTTTGTGAGGTATACCTTTCATATACAAAAATGCACACATTTTAAGGATACAGTTTGATAATTTGGACAAAGACAAACACTTACATCATGAAAGGGCAAAGACAAGTTAAAAACTTAAGAGGTTTCCTTCTCCGTGTTGAAAATAAGGGAACCGACTTCTCCCAAGTCCCTTTTGTTAGAGCATAAATTTACTTTAGAAAGCTTGTGAGTTGAAGTTCTTTCTCTATCTCTTTGAAATGTGTGTAAATCTTTTTCAAAGCTAAATAAGTCTCTTGCCAGCTTTAGGTACCAGTAATATCTTCCTCACAGACCTGTGAACCATCTCTTTGAAATATATAATCATTAAAGAAGATAGTGCCTCTATGCACCAGTTTCTTGTGGGAGGTAGAAGTCTAACTCCAAGGTTCAAAACGACCTTCTGTTGTACATGTATGAGAAGTTTATTTTCCCTTTGGATAAAGCCAATTAGTAACCACAAAGAGCCACTCGGTTTCCAGGAGAATCCAGAACGGATAAGGCATAACGAACGGTCTGGTCAGGTCCTCTTCCTTGGGAACTAGTTTATCATTTCTCTTGAAAATGTGTATGAATCAGTTGCATCTGCTTGGCTACAGAAAAAGGAGATTATTTTTTGCAATCTCTTGGCAGATTGCCTGTGATCTGAATCACATTTAGATTCAATGGCTATTCAATAGTAAAAATTGTTTTCTTTCTCCTCTTTCTCTGTGGAGAGATTTTCTGGGTTGAGAGAAGATTTTCTTTCCCTTGGTCCTTATTCTTTGTTTTTGTTTGTTTGTTTGTTTTTCATTTTTTATGTTTATTATCATTTCTCCAATGCTTTGCCCCATTTCTTTAACTTTTTCTGAGTATAGCCAGTGAACAAGGTTGTCATAGCTTCCAGTGGACAGTAAAGGGAATCAGCCATACATATACGTGGATCCATTCTCCCCCCAAACTCCCCTCCCATCCAGGTTGCCACATAATACTGAACAGAGCTCAGTTGAGAGAAGGTTTTAAGTTATATTTTTCCAACAGGTACCATCACCCTAATCAAGATATATAACATTTTCATCAGTCCAGAAAGTAGCCACATGACATTTATGTTTATTATCATTTCTCCAATGCTTTGCCCTATTTCTTTAACTTTTTCTGAGTATAGCCAGTGAACAAGGTTGTCATAGCTTCCAGTGGACAGTAAAGGGAATCAGCCATACATATACGTGGATCCATTCTCCCCCCAAACTCCCCTCCCATCCAGGTTGCCACATAATACTGAACAGAGCTCAGTTGAGAGAAGGTTTTAAGTTATATTTTTCCAACAGGTACCATCACCCTAATCAAGATATATAACATTTTCATCAGTCCAGAAAGTAGCCACAAGACTCTTTGAAATGAGTGCCCCCTCAATCCTCCATCCCAGGCAACCATTAAAGTGATTTCTATCTTTATAGATTAGTTTAATCTCCTCTAGAACGTCTTATAAATAGAACTGAAACAGAGCAGGACCCTACTGCCTCCCGCCTTGTCTTTTGCCTGTGGAAAGCTTTGGTCAAAGAGTAAGTTCAATCAGAGAAATGAGAACTTACAAAAAGAAAGGGAAACAGTGAAAGGAGTCCAAATAATAATGATGGGTCATTCAACATAGTCAAGGACTGTTAGTTCCTTCTCAAGGGCTAGAGACAGTCTTCTGAGCCATATCCTGTGAGTTGTCTTATAGATACCGAATCCCCAGGTGGAGGAGTTAACCACGCAATGACCAAACTGTGCCCAGGATAGGAGCTGCCACGATTCCGAGAACCAGCCTTAGAAAAATGGGAACAAACGAACCCTGGAATTGAAGCTTCACTGTACCTCAAACCATCAAGATGATGCTAGTCAGACTACCGACGACCAGTTTGAAAATGACTGTCAGAGCTGACTGTGCTGGGTCTGCATGTAGCCCCCCTTGATTCTGAGCCATATCCTGTGAGTTGTCTTATAAATACCGAATCCCCAGGTGGAGGAGTTAACCACGCAATGACCCAACTGTGCCCAGGATAGGAGCTGCCACGATTCCGAGAACCAGCCTTAGAAAAATGGGAACAAACGAACCCTGGAATTGAAGCTTCACTGTACCTCAAACCATCAAGATGATGCTAGTCAGACTACCGACGACCAGTTTGAAAATGACTGTCAGAGCTGACTGTGCTGGGTCTGCATGTAGCCCCCCTTGGGTCTATAAAAGCTCTTGCCCCACGGGTTGCCAGTTGCCTTTGAACAGATGTCTGCTCCCTTGCTGACCCCCAGTTGCCAGCATCTGAAATAAAGCGAACTTTCCTTTCCACCAACCTGGCCTGTTTATTGACTTTTGGTTGGCAAGCAGCTGGATGCCACACTCTTTTGGTAATAGAATCATATGGTATTTACTCTTTGATGTAAGATTTTTTCACCCAGCATGTTTCTGAGACCCAGCCATGTTCTTGCATGTCACAGAAAAGCTTGTTCCGTTGAACTGCAGAGCCCTGCTCCAGAATCCGTTTTTGCAATCCCCTGGTGAAGAACAGTTAGGTTTCTGACTCTTACAGACAAAGTTGCTATGGACATTCATGTACAAGTTTGTTTGTGGCCCTGCATTTTCATTTCTCTTGTATAAATAGCTAAGCATGGAGCCACTGAGTCATGTGAAAAGTTTAACTTTTAAAAGTGACTGTCACACTCTTTTCCGAAGTGATTGTAGCACTACACTCTCACCAGCAGTTAGTGTGGTCAGGTTTTTTCACTTTAGATATTCAATTGATCACTGTCTTGGGGTTCTAATTTGCATATTTCCAGCAAGAAATGATGTTGGACATTGACGTGTGTGTTTATCAACTATTTGCAATTTTCTTTAATGAAGTGTCTATTCAAATATTTTGCCCATTTCTCAATTTTTTTTTCTTTGTCTTCTTCTTGAGCTGTAAGAATTTTCTTAATGTTCTGGGGAAAAGTCTTTTATCCAATATATGTATGTATGTATGTTTAGTTGCTTAGTCGTGTCTATTTATGATCCCATGGCTCCCATCCACCAGGCTTCTCTGTCCATGGAATTTTCCAGGCAAGAATACTGGAGTGGGTAGCTATTCCCTTCTCCAGGAGATCTTGCTGACCCAGGAATTGAACCCTGGCCTCCTGCATTACAGGATTATTCTTTACTCTCTGAGCCACCAGGGAAGCCCATATGTTCTGCAAATATTACCTCCTCTTTTTAATAGCCAATGCATTTTTTTGTGTGTTTAGTCTCAAGAAATCTTTGCCTGTCTGAAAGTCATGAATTTTTTCTCTTACATTTTCTTCATAAAGTTTTATAGTTTTAGCTTTTACATTTAAGTCTATGATACATTTTAAATAAAATTCTGTGTGAGGCAGAAGTTGAATGCACATTTCTCTCTTCTAAATATTTTATTTTTCTGTCAACATTAGTTGAAAATACATTTCCTTCCCCAAATGAGTTATGTTAGTGCTTTTCTCTAAAACTGATTGATTATATCCGTAGGGACTTCCCTGGGGGTCCAGTGGTTAAGAACCCTGACTACCAAAGCAGTGGGCACGGGTTTGATCCTTGTTGGGTAACTAAGATTCTGCGTGCTGCACAGCACAGTATATAAATTTAAAAAAATGAAATCAATAGATTATATCTTTAGATAATATAAATTACAAATATTATAAAATGCAGTGTTTGTGCTGCATGCTGGGTGTGTTCAGTCGCTTCAGTCATGTCTAACTTTTGGTGAACCCATGGACTGTAGCCCACCAGGCTCCTCTGTCCACGGGATTCTCCAGGCCAGAATACTGGAGTGGGTTGCAGTGCCCTCTTCCAAGGGGTCTTCCCAACTCTGAGATCAAGTCCAAATTGGCAGGCAGGTCCTTAACCACTAGCGCCACCTGGGAAGTCTCCAATGAAATACAGTATATACATATAAATGTGCAATGGAAATCAGTAATTTGCCAGTAATCAACAGAGCTGGGAGAAATGGAGTCTGTGTGCCTTTGACCACCATTTCATGCTCTCACCCTCACTATCGTGTAGGCCAGGAAATTCTACATTTAGTATCTTTTTTATTTCTTTTAATGTCCCAGTAAGGCAAGTTAACCTACAGATGAAGAAGTTGGGGCTCAGAAAGAGGGGGATCAATTTTCCCAGTTCCTTCAACTGACAAGTAGACACTCTGAGCTTGATGCTGCATGCTGGGTGTGTTCAGTCGCTTCAGTCAGGTCTAACTTTTGGTGAACCCATGGACTGTAGCCCACCAGGCTCCTCTGTCCACGGGATTCTCCAGGCCAGAATACTGGAGTGGGTTGCTATGCCCTCTTCCAAGGGGTCTTCCCAACTCTGAAATCAAGTCCAAATTGGCAGGCAGGTCCTTAACCACTAGCGCCACCTGGGAAGTCTCCAATGAAATACAGTATATACATATAAATGTGCAATGGAAATCAGTAATTTGCCAGTAATCAACAGAGCTGGGAGAAATGGAGTCTGTGTGCCTTTGGCCACCATTTCATGCTCTCACCCTCACTATCGTGTAGGCCATGAAATTCTACATTTAGTATCTTTTTTATTTCTTTTAATGTCCCAGTAAGGCAAGTTAACCTACAGATGAAGAAGTTGGGGCTCAGAAAGAGGGGGATCAATTTTCCCCGTTCCTTCAACTGACAAGTAGACACTCTGAGCTTGGAGCTTGAGTTTTCTCTGATCCAAATCTAACGGTCTTTTCTCCAGTGTTTCATTGAGAGAGTCCAACAGCCCTGTGGAAATTCAGCAGGAGAAAGGGTACCTTTTTCCTTTCAAGACCTGGTATGGATGGTCTAAACCAGCAGTACGTCTCAGCAGCGGGAAGGAGAAGTGGGGAAGTCCGAGAGGAATGTGGGCTTGGATGAGCGTGGGAATGAACGGGAGTCTAAAATGGTGGGTCCCACAGGCACAGGAATACCGATTGTGCTTCGAGGTGGAACCCTGTTTTTATCACTATGGTGGATTGGAGTGGCCTGAGGGGGAGAAAATGTTACCCATTTTATTTCACAAACTGTTTTAGAAAGCAGACAAGTTTAGCATTGGCAATTTTGGTCTCTCCACGGCAGGAGCTGTTTTCAATTTTGTCTGTAATAAAAGAAATGATAGACATATTAGCCTGCAGGAAAGTGAAAGTGTTAGGCACTCACTCCTGTCTGACTCTTTGCAATCCCTGGACTGTAGCCCACCAGGCTCCTCTGTCCATGGGATGCTCCAGGCAAGAACACTGGAGTGGGTTGCCATTTCCTCCTCCAAGGGATCCTCCCAACCCAGGGATCAAAGCCAGGTCTCTGGCACTGCTGGCAGATTCTTCACCATCTGAGCCACCTGGGAAGGGAAAGAAAAATAAAACCTTGGCCCAAGAACTTTGCTTGCATTCCTATTCAAACATAGTCTGAGTGTGTCCCATTGAAGAAGAGACGACGTGGATCCATTTGACCCTAAAATGACTCTGAAGAAGAAAGAGGAGGAGGAGGGGGAAGGAGAAGGAGGAAGAGGATGGATCAGGGAGGAGAAGGAAGAGGAGGTGGGAGCCTGACAAACAAGCAAGCCCAGCTCGGTGCTCTGTGAAGACCTAGAAGGGTGGGATGGGGCGGGGAGCAAGGTCCAAGAGGGAGGGAACGTATGTATACAGATGGCTGATTCACTTTGTTGTACAGCAGCAACTAACACAGCATTGTAAAGCAATTATACTCCAGTTTAAAAGAAAAAAAAAAAAAAAAAGTCTAACATAAAACAATGGGAAAGTCATTTGCCACCGACTACAATGAAATCAAGCTATGGGGGTCTCGGGCCAGTTATATCATCTTTCTGAACCTCAGTTTTGTCATCTCTAAAATGGAAATAATAAAAACACAGCATCTTTCAAATCACCCAGCAACTTTAATGCTCAGCTCTTTAAGCAATTAATACCTGAGCAAGACTTGAAGGATGAGAACAAGTCAGACATCCAAACATCAAAGAACTGGGTGTGGAGCGAGCATGTCCCCTCCTGCCTGTCCCCTCCTGCCCTGACCACCACGTGGCCCTTCCTCAGCCTTGCTCTCTCCCTGCCCACCCCCTCCAGCTGAGGCCTGGCTCTGGAGGGCTTTCTCACACCCCGAGGCCCAGGGCTGGGGGGCTTAGAGCCAGAATGAGAAGACCCTCTGGGCCCCAGGGCTGGGGGCAGGGAGAAAAAAAAAATCACATACTATCTAGATTAAGTTTGCACTCAGCAAGTGCAAAGGCCCTGGGGTAGGAAAAATCTTTTATTAAAGAACCAGGGACTTCCCTGGTGGTCCAGTGGTTAGTTCGAGTGCAGGAGACACAGGTTCATTCCCTAGTCAGGGAACTAAGATCCCACATGCCACAGAGCAGCTAAGACTCTGTGCCACAACTACTGAGCCTATATGCGCTGGAGCCCGCCTGCCCTACTCGAGAGTCTGTGCACCGCAACAAAAGGTCCCATGTGCTGTCAGTAAGACCTGAGGCAGTCTAACTAACCATTTTTTAAAAAAAAGAACCAGAAGAGACAGTGTTGCTGCAGCATAGAAAGTGGGAGGGAGGGAGGAGAAAAATAGTTTGTGGGAGGTTTAGGTCATGAAAGACTCTAGGGCATTAAGAAATTTGAAATTTATTCCAAATGTAATAGAGAGTTTTTAGGGGGTTTTAAAGCATAAAGGTAACATGATTTGATTTATCCCAGAGTAGCTATTAGGGGCTTCCCTGGTGGCTCCGTGGCAAAAAATCTGCATGCAGCGCAGGAGCTGCAAGAGACACAGGTTTGATCCCTGGATCAGGAAGTTCCCCTGGAGAAGAAAATGGCAACCCACTCCAGTATTCTTGCCTGGGAAATCCCATGGACAGAGAAGCCTGGCAGACTACAGTCCATGGAGTCACAAGAGTTGGACATGACTGAGTGACTACACCACCACCACCAGAGGAACCATGAGGGAATGGTTCCCTGATGCTTGTTGAAGGGGTTACTACAGCAGATGGAGATGAACATGCTCACAGTAAGAACGGGGCCAGTGGTAGCTATCAGGTTGCTCTCATGTCTGTATCCATCCGACCTTGCCCAGTGCACATGTTATTGCAGAAAGGGCTCACTTCCCAGAAGCCCGAGGAAAGTTCCAGCCAAGCCAGAGGCACCTAGCCCCGCATTGCCTCGGGGAGCTGACTCAGGAGCGGAGCAGTGCTGTCCACTGAGCTCATTAGAGCTGCCCGGCTTTGCTGATGGGTTATGAAACTTAGTGATGAGGGAGCATCCTTCACCTGGCCATGGGGCATTACCTGCTGCTGGACTCTGCCTGGGCTCCTGCCCTCCCAGAAAGAGAAGCTGTCTTTTCCCCACCTCTGTTCACTTGGCTGCTTTTCTTGCTGAGACAAGTCCTGCTTTGGCCCTTTCAGTAGTTACTAAAGAGGGCAGAAACCATAGAAGCCATCTACCTAAACTTCCCCAATCATGAAATCCTCAAGGGTCTAGCGGAGGGACACCCTTCCCCACATCTAATTATCATACCGGAAATAAGCTACTGTTTGGAGAAGGAAATGGTATCCCATTCCAGAATGCTTACTTGGAAAATTCCATGGACAGAGGAACCTGGTGGGCTACAGTCCATGGGGTCACAAAGAGTCGGACACAACTGAGCAACTGACACACAGACATGTGTTGAGCACCTACTAGGCTCCAGGCATAGCACTGCCTCCTCTACACCTTTGACCATTCTTCCAAGGAGACATATTTTGTTGTTGTTACAGATACTCAGAGAGGTTAAGTAATTTGCCTAAGGTCACACAGCTAGCAAGGAGCAGAACTAGGATTCTAATTTAGTGTTTTTAACATCACAGCTCATGCTGTGCTGCTTTTGCATCCCCTCTTCCCCATTCCATGGATGAAGACAGCGAGCCAAGAACGGAAGCAACTGTTTTACCCCAGGTGCCTCGGTGTGTCTTTCTTAAAGCCTCTGTCACAGAAGGTAGAACCAGGCATCACAATGTGTCTGCAAGCTCCTTGGAGGGCAGGGCACCTTGACCTCTGAGGTTCCTTCCAGCTTTTAAGTTCAGAGATTCTGCTTTCAGGGTGGTTTCTGAGAAAATCTATAAAGCATGTTGTTCAGTGAAACTGAAAACCTACTCACATCAACCAATACTTGTTGACTCCTTATGTGGTAGGATTTATAAATTAGAAAAGATTCATATACTATATTACTCCTGAGCCCATTTTTTTGTCCACGAGTAGCTCAGATCAGAATTATCCTATACCAGAAATAACTAGGAAAACCAGACAAGACGTAAGAGTGATTTTAAAGACAGTGAATCGCAATCAAGCACCGTGATCCCTAAGAGTCTGGAAACAGACAAAGTCAGTCCTATGAATCTGCCTGCCTTGAAAAAGTATCCAGGGATGGGGAAGCCGGGAGGCACCTTATGAATTCTCTGAGCTGGGGAGATGGAGCTTGAGTCTATGGAAACTAAAATAGCTAGAGTGTGCGGACTAGGGTACCAGACTGCAGAAAGCTACATGGAAAAGCAATCTGAGATGCAGAGGGTTCCCGCAAGTACACAGCACCCTGGTGGCAGGAAGCTACCGTAGGCTGGGGAAGGAACCCCTGGAAAGGATTAGGCGAAACAGAGACTGGAACTCGCACCAGAGAATGGAACCTGTTTCCACCCACTGAACTAGAAAACTTCATGATCTGCAGAGCTTGGGCACTGGGGACAGTGGTTCAACAGAGTCTTGCTTCGTGATGCTGTAAGTCTTGAAGAATAAGGGACAAAGAGAAGACCTCTATACCAAATAGCAACATACATATTTCCCCTTCTTCCCATATGGATTACCACAATAATTGACAAGAAATGGAGTGGGGGGATCTTGTAACATTGTTGCCTGTAAAATTTTAGTGAAAATTTCCCTTTGGTGCCAGTGTGACCTAGAACAAAGGTGGCTTTTTGAGACACAAATAAATAGCTTTGGGAGGGGAATCACAAACCCAGTCATTAACTTATATCTGGAACAGCTTTTACCAGGACTTCATTAAGATCATGTCTATAAAGCAAGTGATAGGATGGGCTGTGTGTAACTTTTTCTAAGAGTAGTTGTTCATTTTTCCTTATGCCCCTTTTGAGTAGAGAGTTGCATGGAGATGAAAGTTTTCTAATGTTCTTCTTAACATATGGCACAGTGAACAGAGCAAAATATTATAAACACTAACTATAGTATCAGAAAGACATTTTTAATTTGATTTAACAGGTATCCACTGGGCACCAGAGAATTGTCTGTCTGGAGATAAACAGGGAATAAATATTTTAAGTATTTATTATTATTATTTTTAGCACTGGCCTATTTATTATTTATTTGGCTGTGTTGAGCCTTAGTTGCAGCACATGGGATCTCCTCTTGAGGGCATCTCTCTGGCTGTGGTCACAGGCTCAGTTGCCCCAGCATGTGGGGTCTTACTTCCCTGACCAAGGATTGAACCCACGCTCCCAGCAGTGCAAGGTAGATTTTAAACCACTGGACCACCAGAGAAGTCCCCATAAAAGGGAATAAATATTTTAAAAGATAATGATTAACATTTATATTAACAAAGTTAAAAATTATTATTAATATTTATATTAATAAATAGATGGCCCCTGCTCTCAAAACTAATGAGGTTGTTCTGTCAATAAGTCATGTCTGATTCTTTGACATCCCATGGACTGCAGCACACCAGGCCTCCCTGTCCTTCACAATCTCCTGGAGTTTGCTCAAACCCATGCCCATTGAGTCAGTGATGCCATCCAGACATCTCATCCTCTGTCGTCCCCTTCTCCTCCTGCCCTCAGTCTTTCCTAGCATCAGGGTCTTTTCCAGTGAGTCAGCTTTTCACATCAGATGGCAAAAGTACTGGAGCTTCAGCTTCAGCATCCCTCCTTCCAATGAATATTTATGGTTGGTTTCCTTTAGGATTGACTGGTTTGCACACCCAAATAATATTAAACCTCCAGAGAATCCATAAGTGCAAAATATTAGAACTCTGCTTGGAATTCTTTACCAGAAGCTATAAACTCACATATGTGGCTGTGTCTCTATCCAAAACCATAGCAGGCATTACTAATTGATCACAGCAGTCTATAGAGTGCTAGACTAGAGAATTTATTAAAGAGAAATTGATTAAAGAGAAACTGTTCACACCCTAGCTATCAGGCAATCTCCTTCTGCTGGTTTTCTTCTGAAGCCTTTCAATAGTTCCATGTCCAAAATATCTTGGTTGATTTCATGCCATTTATTCCTCCAGAGACAGAATAGTTGCCTCCCTGCTCCTTGAGGCAATATTCAGCTGCGTGCTCTCCTGCTTTTCTTCACCCTCCAGCAACGCATCACCATGTTCACTATAATTTTCAGCATTGCTTTTGTAGTCATCACTACCATCATTATCACCAGCATCATCCCCATCAGTATCAGCACCACCACCACAACTGTCATCATCAGCACCATGTTCTGAACACTGACTATGAGCCAGACTAAGCATTAAGGATGGGCTTCTTCGGTGGCTCAGCGGTAAAGAATCCGCCTGCCAATGCAGGAGATGTGGGTTTGATCCCTGGGTCAGGAAGATCGCCTGGAGAAGGAAATGGCACCCCACTCCAGTATTCTTGCCTGGGAAATCCCATGGATAGAGGAGGCCTGGCGGGCTACGATCCACGGAGTCACAAAAAGAGCTGGACACAGCAACTAAACAACGAGTACTAAGGATACTAAGTTCCATGTCTTGTTTCAAATGCTTGAGACAGTCTGTATGGGTGGTTTTACGGCATTTACAGATAAAGAAACTGGGGTTTAATGAGGCAAAGTAACTGGCCTAAGTTCACCTAGTAACAATCAGAATTCAAACCTGTAAGTTATGACATCATAGAAAACTCACATTTCAGGATGCTAAGTTTGTTTGTTTGTTTCCATCTCAGTCCAGGTCTCCCAAATCCCCTGAAGGTAAACATTGGCAGAAGAATTATTTATTTTCTCTTATTGTGATTTGAATCAGTGCAACATTTTTCTCACTGGGATTTAGACCATAAGCTTAGAAGTCATTTGAGAGTATTGAAAAATCCCTTTGTTCCAATTCAAAAATGCTCATCTGGCATTGAAAATATTACTGCAGCTTTATGTGGTTGCCTTTTTTTTTTTCGTGATAAATTTTGTGTCATGAGGATTTTCTAACTAACTGGCTTTCCAATGAGCATTTCCATTTGGATTTCTTTTGTGGTATACCGATGGTAATAAAATAAGGCTGCCGCCCCCATCCTCACTTTTAACTTCCATTACTACACATCGTAAATACTGAGAGTCTCACAGGGGACTCCTGGGGTCTTTATAAATTGCTGTTATTTCTGTGGTTTACCACTTGGACCTGCAGTGATTTATCTTTGCACAATGAGGGGCTGGTGTGGCATTCATCATCAGAGTGGAGGCAGAAAGCCAGCAGGCCTGTGCTCACTGAGCAGCTAAATGTAAAATACACGGTACACATGGAGGTCGACCTAAGTCTGATTGACTCTTAAATGAATGTGCCCGCAGGGTACATCTCTGGAAACCACAACTGCTAATGAACTACTCCAGCATGCAAGCCTCACAAGGCTGAGGACTGTGATGGGCTGAATGTTTGTGTGCCCCTACAATTCATTTGTTGAAAACCTAACTCTCAGTGTGGCAGCATTAGAAGCTGGCAATGTGCTGGCATTGGGAGGTGATGAGATCTTGAGGCTGGAGCCCTTGTGAATAGGATTCGTGCCCTTATAACAGAGACCCCAAAGAGCTTCCTCACCCCTCACATGTGAGGACACAGTGAGAAGATGACCGTCTATGAACCAGGAAGCAGGTCCTCATTGTTTATTCAGTCACTAAGTCATGTCTGACTCTTCGAGACCCCACGGACTGCAGCACACCAGACTCCTCTGTCCTCCACTACCTCCCGGAGTTTGCTCAGATTCATGTCAGTGATAAATGGAGTCAGTGATGTCGTCTAACCATCTCATCCTCTGTTGCCTCCTTCTCCTTTTGCCTTCAGTCTTTCCCAGCATCAGGGTCTTTCCCAATGAATGGGTTGTTTGCATCAGATGGCCAAAGTATCGGAGCTTCAGCTTCAGCAACAGTCCTCCCAACAAATATTTAGGGTTGATTTCCTTTAGGATTGATTGGCTTGATCTCCTAGCTCTCCAAGGGACTGTCAAGACTTTTCTCCAGCACTGCAATTCAAAAGCATCAATTCTTCCTTGCCCAGTCTTCTTTATGGTTCAAATCTCACATCCATATGTGACCACTGGAAAAAACCAAAGCTTTGACTATATGGACATTTGTCAGCAAAGTAATTCTCTGCTTTTTAATATGCTGCTTAGGTTTGTCATAGCTTTAGCATGACTCATAGCTTCATTGAGTTACTTAAGCTCCTTCGCCACGACAAGGCTGTGGTCCATGTAGGGGACCAGACACCAAGTCTGCCAATGCCTTTGTCCTGGATTTACCAGCCTCCAAAACTGGGAGAAAGAAGTATGTGTTGTGTAAGCCACTTGTCTGTGGTTGTTTCAGCATCCCCAAAGAACTAAGATAACAAACTTGTCTATCTTGCTCATTATTCAATTCCCATTACCTCATTCAATGCTTGGCACACAGCAAAATGCTCCATAATCCTTTATCAACATTTTATTATAAAAGTTTTCAAACACAAGAAAGTTGAAGGAAGGTTAAAGTGAAAACCCATATACTTTCCACCTAGATTCTACCATTAATACATTATTATAAAAATAATGTATACATATATATGTATAACTCAATCACTTTGCTGTATAGCTGAACACAACATTATAAATCAGCTGTTGTTATTGTTTAGTCACTAAGTCGTGTCCAGTTCTGCATTTCCATGGACTGTAGCCCACTAGGTTCCTCTGGCCATGAGATTCTCCAGGCAAGAATATTGGAATGGGTTGCCATTTCCTTCTCCAGGGGATCTTCCCAACACAAGGATCTAACCTATGTTTCCTGCATTGCATGTGGATTCTTTACTTCTAAGCCACCAGTATAAATCATCTGTACTTCAATTAAAAAGAAAATGTTATTTATTATATTTGCTTTATCACTTATCTATCCTTTTACCTATCCATTCATTAATCCATCTTATTTTCCAATGAAAAGCCTTTCAAAGTAAACTGCTAATTATCAGCATACTTTCCCCTAAGTATTTCAACAAGTGTACATTAACTTGAACAATTGTTCTCAGTGTTTTTTTTTTCTTTTGATGAAAATTTACATACAAAACAATGTAGAAATCGTGAGTACTTTTGCTGGTTGTTATAGGCTGAATTCTTTTTAAAAAAAAAACTATTTTTAAATATTTTACCATGTCACATGGCATGTGGGATCTTAGTTCCCTGACCAGGCATCAAAATTGGGTCCCAACAATATAAGCACTGTGTCCTAACCACTGGACCACCAGGGAATTCCATGTGTGTTTTTTTTTTTTTTCCTTGAGACCTCTTGCCTGTTTCTCCCATTCTCTTATCCCTTTCTCCCATCCACTGTCCCTTTTCTCCTGTCCTCTGTCTCTGTGCTCTTTGTTGCCTTCTCTTCCCTCTCCCTGATGCCTCTGTAAAAACTGGAGTCTAACTGTAAAAACCAGTTAGAACACAGCACACCCCCCAGTAGCTGAAGGCATTCTTCAAAAGGGTCAAGGGAACTAAGTCACAGAAAAAGATCTGAATTAGATTTCAGCTCCTTTTCTCATCGCCTGTGACACCAGGGACAATTAGCCTTCATTTCCTTATCTGTAAATTACAGACAATGACACCTTGCCCCATGGAGCTGTTGGGTGTGTCAATTTAAGTAACTGTCCAAATACCTAGTGCCCGGCATAGAGTAGGCAGTCAGGAAATTCAGGCCCTCTTCCTTCTGCTGCCTGAGGTCTACACCTCTCTGCCCATCCTAAACCTCACTCCTGACTCATTTGGGACTGATGAAAGCCCCTTCATCTCTTGTTCTCTCCTTTTGATTTTGCTGTTCAAGCCCCTGACACTCTGTTGAGCATTCAAAGCCAAGAGTCCTTGCATGTGATCATGCGCTGAGCCCCGGGAGGGTGAGAAGTGTGGAATGGTAGGGAATTAGATGAGAAGATGAGGAAGCAGAGGAAAAAGGACCCATTTAACACCTGTTTCCTTCCTGAGCCTCAAAGGAAAAAAATTTCAGAAAGCTCCCTCCCCCTCTCTAAGGCCTTAGAAATACACCCAAGGGCATCCTGTCTCTTTTCCATTAAAGATAAAGAGAAGCCTCTTCACATTTAGCAAAAGATTCCTGTGAAATGAAAATAAAAGCCTTTCATTCAATGATCATTCTGCTTTATTATTATTATTAACTACTGGTTGATCATGTTAATTGAGTTCCTCTGGATAAAAAGGTTAGCATTTCTTAATACGGAGCAGCCACCCAACCATTTAGCAATTTTCAGAACATGTTCTCTGTGCCTTGCCTAATTAAAGAAACATCCAGGAGAGGGGTTCATGTGTTGTCAGGGTGATCCCGGGAGGAGTGAGGTGGCCTGCCCCCACTCATCAGCTTCTTCATTCACCACATTCATTTGAAATGAATTCTTACAGCTACACATCTTGAAGTTGCCCAAACCTTACACAGTGATGAATGCGTGAAGTCTTCTCGACTCATAGATTTCCATTGGATAATTAGGAAATGGGGTCGATGGAGCGCTTCCAAATTGTACTCCAGGGTAGCCCAGATGGCTTAATTTAAATTGCTGGAGAATTTACGTATATGCCAGGGTGGAAGGTTTGGGAAGCAAATGAAACTGCAATAGAACACCTGAGTAATAGCTATGACTTTTTCTAGCTTGTGACCTTGGGCGTGTCATCTCACAAGAGCCTCAGTTTCCTCATTTGCAAAATGTAAATAATAAGAACAAGTGCAAAGGGTTGTTATGGAGATTGAGGTGACACATCCAACTTAGTACATAACAGGTGCTCTCAATGGAGATACTGTCTTAACACCATCATCATCATCCATCCATCATCCATCATCGTCCAGCAGTGAATTTCTGGCCTTTAACTGGCAGCCATGTTGAATCCGCATGGCACTACATAAAAACATTCCCCTGGACTTCTCTCGGCAGGTAAGACAAACACCATGTTTAATGCAAGAAAGGTGGAGACATGCATCCTCTAAACATCTGTGTAAGGTTGATTCCTTTGTCCTTCAGCCTCCCAAGGACTAAAACTAATGTACAGTGACTTAACACTTATTTATGCAAGGAAAGACAATGCTATTGTAACTTGCAGCACACAGAGATGTAAATAAGCCTTGTTAAGTCAGAATTCTACAAAGGGGATGCTCTTATCTGGTTTTTCTCCCTCTGGGCACCAAAATTATGGCTGTGATCCTGGAGGGTGGGATTGACCTGGACTTGACATCTAGCTTAACAATACCTATATGAATTCTGAAATCTAGGGCTTTTCAAAACATAAAGGAAGATTTAGACAAAATGTCTGAGGCTTTTCACTGGCTTCTAAGGAGGTCCTGATCCCTGCTTTTTCTATACACCTAGAGTCACAATGCGGAGAAGGCAATGGCACCCCACTCCAGTACTCTTGCCTGGAGAATCCCATGGACAGAGGAACCTGGTGGGCTGCAGTCCATGGGGTCGTGAAGAGTCGGATATGGCTGAGCGACTTCACTTTCACTTTTCACTTTCATGCATTGGGGAAGGAAATGGCAACCCACTCCAGTGTTCTTGCCTGGAGAATCCCAGGGACGTGGGAGCCTGGTGGGCTACCGTCTATGGGGTCACACAGAGTCGGACATGACTGAAGTGACTTAGCAGCAGCAGAGTCACAGTGATGGACCATGAAGTCCCCCATCCTTCTGGTCCAAGGAGGAGTTAGTCAAGTTAAAGTTCAGATTGCGTCACGCTGCCCACAGGTAGAAGATCCAAAGGAAATAATGTTCATGTCACATGTGGGCATCAGGCTCTCTTCTCCTGCTCCAATTATATGCCAGAGCAGTTTTGACCAAAGATGGAAATCTCAGGTACCTACAGGTGCCAAACAGGTTACATAAATGAGTGACGGCACTTTCTAGAAAGCACAGCTACAGTTCAGTCCCAGCCATTTTCAGTCTCAGGTGAGAATGTGCAGTGTAACCAGATAGTCTGATTTTTTAGGATGAGTTAAGGGATCAGATTTTGGTAAATTCTTTAATTTTTTAAACTTTTGGCTAATGATAATAAGAAGAAGGGAATTGTTTGCCTGGTAACTCAGTGGTTAAGAATCCACCTTTCAATGCAGAGGATTCAGGTTCCATCCCTAGTCAGGGCACTAAGATTCTACAGGCTGTGGGGGCACCTAAATCTCAGACTTCACAGCTACTGAAAGCTAAGTTCTGGAGTCCATGCCCCACAACTAGAGGAAGCCCAAGCACCACAACAAAAGATCCTGCCTGCTACCACTAAGATCCAATGGAATCAAAAAATGGACTTAAAAAAAATTTTTTTTTAATGATAAAACACTGTAGAAACCAAGTAAGAATATTCAAGGGCCAGATTCAGCTCTTAGGCAGTCAGTCAAGAGTTTAGTCATTGAGGTTCATCAGAACCAGGATCCAATCTAAACCTTATGATTTGTGACCTTGGAGGTACCGCGTTCTTACTCCTTAGCTCTGCTTCCTCATCTGTGAAATAAAGGCAATGATGGCACCTACTTCATCAGCTGGTACTCAGATCAATTAAGATTATACTGACAAAACCCTAAGCTCATGGCTCACCACACAGAGTTGCATTAATAGCTAGTTTAATGACTCATTGGCACATGAAAATGTAGAGACAGAAATTCACGAATATCAGACAATGTTTACCTCCCAAAGCCCTACACAATGATTAATTGTGGACCATCCAGTCTTATTTCTTAGTAATTTTGTTCATTTGTCTCCAAGAAATTCTGAGCCAGCCCTGTCCCCAAGAGCTGCCCATGAAAAATGACCCCTTCCCTCTTCAAATCTAAGCCAGTTGCACACCAATAAATGTGGCTTATATCTGCCCCTCTATTTTGAGATAAAGATACACATATTCAAAGCTATGATTTTTCCAGTCATGTACGGATATGGGGGTTGGGCCATAAAGAAGGCTGAGCGCTGAAGAATTGACGCTTTTGGATTGTGGTGCTGGAGAAGACTCTTGAAAGTCCCTTGGACAGCAAGGAGATCAAATGAGCCAATCCTAAAGGAAATCAGTCCTGAATATTCATTGGAAGGACTGATCCTGAAACTCCAATACTTTGGCCACCTGATGCAGAGAGCGACCTCACTGGAAAAGCCCCCATTGCTGGAAAAGATTGAGAGTAGGAGGAAAAGGGGATGGCAGAGGATGAGCTGGTTGGATGGCATCACCGATTCAACAGACACCAGTTTGAGCAAACTTCAGGAGATAATGAAGACAGGGAAGCCTGGCATGCTGCAGTCTGTGGGATCACAAAGAGTCAGACACGATTTAGCAACTTAACAACAACAGTAACACTTGGAATCACCTGGGGAGCTTTAAACAAAGCTGATGCCTGGGTCCCATCCTGGGAATCTGGATTTGATTGGGGCCAGAAGAGGTGTTTTTTCAAGTTCCCCCAGAAGATACTACAGCGAAGCTAGGTTTGAGAATGAGTGTCTTAAACGATGTGTAACTAGCAAGCATCTGGCCAGGGCCACAGGGCATCAGAGTGTGGCAGCTGCTTGGGATGTGGGGGGTTATTCTCTTTAATACACAAGACATCTAGTGCAAAGCTAAACAATGTGCTGCAGTCCATGAGGGTCACAAAGAGCCAGACATGACTTAGTGACTGAACAACAACAAATTTTGAGCTCAGAGGAGGAAATGGGCCCTTGATGGGTCAACTTGAAAGAGTCCCTTTCCCCTGAGTCCTGGGTTTTCCCCTGAGAAACCACTTGGTCCATATCATCGTTCATCTTTGTCCCTTGTCAGAAGGATGTAGGAAGAGATTATAATGGGCTTTGGGGTCAGATGAACCAGGGCTCAAATTCTGGTTCACCCTCAGCTGGGCAACATTAAGCAAGTTACCTCACCTCTCTGATCCTCACATCTTTCCTCTGGAAAATGAGGATAAAGGTACCCTCCTCCAGGGGATATTGTCCATTTAAAGTGTGATAATGAAAAAAATTAAAATGAAAAATGAAATGTGATCATGTCAGGAGAATGGGTATCACTACGTCATTCAGTCCTGCTAAATAAACAGAACAATTGCTTCATGGGAAGATGGAAATGCACTTTAATTTTTAAAAAGAAATTAGCGGTTTCTGTTCAGTGTTTTATGTACTTAGACTTGGCCCCCCAATTTAACACAAAGCCTAGTCACAGCAAGGGCAGAGGGAGGGGGTGAAGGGCTATCTCTTAAATGAAATATATTCCCTCTCTAGCAGTCTCACTGCTTCCTTCCTTCGCTGTCCAGGCCACATAGTCACAAAATCATCCATGATCTTTTTAAATTAAAAAAAAAAAAAAAAACCCCACAGAATATCTGGCGTCTATGCTTTTCTCTGTCTAAAGCACTGGGTCCAAAGTCAAAGGTCTCCAAAGTGCTAGACTCACCCCACACACTCCTTGGGACAGGTTTCCTCTGTCAGTAAATATTTCTGAGGACCTACTATGCACTGGGTTGCCCCGCGGGCATGGCTTGGTTTCATTGAGTTAGACAAGGGTGTGGTCCTAGTGTGATTAGATTGACTAGTTTTAAGGGGGTGAAGGGCTCTCTCTTAAATGAAATATATTCCCTCTCTAGCAGTCTCACTGCTTCCTTCCTTCACTGTCCAGGCCACCTAGTCACAAAATCATCCATGATCTTTATAAATTTAAAAAAAAAAAAAAACCCACAGAATATCTAGCGTCTGTGCTTTTCTCTGTCTAAAGCACTGGGTCCAAAGTCAAAGGTCTCCAAAGTGCTAGACTCACCCCACACACTCCTTGGGACAGGTTTCCTCTGTCAGTAAATATTTCTGAGGACCTACTATGCACTGGGTTGCCCCGCGGGCATGGCTTGGTTTCATTGAGTTAGACAAGGGTGTGGTCCTAGTGTGATTAGATTGACTAGTTTTCTGTGAGTATGGTTTTAGTGTGTCTTCCCTCTGATTCCCTCTTGCAACACCTACCATCTTACTTGGGTTTCTCTTATCTTGGGCGTGGGGTATCTCTTCACGACTGCTCCAGCAAAGCACAGCCACTGCACCTTACCTTGGACAAGGGGTATCTCCTTACCGTCACCGTTCCTGACCTCCAACCTAGATAGTATATGCAAAAGCAGAGACATTACTTTGCCGACTAAGGTCCATCTAGTCAAGGGTATGGTTTTTCCTGTGGTCATGTATGGATGTGAGAGTTGGACTGTGAAGAAGGCTGAGCGCAGAAGAATTGATGCTTTTGAACTGTGGTGTTGGAGAAGACTCTTGAGAGTCCCTTGGACTGCAAGGAGATTTAACCAGTCCATTCTGAAGGAGATCAGCCCTGGGATTTCTTTGGAAGGAATGATGCTAAAGCTGAAGCTCCAGTACTTTGGCCACCTCATGCGAAGAGTTGACTCATTGGAAAAGACTCTGATGCTGGGAGGGATTGGGGGCAGGAGAGAAGGGGGCGAGAGAGGATGAGATGGCTGGATGGCATCACTGACTCAATGGATGTGAGTCCGGGTGAACTCTGGGAGTTGGTGATGGACAGGGAGGCCTGGCGTACTGCGATTCATGGGGTCGCAAAGAGTCGGACACGACTGAGCAACTGAACTGAACTGATTATGCACTGGGCATTCGAGGCAGTTGGGTTAAAAGATGTCACTATCTTCTCTTCATAAACTCATAAACTAGTGGGGGAAAGGAGACAAGCAGACAGTCCAATATGATACATTGTAGTCACTAAAAAAAATACCTCTTGCTTGAAAAATTGATTAGCGTCAGTATGTCAGTACAAGACTACAACTCAATGCTAGTGAGGAAATTAAGGGAAGGGAAAATAAGAGTAAGCAAAACAAGAGGAAGTTGGGGACTTCCCTGGTAGTCCAGTGGATAGGAATCTGCCTTCCAATGCAAAGGAGTTGGATTTAATCCCTGGTCGGGAAACAAAAATCCCACACGCCTTGGGGCAACTAAGCCCCTACTCCACAATTAGAAAGCCTGCGTGCTGAAATGAAGACCCAGCACAGCCAAAATAAATACATAATATTTCATAGTAATAAATTCACCATCATATTAAAAAAAGAAGAAGAAGAAAGTTGGAAGTGAGATGAATGTCCATGACACACATACCGAACAGATTACTGGTAGCCTGCACATTGAACACCACGCTTCCTAGCAGCCAATGCAAAGAGAAATAAAATGTGACCTGACAATGTGATGTCAGCAGAGAGGGGGTATACAATCCTGCTGGGGAATTAGAGGAGAGACCTGTGGCAGGTCATTTCTGAGATGGATTTTAAAGCACACGCAAGGTTTGTGCAGACAGATAAAGCTGGAAGAGTGGTACAGGCAGATGTCACAGCAAGGCCAGATTCCACGCAAGGCTTGGAATCCAGGTCTTCAAGATTGCTCTCATACCAACCTCCAAGCTTGTGAGCCAAGCTTGGGATGCTGTTGCTCTTGCCTTTTCTCTTACTTGCAGGATGGGCTTAGTACCAAACTTCACAAAGAACCCTGCCAGCGATCTGCCCTTGCTGTTCTCACAGCAAGTTGTTTAAAATAGGTGAGATTCAGAGAGAGTTCCGTTGGCTGCAGCACGTTCTGAAATTTCTGCCTTTGCTTTTTGTTCCTGGCTTGGCAGAGTAGAGAAAACATAAAAATTGATTCAGATTCAGATTCTCTGCAAATAAAGCACTGACAATAAAAGAAAACCTCTCCTCCCTTCCCCTGAGCTACCTGGATTGCATTGTTACTGATGGGGGTCTGCATTGCCCATGAATTATCCTGGATGTTGTCTGACTATGCCCCTGAGAGCTACTAAACACATGCCCAGTGCTGACCACTTCATGCAAACAACCAGCCAATCAACCCCTGGAACTCAGCTTGGATTGACCTCAAGACCAGACATTGCACTGGAGTCAGATTATAGAGGACCTCATAAGGCCGTCAGTTTGCTCAGGATCTAAACTCTGAGTGGAGATTTGCATGCAGGAGGTTTCCTCGGGAATGTTCTCAGGTACACCACCTGGGAAGAAGGGAGGGAAACCAGACTGGGCAGACGGAACCCGTGAGCAATGAAGCAGTTACGATACAAATCTCAGACGATGCCACAGGGGGCGCTGTGTCTGCCTGGAACTGAAGCAAAGGAGCCAGACTTTGTACCTGTGCCCCGGCCGAGCTTGGACGGAGTCTTCCCCTGATAACCTTGGACGAGGAGCACCTGTCTAGGGAGGGACTCAGCTGTGAGCTCTTGGCCTCACAGTGGGTCAGGGCAACACACCGTAGCTTCCACTACAGCAGATGAAGGAGCTGGGATTTTTTTTCTCAGAACGAAGAGAAGTTGCTGGCGTGTTTCAGGTGGGGGTTGGCACCATCTGATTTTTCTTGTTTGAAGATTCCTCCAGCTGGGTGATGAAGTGGAAGTGGGGGCGAGGTTGGCAGTAGGGAGACCAGTTAGGACAACTGTGGAGACGTCTTCACCAGAAAGGATGGGGACAAGGAAGCAATGGGTGGTTTGGAACAGGAGGACATGATGAATGGCTGCCTGGGGAGTGGGGAGGACTCGGGTTTGAGCGTCTGGATGGATCACGAGATAGCAAACCTGGGAGAAAGGTCGGGTTTTAGGAGAGAGCTGTGTACTCCATCTGGACCAAAGAGAGTCTGAAATCCCTGGGAGATGCCCAAGAGAAAAGGTCATATAGTTTGAGTGTGAAGCTCAGGAGAAAAATCTGGGCTAGAGACAAAAGAACAGAAATTCTCAGCATAAAAATGATACCTGAAGCTATCGTGGTAGATGAGCCTTCCTAGGAAGGATGGGTAACCTGAAATGGAAAGAGCCTACAAGAGAAGCCTAGAGAAACCCAGTTTTTAAAAGAACAGATGGACGGAGGTCAGACAAACAGGCTAAGAAACAAAGCAGGATGTCAGTCAAACACCAAGATAATATGGTAATAATATATAGCTAACTTGTGAGGCTTCCCAGGTGGCGCTAATGGTAAAGAACCTGCCTGCCAACATGAGACATGGGTTCGATCCCTGGGTCAGGAAGATCTCCTGGAGGAGGGCATGGCAATCCACTCCAGTATGCTTGCCTGGAGAATCCCCATGGACTTGGCTATGGTATCCCTGGCAGGCTACAGTCCATAGAGTCACATAGAGTCGGACATGACTGAAATGACTTAGCATGTACAGCTAACTTGTACTGAATCGTTCCAGGCTATAAGTTTTGCAAAGGTTATTTGACAATGGAAGAAACTGAGGCTTAGATGGGTGACTAATTCAGGACTGCACAGTCAGCAGGAATGGAATAAGAGACTGATCTCAGAATATCTGCCTCCATATTCTGTGTCTTGATTTACTGTAGTAAAGATGACAAGGAGGTGGAGAGTTTTCAGGAGGGAAGTGAAGTGAAGTTGTTCTGTTGTGTCTGGTTCTTTGTGACCCCATTAACTGTAGCCCACCAGGCTCCTCCATCCATGAAACTTTGCAGGTAACAATACTGGAGTGGGTTGCCATTTCCTTCTGCAGGGGATCTTCCTGACCCAGGGATTGAACCTGGGTCTCCCACATTGCAGGCAGATGCTTTACCATCTGAGCCACCAGGGAAGCCCTTTCAGGAAGGAAGGAGTGGTCAAATCTGGCAAATATTGTTAGGAGGGGATGCAAGAGGGAACGTGACAATGTCTATGACCTTTTCAGCAAGGAAGGCATTGGTGGCTTGGTGAGGGCACTTCTACTGGGATGATGGGGACAGAAGCTGGAGTGGACTGAGTTGAGAAGGGATGATGAGCTACTCTGAACTTCTTTGGCCATAAAGTTCTGATGTATCAGCCACCTTATTAGGTTTCCCAGCTAATCTTTTACTTTTGTTTTAGTTTTCTCTGAGCATGGTTGCCTTGTTGACAGGAAGTTTTACTTAACAGTCGTGGGTGCCTACAGAAAGGGCAAGGATGGACGCAGTTAGTCCAGGAGAGCATAAATAACGACAGAATATAGGCAGCACATTTAACTCTATCAGCCTTGGGATATGGTCAGAGACGGGTCCATTGTTCAGTGGATTTCATGATAAACCCTTTCAGGAAGGAAGGAGTGGTCAAATCTGGCAAATATTGTTAGGAGGGGATGCAAGAGGGAACGTGACAATGTCTATGACCTTTTCAGCAAGGAAGGCATTGGTGGCTTGGTGAGGGCACTTCTACTGGGATGATGGGGACAGAAGCTGGAGTGGACTGAGTTGAGAAGGGATGATGAGCTACTCTGAACTTCTTTGGCCATAAAGTTCTGATGTATCAGCCACCTTATTAGGTTTCCCAGCTAATCTTTTACTTTTGTTTTAGTTTTCTCTGAGCATGGTTGCCTTGTTGACAGGAAGTTTTACTTAACAGTCGTGGGTGCCTACAGAAAGGGCAAGGATGGACGCAGTTAGTCCAGGAGAGCATAAATAACGACAGAATATAGGCAGCACATTTAACTCTATCAGCCTTGGGATATGGTCAGAGACGGGTCCATTGTTCAGTGGATTTCATGATAACACTCAGACTCCCATTGTATTGCAGCTATTGTAATATTGTTCTGGGTTTGTTTGTTCTTCAGTTTGGAGAAAAATCTTGTTATTCTAACAATAGTAATAACACAATCAGATTCAAGATTCTGCTTTATTCCTGAATATACACAAACAGAAGGAAGAGGAAGTGGTGGGCTGGGGAGAAAAAGGGGGCAGCAGCCATGATAGTAGTCATAGAAACAGTGGTAGTAGCAGCAGCAACAGCAGCAGACGTGGCAGTAATAACAGTAAATGCTCTTAAAGAAAGATCAGCTTATCAATGGAACAGATTAGAGAGTCCAAAAATAGACCCACATATCTATGGTCGATTGATTTTTAATGAGCATGCTGAGAAAATTGAGCAGGAAAAGAATAGCTTTGGAAAAACAAGATATCCTCTGCCAAGGAGCCAGGCTCCTCTGTCCATGGGATTCTCCAGGCAAGAATACAGGAGTGGGTTGCCACTCTCTTCTCCAGGGGATCTTCCCAACCCAGGGATCAAACCCAGGTGTTCCACATTGTAGGCAGATCTTTATTGTCTGAGCCAACAGGGAAGCCCATAAGAAAAAGAAATGAACCTTAAATCTAAACTTACACCATACACACACACCAAAAGAATTAACCCAACATAGACCATAGAGAGAAATTTTATAAAACAACACTATTAAAATTTTGGAGGAAAAATAGGAAAAAGCCTTTTTGACTTTGGCATAGGCAACGATTTTCTAGAAAAAAAAATGCACTATCAAAAGAGAAAAGTGGATAAATTTGACTTAATTAAAATTGAAAATATCTGTTCTTCAAAGACACCACTAAAGAATTGAAGAAGAAAGCCACAGACTGGTAGAATATGCTTCAAATACAAAAAACTGACAAGCCACTTGTATCCAGAAATATATGCATACATGCTAAATCGCTTCAGTCATGTCTGACTCTTTACAACTCCATGGACTGTAGCCTGCCAGGCTCTTCTGTCCATGGCATTCTCCAGGCGAGTATACTAGAGTGGATAGCCATTCCCTTCTCCAGGGGATCTTCCTGACCCAGGAATGGAACCCAGGTCTTCCACACTGCAGGCAGACTCTTCACTATCTGAACTACCAGGGAAGCCCTGATTTCCTTTGGGGTTGACTGGTTTAATCTTGCAGGCATTAGAAGATTAGAATTAAAAAAAACTAATCATTCCAATGGAGAAGAGGATGTGGAGTAACCTGAACTTAAAATGACAAGACCAATTTGGAGATCAGTTCGACAGTTTCTTATATAGTTAAAAATATACTTACATACAACCCTATGACTTCACCCCTCACTTTATTTATTTATTTTGTACCTGCATGGCATGTGGACATCTTGGTTCCCAACCCAGGGATCGAACCCACACCCCCTGCATTGGAAGCTCGGAGTCATAACCACTGGACTGCCAAGGAAATCTCTGATTCCTTACTTTTAAGAAGTCAAAATGTGTGTTCACACGGACTTATAAATGGATGTTCAAATGAGACATTCCTATTGCCCCTATGTTGAAAACAATTCAAATGTCCATCAACAGGTGAATGGGCAAATTAGGATACATCCGTACAGTGGACTAGTACTCAGATATGAAAAAGGAACAAGACACACAACAGAAATGATCCCCAAAATTAAACTGAGCCAAAGAAGTAGAAACAAGATGTCCGCTGTGACTCATTTATCTAAAATTCTGTAATTCTCAACTGCAGGTGATCGTTCTCTCCTTGGGGGCGGGGCATCTGGAAATAGAATTGATTTGTCACCAACTGGCCTCCAGGGAGTAGAGGCTGGAGATCTTGCTCAACATCTTAAAATGCAGAATTCAGCCCCCATTGCAAAGAAATATCTGATCTAAGTTGCCCAGAATTATCTGATCTAGACATATCAAGGTCAAGAAACCCAGGCTAAACTAACCTCATAGTGACAGGAAGTAGACTGGTCCTGGCTTGGGGTGAGAAAGTGAGGGTTGACTGCACGGGAACATGAGAATGAAGAAAATGTTTTATATCCTGATTGTGGTTAAAAAAAGAAGAAGAAGAAGAAGCACTTTATTGGATGCAAATTATACCTCCTTGAAATTGATTAAAAAGTAGTAAATGCTTATCTTAAATGTCATCACCTTAAATCCCTTACTTAGTCTTGGTTTCCTTCTGTGCCATCTTAGAGCACCATGAACATTTCCTTGTAATTACATTTATTTGTGAAACTGCTTATTGAAAAGACGGTCTCTCCTGCTAGACCGTCAAGGTTAGGACGTGCCTGTGTTAGCAGTGCCAAGAACAGGGCTTGGTAGAATGCAGGGTTTCAACACATGCTTCTTTGTGTATCTGAACAAACAAATGGATAATCCCCATTATTACTGTTGCAAAGTCATTCACCCTTCAGGGATCTCAGCTCCCCGATAATAGCACCCTGTTCTGTGAAATTTTGCTTTGTTTATTAAAATGACTGCTCTGCTCTCCTGAACCTAGCTTATTTAAATCTGACTTCCTTTGCACTGCCTGCAGACTCTCATGGGACAGAACTTAATGAATACACTTGACTTTAATAAGCACAGTTCCGAGGTCATCAAACTCCCTACTCTATTGGGGTGGCCATGTTATGAAGCAGGGGCACCACCAATGTGTGTAGCAAATTATTAGTACATTATTACCATTTGAAGCAGAAACCACCGAAAGCAGTTTCTGGAAACCTCAGTGGTAAAGAACCCGCCCCCCAATGCAGGAGAAACAGCAGACATGGGTTCAATTCCTTGGTTGGGAAGATCCCCTGGGGGAGGAAAGGGCAACTCGATTCGGTGTTCTTACCTGGAGAATTCCTGTGGACAGAGCGGCCTGGGGGGCTACAGTCCATGGAGTTGCATAGAGACAGACACAACTGCGCACACGCTCACAGCACATCTCTGGGTCTGTTTCTCGCTTTTAAATTTCACTCCAGAGCCTCCTAGATCCAATTGCCCGGAGATGGGAGAAGGACTCTTGTGAAGCATTGTCAGCCCTGAGATGCCTCATGACTGACAGCTCTTTGCAGATAAGGACCATCTGCCAAGTGGCCCTGAGGGCTCCTGCCAAGAGAAGAGAGGCTCGAGGGAGCAGGAATTGAAAATAACTGAGTTTACACACACACACATTCTTACCAACCTCCCTGGCATGCCTAAAATGTTGAGCTGTAACGACCCAATCCTCAAGGGTATTTCAGAAATAATTGGACTGGAGCAGACCCACTGAGTCCATGCCCCTTAAAGATAAAAACCAACCTCACCCCATCACATATCCTTATCCATAAACAGTCGACAGAAGCTCAAGAAAAACCCAGTCTGCTTATATTGATGCTTTGCTCCGCTTGATAGAACCCTCCGTTGCCTGGTGGGATTGTCCTTTCCCTTAAAAGTGACCCTCAAGCCTGGAATGTCTGTGAAGCAGCAAAAAAGATGAGCAGAGCTCCTTCCAATCAGGCTCCCTTTCAGAGTACTCAGACTCAGGACCCCGCTCCCTGTCCCCCCGGGGCCCCATGGAAGTATCCACCATAGATGGATCACACTCTGTGTTTAGCTGATACTGTCTCTACGCTGCCACCAGGACCAGCCCCAGTCTCCGGGGTTCTTCAGACGGTGTTGAGCACACAGACTGCCCAACTTTGTCTTTTCTGATTTATGACTTGCATTACGCCTGAAACAGTGGAGGCAGTCAGCGCTCCTTCTCCGCCAAGACCTAGAGAACCAGGAATATAATCCCAGTTGCATATTTAATGTTTCCTGGGTTCAGGCAGTTTTCTAAGCATTTAATAAGCTTTGCTTTTCATTTAGGGCTTCCTCAGTGGCTGAGAGGTTAAAAAAAAAAAAATCCATCTGCAGTGCAGGAGACACAAGAGATGTGGGTTTGATCCCTGGATCAGGAAGATCCCCCAAAGGAGGGCATGGCAACCCATTCCAGTATTCTTGCCTAGAAAAATCCCATAGGCAGAGGAGCCTGGCAGGCTACAGTCCATGGGGTCAAAAGAGTCGGACATGACTTAGTGACTTAACCACCATGGTTACCAGGGGAAAGGGGAGGAGGGATAAACTGGGAGATTGGAATTGACATATACACACTACTAGATATAAAATAAATAACTAATAAGGTCCTGCTATTTACCACAGGAAACTCTATTCAATACTCCGTAATGACCTATGTGGGAAAAGAACCTAAAAAAGAGTAGGTACATGTGTACGTACAATTGATCCACTTTGGTGTACAGTAGAGAGTAAAACAACATTGCAAATCAACTATGCTCTAATCAACATTTTTAAAAAAAGAAACTCAACTTTCCGAGCCCTTTCTGAGTAAGGCTCAGGAAAGTCTCCTCTTGGAAGTGAACACAGAGGCCTTAATTCCTTTTTTGATTTTTTGATGCAGGGATGTTTTCTGTGTAAACTTCTGAATGAAAATGGACAAACAACTTCCCTTTCTTTTCATATATGTCTTTCAAACGTGCATCCCCAAAAATCATTGCTGTAAACCTCTCATAAAGTTACCGCACCTGATCACGTGATCCTCAGTCACTGTAACGATCAGCATGTAACATCAGTGGCTGCTGCTGCTGCTGCTGAGTCGCTTCACTCGTGTCTGACTCTGTGCGACCCCAGAGACGGCAGCCCACCAGGCTTCCCCGTCCCTGGGATTCTCCAGGCAAGAACACCGGAGTGAGTTCCATTTCATTCTCCAATGTATGAAAGTGAAAAGTGAAAGGGAAGTTGCTCAGTCGTGTGTGACTCTTTGCAACCCCATGGACTGAAGCACGCCAAGCTTCCCTGTCCATCACCAACTCCTGGAGCTTACTCAAACTCATGTCCATGGTGATGCCATCCAACCATCTCATCCTCTGTTGTCCCCTTTTCCTCCATGGAAGTGAACACAGAGGCCTTAATTCCTTTTTTGATTTTTTGATGCAGGGATGTTTTCTGTGTAAACTTCTGAATGAAAATGGACAAACAACTTCCCTTTCTTTTCATATATGTCTTTCAAACGTGCATCCCCAAAAATCATTGCTGTAAACCTCTCATAAAGTTACCGCACCTGATCACGTGATCCTCAGTCACTGTAACGATCAGCATGTAACATCAGTGGCTGCTGCTGCTGCTGCTGAGTCGCTTCACTCGTGTCTGACTCTGTGCGACCCCAGAGACGGCAGCCCACCAGGCTTCCCCGTCCCTGGGATTCTCCAGGCAAGAGGAGTGAGTTGCCATTTCCTTCTCCAATGTATGAAAGTGAAAAGTGAAAGGGAAGTTGCTCAGTCGTGTGTGACTCTTTGCGACCCCATGGACTGCAGCCCACCAGGCTTCTCCGTCCATGGGGTTTTCCAGGCAAGAGTACTGGAGTGGGGTGCCATCGTCTTCTCCGTAACATCAGTGGCAAAGAATCTAAATGACTAGTTTTGTGTTGTTCAGTCACTAAGTGGTGTCCAACTCTTTATGACCCCATGGACTGCAGCACACCAGGCTCCCCTGTCCTTCACTATCTCCGAGAGTTTTCTCAGATTCACGTCCATTGAGTCAGTGATGCCATCCAACCATCTCATCCTCTGTCGTCCCCTTCTCCTCCTGCCCCCAATCTTTTCCAGCATCAGGGTCTTTTCTATTGAGTCATTCTTCATATCAGGCGGCCAAAGGATTGGAGTTTCAGCATTAGTCCTTCCAATGAATATTCAGGGTTGATTTCCTTTAGGATGGACTGGTTGGATCTCCTTGCTGTCCAAAGGATTCTCAAGAGTCTTCTCCAACACCACAGTCCAAAAGCATCAATTCTTCAGCACTCAGCTTCTTTATGGTCCAGCTCTCACATCCATACATGACCACCAGAAAAACCATAGTTTTGAGGGGACTCCAAAGGCAGCTCCCAGTGCTGTCAGGACTCCCTGAAGGGGTCCACTGATGGAGAGATTGCCAGAGGAAAGGCGCATAAGCCATGACTTTGACCTTCTGCTTGTCCCCAGTCTTTATACAGAGATGTCAGGATGATGACAGTGATGAATAAGGCCACAGAGCAAGCAGGGGGAGAAAGCTGGCGGCAAAGCCAGGTGTGTGGTGGGATGGCGGTGAGCAGCTGAGCAGGTGGTCCACAAAGGAAGACCTCTCTTCAAGGACCAGCCCTGCCAGGACCACCATGTCTATAATCTCCACCGAGGCCTGAAAGTCAGATACGTCCTTCTCATGCAGTGCTCCTAAGAAGTTGCGGGAGCCCTCCAAAGTTTAAGAAACTGGAAAAGTCTTGATGACTCCGAAAGAGAGGAAAGCGTTTTAAATATCAGAGATCTGGCAGCTTCTCGGAGAAATCGGAGCCCTCTCCACGGTGACACGGGACCAGCCCCAGCAGTGCCTCTGCGAGCGATGCTCTGCAGCTCTTCCAGTCTCCCTCTCCACCTCCTTTCTTTCCTTTCCAGTTGCTGAAGCCCCTGTCCTTGCCTTGACCTACAGGGGCCAAGCTCTCTGCATTCAGACAGACCTGGGATCAAACTGAGGCTCCACCACCTCCCAGCTGTGCATCCTTGGATTAGTAACTTCACTTTTCAGAGCCTCAGATCCTCATTTGTAAACACACCAGCATAATTCTGGCATCTCCCTCTTGGGTTCCTATACAGGTTAGATAAAATATGAGTGAAGAGTCACTCCTTAATAACTGCTGGTTTCCTAAGTACTTTCCCCAGGACAGTTTTCGGTATCCATAATGTTGCTGTTGTCATGAAGTCATGTCTGATTCTTTGCAGCCACATGGACTGCAGCCCACCAGGTTCCTCTGTCCATGGGATTCTCCCGGCAAGAGTACTGGAGTGGGTTGCCATTCCCTTCTCCAGGGGATTTTCCTGACCCAAGGATCGAACCAGCATCTCCTGCATTGCAGGCGAATTCCTTATCACTGAGCCACTTTGGAAGCCCAGTATACATAACAGTGACAATAATATAATATTAAGTGACCATTATGTACTAGGCTGTATGCTAAACATTCACACTTTATTGTCTGATTAATTTGTATTAATTCTTACAACAGCCCTATGATACAGATGTACTTTTAGAGTTGAGAAAATCAAGTCCCAACAAGGTTATGTAATCTTTCCAAGGACACGGATGGAAAATGGCTAAGTAGGGATTCTAGCCAAACATCCGACCCCAGACCTGCTCCCCTAAGCCATGACCACCGTGGTGCCTAAGAACATAGTACCTCTTCTCTTCCCTCCTTCCTTTATTTTCTTTCTTCTTATGATTTCCTCTAATCTACCTTCTTTCCCTGGGTTGAATTGTCCGTGAGTCCTTTACACATATAATGCACTGGGGGGCTTTTAAAAACCATTCATGTAAAGTTACCTTATTTGTCAATCACTCAACATCTTTGGGCTGCCATGCACTGGCTGAGGCATAGTGCCGTCTGAGCCCCCACAAAGCTTCTTTCAAGCAAACGCAGCCAAACTCAGTATCCCCATTGGACAGAATTTAAATAAGAACCGAGACTCGATCTCTAAAGGACTCAAGCAGTGTGCACATTTGCAGGAATTTGCACACTTTATAACTGACACCTGGATGTTTGGCTCTCTTCCCAGCACTTTTCACAACGGTGTCCACACAAATTAACAATAATGACCTAAACGACAAGGTCAACTAAGCTCTCTTAAGCACCTGCAATGTGCAGGAACTGTTCTAGCCACTTTAAATATATTATTCACCCACAAAGAACTCAATGAGTTAAGTACTCTATTTATCCCCATTTTACAGAAAAGGAAACAGGCTTGGAGAGGTTAAACAGCTCCTGGGTTCTTTAGCGAATAAGAGGCAGAGCCAGTAATCAAACCCACATCTCTCTGATTCAAAAGCTTATCCTTTTAACCTCTATACTCTGCTGCCTCTCCAAAGCAGCTAAATAAAAGATAAGGATACATCTTAGTAAGCACCAAATGAAGAGAGAGGCAATTTATATTCTGAAAATTCAAAGAGAAGAGACACAAGTGAAAGATGGCAAAGGCTAGGGACTGGCTGTTACCTGGAAAATTTTTATTTCCTCTCTAAAGGATCCTCAGTTTCTTCAGTTGAGAATTGAAAATAATAGGATCCGTCTCAGGAGGTCAGCATGAGTATTTAAGAGAATAACAGAGGAGAAAGCAGAGAGGGGCTTCGTTTGTGTTTGGACACAGAGGATTTGCATCAAGGATCCTTGATTGGATCTGAGTAGGTTTCTTGGAGGGGAGGAGGATGCTGCCTTTCCCTTCCTGCGGTTGTGAATCCAAGTTTGAGATGAAAGGAACCCTAAGACATGTGGGAATATGAAGATTGACTTCCTCAGCTTGCCTGCGGGAGCAATCTGACGGCCTCAAATAATTGTCTCGAAAAAACCAATTCAGAGAAAGTACATTATGGGAGGCAAGAAAATTGCCTAATCCTTGTGCTGCTGAGTCCTCAATTTGCAGAAGCTCAGAATCAAAATAATGAGGAAATAAGCATTGGAGCTATTCTAAGACGGTTTCTCTGTGAATGCCCCACTGTCAGTAACTCACTAGATGGCTCCATCTTTTAGGCTGGAGAAGTTCTCGAGGCCACACGGGGTTGGCTGTGACACTGGGAAAAATATAAGTGGAGTGAATGGAGCACAGAAAGGACCAGTAGAAAGGCTTGAGGTCTGAGGGGGCTAACGTCACAACTCAGCCACTCACCAGCTGTGTGGACCTGCAGATAAACAGAGAATCTTCTCTGCCTCTCTGGACCTGCTTGGGAAAGAGTTAGTTGCTGAAACACAAAAAGGAATCTGAGCACAGAGGGTGCCTGTGGAAGATGTTCAGTAATTATCAATGTGGCACTGCCCCTGCTTATCCCCTATGAAACTCTGATCAGATCACCAAACCTTCTGTGCCTCAGTTTCCTTATCTGTAGAAGGAAGGTGTGATTGCATTTACCCACAGGTTGTTGAGAAGATTAAATGAGAAAATGGGGATAAACAACGCATCACAATGCCCAGCACATCGCAAGCAATCCACAGACAGTATGTATTGCTATTGTTCTCATTAACTATTGACTCTAAGTCCTTTTGGTTAGTAGTTAAGCACATGAATTTTGCTATCAGATCAACTCAAGTTTGATTCTAGGCATGACTATTTTCCAGCTGGGTGAATAAGTTATGGGAATTAATTTCTTGGGACCTCAGTTTGCTCAACTACAGAGGTGGGAATGACACTACTATTGCTACCTTGTAGGGTTGCTATGAGACTTTCATGGGTCCATCTATAGAAACCCAGGGTATAGAACATAGCTTAAAAGAGGGTGGCTGTTGTTGGGGGTGGGGGGCTATTCCCAGGTAATCAGATCTCATAAGTGACGTTCCATAATGAGGGGAGAAAAATCTGAATGCCACTGGGATGGGGCTCAGGACAGATGACACCAGGTACAGGGCTGGAACGTCTGTGCTTTGGAAAGGGACCTCATTTGAGTGCTGAACTTGCAACTCATTTATTGAGCACTGACTGTGCTGGGGCTTCCTTGGTGGCTCAGATGGTAGAGTCCCACCTGTGATGCAGGAGATTCGGGTTCAATCCCTGGGTCAGGAACATCCCCTGAAGAAGGGAATGGCTACCCACTCCAGTGTTTTTGCCTGGAGAATCCCATGGATGGAGGATCCTGGGGGGCTACAGTCCACGGGGTTGCCTAGAGTCGGACATGACTGAGTGACTAACACTTTCACTTCCTGTGTACTGGGGTACAAAGATGGAAACAAGGAGCTAGCAGGCAGTTCCCATGACCCATGTGGGTTTGGGCAGAAGGGAAGCAAGTGTACACTGAGTGTCCACTAAGGGTTCATCCTACACTGGATACTTTATGTACTATAACCCACTGAATTCCCATAGTAACCCTTTGAGACAACATGTTAGCCCTCTAGGGCTAGCATAACAAAGTGTCATACCATAGGGGACTCACATGACAGAGATTGATTTTCTCATGGTTCTGGAGGCTAGAAGTCCAAGATCAAGGTGTTGACATGTTGGTTTCTCCTGAGGTTTCTCTCCTTGGCTTGCAAATGGTCACCTTATTGTGACCTCACGAGGTCTTTTCTTTGTGTACACACAGCCCTGCTGTCTACTGTATTCAAATTTCCTCCTCTTATAAGGACACCAGTCTGATTCCCTGGGCTTCCCTGCTGGCTCAGATGGTAAAGAATCTGCCTACAATGTGGGAGATCCAGGCTCAATCCCTGGGTCGGGAAGATCACCTGGAGAAGGGAACAGCAAAACACTCCAGTATTCTTGCCTGGAGAATTCCATGGACAGAGGAGCCTGGTAAGCTACAGTCCAGGGGGTCACAAAAGAGTCAGACATGACTGAGCAAACCAGCACAGCATAACCTTAAAAAATCCCGTGACCCTATTGATGGGATTATAAAATGTTCAACCTCTATGGAAAACAGTAGAGTTCTTTTAAATAAAATGAAAATAGAACTACCATATGACATAGCAATTCCACGTCTGAATACATATCCCAAAGAACTGAAAACACTATATCAGAGATACTTGTACACCCATAGCAGCATTATTCACAACAGCCAAAAGATTCAAGCAACCCTAGTGTCCAGTGACAGAACAGTGGATAAACAAAACATGGCATGTACATAAAATAGAATATTATTAAGCCTCAGAAGAGAAGGAAATTCTGACACACGTTACAGCGTGGACAAATCTCGAAGCCATAATGCTAAGTGAAATAAGCCAGTCACAGAAAGACAAATACCTTATGAGTCTATTTATTATCTCATTATTAACCAGGAGATTTTTGCAAAAACTAACGCCCGTGCCCAGAGATTTCTTATGCAAGAGATATTGATACGTCTCGCATCAATGATGTTCAGGTAACAAAAGACGAATTAATATGTCTCTGGTCAATAATGTGTTCCATACAAAATTGGGGGTGGGGGCGGGGAATCCCATGACCTTCCTATATCTCAGTTTTCTCACCAGCAGAATGGAGCCCATATCTCATAAAATGGGAGATTGACCTAAATCACCTGTTGGAATTAAAGAACTTAGCGGAGGACTTCCCTGGTGGTCCAGTGGTTAAGAACTTGCCTATCAATGCAGGGGACATGGGTTCAATTCCTGATCTGGGAAGATTCTACATGCCTTGGGTCAACTAAACCTGTGTGCCACAAGTACTGAGCCCACACACCTCAACTATAGAAGCCGGTGTGTGCTACAGCCTGTGCTCTGCAGCAAGAGAAGCTACCGCAACAAGAAGCTCCCGTAACGAGAAGCTCCCACATCACAACTAGAGAGCAGTCCCCACTCAACTGCCGCAACTAGAGAAAGCCCTTATGCAGCAATGAAGACCCAGTGTGGCAACAATAAATAAAGTTAAATAATTTTTTTAAAAAAGCCCTTGGCAGAGAGGAGATAATTTCCCCCACCACGATGCACCCTCTCTCCATCTCCACTTCCCCTTCTTCCTTTCTCATCTTTGCACCCTAGACGCCTTCACCAGAGCTTCTTGGCTCACGCCAGGCATGCATATTTCCTCCATTGACAACCATTTTTCTACCTTTTAGTCTCCAATGTTATCTGAACTCTCTGCTGCTCGGCTGGCAGAGAATCATCTTAATCTCTTCATCACCAGGTACCTGAGCTGAGTTTTGAATTAAGGAAAGTGAACGCAAGCGGTAGAGACCCAAATGGCAGGGCTTCGAGAAAAAGGTTTTACTTTTGTATCATGTAACAAGGACTGACATTTGAAATAAAGCTAGGAGTATTTTTTAAATTCCAGCAACAGATATGAAAATTGATTTGGTGTCCAATTAAAATCCCATAGATTCGAAGTCCTCCTGTGGACGGGGACATTTTACAGATGTGTATTTAATGCATAATTCATGGGAAAGAGGTATGATTTATTTATGTTTATCTGTGAGTATGGGCTGAGCAGGAGCGACCTTAAATGAATAGTTTTATGGCCTTGAAAAATGAAAGAGGCTCCATTTTACATTCATAATTAAAGGGCCACCATTGACTGGGCTTCCCAAGTGGTACTGCTGCTGCTGCTGCTGCTAAGCCACTTCAGTCATGTCCGACTCTGTGCAACCCCATAGACGGCAGCCCAACAGGCTCCCCCACCCCTGGGATTCTCCAGGCAAGAACACTGGAGTGGGTTGTCATTTCCTGAACTCGCCTGCCAGCGCAGGAGACATAAGAGATGCAGGTTCGATCCCTGGGGTCGGGAAGATCCCCTGGAGAAGGGAATGGCAACCCACTTCGGTATTCTTGCCTAGAGAATCCCATGGACAGAGGAGCCTGGTGGGCTATAGTCCATGTGGTCACAAAGTTGGACATGACTGAGCTACTGACATACACACAAATGACTGAGCATAATGTAGGCACAGCTCAGCCCGTCCCAAGCCAGCGGTTTGTGAGAAATGGAACGTCCAGATTCCTAAGGGTTCTGCGAATGGTCCTGGAGGGCTCGTAGGTGACCAAATGGCATCACACAGAGCTTTGCTGGGACCTCTTTACCGAAACCACTGGGAGGCCATTTCAGAATCTGAAGCAGGAAGAGGGTACTGGTTCAAGGTAAGATCTGCAGGTGAGGATAAGGTCAGTGCCTGGACCTCATGGGACAACTGTAGGGAGAGACCAGCAGGCAGGCATCGCCCAGGGGCAGGCATCGCCCAGGGACATGCCACACAGAACTTGGAAACCTAGCAGCGCCAGCAGAACTGCCCCTCCCCCATCTTCGTAGCATCACCGTCAAGAGCACCGAACACATACAGGGATGCAAGCATCCTTCACTGAACCTCCCTCAGCGCCAAGTTGACTCATCTGTCAACTGGGGTAATGACAGCAACGGTCTCATGGGAGTATCGCAAGGATTAAAGTACGAGCGTATGTCTTAACCTGGATCCCCTCTGGCACTGTTGGTATCGCCTTCCTTAGCAATGAGGAAGGGGACCTCACGGCCCACTTCTGGCATAACTGAATGGTGTCCCCTTCACGCTCCCTGTGTGCCTGTTCAGGTAGTTAATCATATAAACGAATTAATGGTTGCCCTAGAGAAGAAAATCGAGGTGAAAGAAGTAACTTGCCCCAGATCACACAACAGAGCCAGGGTTCACACCCCGACTTTCATCTCCACTCCTTCCTGCCTCCAGTTCGGAACTGACCTCCCAGTGCTCTTGGTAAAGAGGCTCCAAGCAATGTCAGTCGCCTGGGGGCCTGGGAGCCATGCAAGACCATCCTCAGAACCTCTGGGGTTCTTGAAGCTTTGCTCCTCACATGCCGCATAGGTGGGCTGAGCCGTGTCTATGTTATGCTCAGTTAACTTCTCATCCTTTGATTATGAATATACAAGTGCCATCCTTCACCTGTTTAGGATTGCCCCTGGGGTGTTAAAACTCTCTAGCACATTTGCCTACACAAGCATAGGCCAAGGATGCCCCAGAGGGTGGACAGAGTGCACCCTAGGGAGCCAGAGGAAGCCATCAGGATGCAGAGGAGCTGAAGCCCCAGCCGAGGCCGAAGGGTGCGTGCAGGGCCCCTGCAGCATCTGTTCCAATAGGTCTGGCGGCAGCATCTGTGGTCCAGCTCTTGCAGCTCCCAGGAGGTACCTGTGATCTGAGCTACTGTCCCGAGTGTTCCCTAAGCCAGCATCTGTCGCAAGTGATCCAGGGAGACCATGGCCTGAGATGATGTTGAAGGGGGAACAAAGCCTGGGAGAGTGTTGATGGAGCTTCAGAGTTTACCCCGAGGACAGTGGGGAGCAACCAATGGGGAAACTGAGACTACATTTGATCTGACGAGCACTTTCAAGCAATCGCCCTAACTGCAACATTGTGAAAAATAAAAAATCCCAGGGATGATCATCAAAGTGAAGAGGGGTGAGTAAGGAAGAAGAAGGTGACCAGGCAAGGGCCTGGCATGTGTGAAGGCTCTGCCTCTCTATCACTATAGAATCTCATACCTGGGAGACCAGAGAACACACACAACCCCCAAGAGGCCCAGGGCTGAGGGGAGGGGAGCACCTGGAGATGCTCCATGGACAGTCACATCTCCATGGCAACACACTTACCTTCCTGAGACACAAAGATCTGGAGGATGAGGCTGGACCTTCCAGTATCTTCTGGAGAATCATTCATTCGTTTGCTTGTTCATTCATCCAATCAATATTCACTGAGCTCCTCCTAGGTACCAAGCCCCATAAGGGATACAAGGACAAACCAAACCCATAAGATATGTCCTCATGGAGCTCATTGTCAACCTTCACATCTCCACGATGACAAGTCGGTCTTCTAAACCAGGATTCTCGGAGTTGCCAGGAGAAGGGGGAAAGGCGGTCACTTTGGGAACAAACTGCTGGTGACTTTAGTAGACTTCCCGGCGATACCTGAGGCTCCAGCAGCCTCTCCTGCTGACCCAGCATTTCTTCCAGAAAGGGACAAAGCCGAGCAGAAGCCTCGAAGTCATGTACACATTCAAAGGGCTCAACACAGGCCCTTATTCCTGAAAATAATTAATCAAATCTCAGGCAGCACCCGGCCTAGTGAAGAGGCAGAATCTAATTGCCACAAGGAAAACAAAACAGCACCTGCTGGTTGGTTGTCTGAGTGTACTTGGCTCCAGAGAACCATAAACCAGGGCTGGTTCATATGCAAAACAGCTTTGTTCAGACCTCAGCTTGTTCCAGCTTTCCACCTTCAAAGGCAAGACATTCCTTTGTTTGCAGACTTGGAGGCTTTTTCAGGACCCAAGTCTACAGTCAGCTCCTCGGCGCTTAGAGGCTCTGCAAAGGCCACTGAACTCCTGGAGGATTAGTCTTTCCCCTGAATTTCCCAGACCTCAAGCCTGCTGGGAACTTACTCGTCTCTTCTTATCCATTAGCTTCTCCTCAAATGTTCTTGATATCAGAAGAATTATAACAACTATGACAATATTGTCGAAGACTGTTCATTGAGAGGCTGATATGTGACATATGTGTGTCAGAATAGTGTGTTAGTCAGTCAGTCATGTCCGACTCTTTGCAACCGCACGGGACTATAGCCCATCAGGCTCCTCTGTCCATAGGGATTCTCCAGGCAAGGATACTGGAAAATTGAGTGGGTTGCCATCCCCTTCTACAAGGGATCTTCCCAACCCAGGGATTGAACCCACATCTCCTGCATTGCAGGCAGATTCTTTACTGACAGAGTCACCGGGGAAGCTAGGGAATGGGTGGGTTGTGCTCAGAAAACCTGAATTCCCCAAAAGGTTTTTCAGCAAAGCATTTTTTAAGACCAGTTGAAAGAGGGGCATCTGGGTATGCAATCAACCCATGCACAATTCTCTGATTGACTCTCGGGGAGGTAAGAGGACAGTGTCATGGGCGTCAACATTAGCAATCCTTAGGTACCAGGAATCCTAAGGATTCCTTAGGGCTTCCTACAGCTGGTAAAGAATCCGCCTGCAATGCCGGAGACATGGGTTCAATCCTGGGTTGGGAAGATCCCCTGGAGAAAGGAACAGCTACCCATTCCAGTATTCTGCCCTGGAGAACTCCATGGACTATTCCATGGGATCACAAAGAGTTGGACATGACTGAGTGACTTTCATTTTCACTTTTCTGGCACCAGCAGGTCTGGGGGCTACATGACCATCAAGTAGTTAATTTATTCCATTTGATAGTGGCTTTAACATATGTAGGGGCTTCCCAGGTGGCTCAGTGGTAATAAAGAATCCGCCTGCCAATGCAGGTGACACAGGAGACTTGGTTTCAATCCGTGGGTCAGGAAGATCCCTCAGGAAATAAGCACCTGCTACTATTATCCAGTACTTCAGAGAAAAGATAAAGCAGAGGATATGGGGGAGGGGTCTGCACCAGGAAGGCCCCACAGGGCTCAGTTACAGTGATACAGTAATTGGCTGAGGTCTCTTTTGTAGCCCACTTCTCCCCTGCTGCTGCTGCTGCTGAGTCGCTTCAGTCGTGTCTGACTCTGTGCGACCCCATAGATGGCAGCCCACCAGGCTCCCCCATCCCTGGGATTCTCCAGGCAAGAACACTGGAGTGGGTTGCCATGTCCTTCTCCAATGCATGAAAGTGAAAAGTGAAAGGGAAGTCGCTCAGTCGTGTCCGACCCTCAGCGACCCCATGGACTGCAGCCACCAGGCTCCCCCGTCCATGGGATTCTCCAGGCAAGAGTGCTGGAGTGGGGTGCCATCAACTTCTCCTAGTTCTCTTCCTACTGCCAAATCCTGCCCCTTTACCTTCCAGCAAATGTTGAGCCCTAGAACTCTCCTCTCTAAACCTCCAGGCAAATCTCTGCCTCAGTCTGTTTCCTGGGAACCTGATCCACCACAGTGGATTTTATTATATCTTTTCTGCACAAAAGAAAGCAGAGGCTCAGAGAGGTAGTATAATTTGCCCCAGTCCACTCAGCCAGGAAGTAGACTTGGTGCTTGGGGTCCTAGACCCCAGCTTCCAGACTCCTTCAAAGGATTCCATCCTTTCACTGAACCATTCCTTTCCTTCTGTCTTCCAATAAATGCCTGTTCCAAGGCTCACAAGTTCCCTCCAACGAATCTCCTTAACACATCCCTCCTCCGTCTCCAGCACTTCTGCTGAAAGAGCAAAGCAAGAATGCCCTTTCTAATTCTCCTGGCCAGCGGGTTATCAAGACAGACGCTCGTCAGACAGGAAATAATGTCAAAATCAGGTTCAAAAAGGCTCTGCAACCCTCGGGGGCAGACCAGTCACAAAAATTTATTTTTTCCAAATCAAATCGGATCAGACTCTGAGCTCCATCTGCCAAGGTAGTGACAAATGAAGTCTCGGTTGGGTTTTGCTGTCCCTCCTCTCTGTGAAATCCTCCAGGTTTCTCGATGCCTGGAGAATGGAAGAGAGACATTGACCTGAGATGGATGGGGTCCTAGAATCGGTGCCAATTTTTCTGTTTTGTGATATCTGTTGAACCCAGTTGTCAGCGATCTCTGGCTGTTGATGCCTAATTAGGCTCAAAGGGCCCATGGCCAGAGATCCCCTCTCGTTCACCACTGGTCCAGTCACAAAGGCTTGCATCACCGCTCTCAGCTTCCACCCTTGCTCGGGCATCCTGAGAGGGTCACAGATTTCACCACCCACAGAAGCACCCTCAAACCCCACGCCCTCTCTCAGCCAGGGGCCCCAACCCCATCCCTACCACCAGAGCTATTTCCATCTCATCCAATCCTTAAGAATTTTACTTTAAAAAAAAAAAACACTTTTGACACCTCAAAAGGAGTTAGATTTAGGAAATAAAGTCTTTCCAGTTCTTCCCAGGAGCAAAAATCTATCCTGGAAACGTGTCCTCACTGCTTAACCCACAGAGATTCTTGCACCTATTGCAGGGGAAAGTCAATTTTGACTCTATGTTGGAATTGTTTATTTGACTTGCTTTTCATTGCTTTTGTTATTATAATCACACAGAATGGCCTACCTCAAAGAATCTTGCCCTTTTGCCTGACTGTAAAGCTAAAGTGCCTTTGTTCAGAACCCAGTCTCCCATATACTGGAGGAAGGTAATGGGACTGGACCTTGACACTGCAAAGCATTTCTCTGTCTCTCTCTCTCCCCTTCCTTCATCAACTTCTCACCTCCCTTTTCTCTCCTTGGCTTCATTATCTTCCACTACAGTATGGGTCTTCTCTACAGGACAGGAAAACCTGATAGCTGCCAGCACCCACAGCTTACATACTCCTTTATATTTCCAGCCAAAAACAAAACTGTCTTTCCTTCAGCATCAGTTCCATGGAAGAGTGCCCATTGGCTCTCCTAAGGTCACATGATCATTTACTGAGCCAACTACTGATGCCTGAGGAATAGAGTTCAGTGATCCCCCAGACCTGAGCCACATGCCAATCTCATTGGCCAGATCTGTTATCAGAAGGAGAGAGATGCAAAACCCTGTGAGAATTTTTTTTTTTCAGTAGCTATTTACTTAAACATGCTCATCTGTACCCACAGTCTCCAAGAACATCAAGTCATGACAGCAAGGGCATGGACATTTGATAAGAGTTGTCAAAGCTAGAAGGTTTTCTTTAAAGTAACTTGGAAATTCACTTTTAGAAGTGAGAGGATGATGGAAGGGTAACTGATCAACATCCAGACGCCCACCTTCGATTGATTCCAAACAGACAGCACATAATTATGTTATTTACCTGGAGATCTCATATGCCAGACGACAAATGTTTCTCTGCAATTATCTGATTTTGCGCTGCCTAATTTAGATGTTCAAGTTGTCAGGAAAGAGCACTTATCCATAAATATGAAATTAACGTATGTGTATCATCCGGTTATAAGATAATCAGTAAACACGGTATTTAAGAAAAGTGTACAGTAATTACTGAGGCATGATGTTTGGGGGCATATTTCAGGTAATGAAATAACTGAACATGAGTTTCTATTTAAATGTCATTCATCTGCAGATAAGAAAATATTCTGCAGCATTTAAGCCATAACATCTCTCAGCTTGACTGTGCATTTGGTAGCAGTTGGTACTAGTTCTCTTTCACAATGAGATGAATGAGGTTTACTTCTCTGGCTCAGAACCCAGAAATAAGGGTTATGAAATCTTCAATAAAATTTTCCACATCCCTTTCACATTGGCCTCATACCAAAAAAAGAAAAAAAAATGAAATAACTTCTATAAGTATAATGGTTGACTTACAGTTGACCTCAGCACTGAGACGAAAGGGGAACAGGCAGAAATAGGCAGTTTGTGGAGTGCCTAGTATGTGCTGGGTGCTGTGCAAAGTATTTCCCATGTGCTGTCTCACTATACACACACTGCCTTTTGTAGAGGATGAAGCCAAGTCTCAAAAGGCTGACTTTGTACGCCCAAGGTCATACAGCTTGTGGGGGGCAGAGCTGGAGCTAGAAATCAGGCCTGCTGGTCTCCAATGTCCATGCTTTCACTGCCACCACATGGGTTCATAAGCAGGAAGCTAAACGGAATGGATACCAAGGTTTCCTTCAAACTGTCAGGTTCCATGATGCCAGTTTTGGTGACTCTACTCATACATGACACCAAAATAGCATCTGTGAATCAGGGCTCAAGGGAATCGAATTCTGCTGGATAGTTCTGTCATCTGTTGTATTTTGCATCGCAAAACCTGTCAGAGTTATCTTGTTTGTTGCAGACATTACACCCTCCCTTGAGGATAGCAGATGATAGAGCTTAGCACGTGGACCAGAGGCCACAGAGAATGGATTTTGGACTCAAACCACCCAGACTCCACTATTTCCCATCTGTGATTATCTCTGGGAATTTAGGCAAGGGATCTCTCCCCTTCTAAGCTCCAGAACTCTCACCTGTAAAATGAGGTCAAACATATTCATCTCACCTTTACTACTCTGAAATTACTACTTGATTTTTGTTTAAATATATTATTTACTTGAACTGGAGCATATAAATTGGATGTTTCTGCCTTCTTCATACTTTGAATAGTAATGAAACTATTTCACAGTTTGAAATGTCTGAAATGCATTTATTTGTCCATTCAATAAATATTTTATAAAGTACTAGCTATGTGCCCAGAGAAGGCATGGCAACCCACTCCAGTACTCTTGCCTGGAAAATCCCATGGGCAGAGGAGCCTGGTAGGGTGCAGTCCATGGGTTCGCGAGGAGTCGGACACAACTGAGCGACTTCACTTTCACTTTTCACTTTCATGCGTTGGAGAAGGAAATGGCAACCCACTCCAGTGTTCTTGCCTGGAGAATCCCAGGGACGGTGGAGCCTGGTGGGCTGCCATCTATGGGGTCGCACAGAGTTAGACACAACTGAAGTGACTTAGCAGCAACACCAGCAGCAGCAGCTATGTGCCAGACACTGTGCTAAGCCTTGTGTGTATATATATATATGTGTGTGTGTGTGTCTGTGTGTGTGTGTGTGTGTATACACACACATACATATATATGCTAGAGAACAAACTGGCACCCCAGCCAGGCGATGGCACCCCACTCCAGTACTCTTGCCTGGAAAATCCCATGGATGGAGGAGCCTGGTGGGCTGCAATCCATGGGGTTGCGAAGAGTCAGACACGACTGAAGTGACTTAGCAGCAGCAGTAGCAGAGAACAAACAGATGCAATCCTGCCTTTTGGAGCTTACGATCCACCTGGTGAGAGAGATATATGGTTTAGAAATGTGTTTGACTTCAATTAATTGTTTTTAAAATACCAACACATCTTACAACATAAGTGCATTTGTGGCTTGAAAAATACACTCATAATAAAGAAAATTAGCAGCAGCTCAGTGATATCATGAGGGTCCCTGGATCTTCCTGTCTTCTGTTATTCTCAGTGTGAGAATGAGGTCTTGCCTCGTGGTCACAAAATAGCTGCCACAACTTGAAGTATCACATCTTCACATGGCAGTTTTCCAAAAGGAAGGAATTCTTCTTTTATGAAGGAGAAAAAGCTTTGCCAGAAACTCCCAGTAGAGCTACTCCGTAGATGTCATTGGCCAGAACTGGGTCACGTGTCCATGACAAAACCCAGGCAGTTTTGGAAATGAATTGGAATTTCCACAGATAACCTGGACCAACTGTGATTAATCCTCCAAAGTGAACACATTGCCTTTTCCTTCAGAAGAACAAAGGTGAGGAAGAAATGTTTGTTGGGCAACAACAAAAACAAAAACCAGCAGTGCCTGCCACAACAGGCAGATGAGCCATGTCAGATACAGCCTGGGTTGGGTGTGAAGCAATCACCTGGAGATGCTGAGAAGTAGGCTGGCCAAGGTGTCAAATTTCCAGTGAGAAAAACAGCCTGGAATATGTAGCTGGCAGTCAGAAGCAAAGGAACAACAGAGAGAGTATCAAACTCAAATGCCTACAGGGGCCACGGTTGGTAATAACACTTGGCAGAGCCCCCAGGGCAGATGTCAAGGCAAAGTAAAGGGGGCCTAGCCCATCTGTCTCGGAGAAGGCAATGGCACCCGACTCAAGTACTCTTGCCTGGAAGCTCCCATGGACAGAGGAGCCAGGTGTGCTGCAGTCCATGGGGTCGCTAAGAGTCGGACACAACTCAGTGACTTCACTTTCACTTTTCACTTTCATGCATTGGAGAAGGAAATGGCAGCCCACTCCAGTGTTCTTGCCTGGAGAATCCCAGGGACGGGGGAGCCTGGTGGGCTGCCGTCTATGGGGTCACCCAGAGTCGGACACGACTGAAGTGACTTAGCAGCAGCAGCCCATCTGTCTAGGAGGTCAGCAGTTAGTCAATAATTCCTGCCTGTGGGAATTGTGACCCAGAGTTACTAGAGCTTCTGAATTTTCCAGAGAAGCCAGAAATCTAGACTTCTTAAGGAAATCTCCTGGTTTTCATTTATCTGTTTATTTCTTTAATTTTGGCCGCACTAAGTCTTCACGGCTGCACACGGGCTTTTTCTAATTGTGGCAAGTGGTGAGGACACTCTCTAGCTGCGGTGCTAGAGAGTTTTTACTAGTTTTAATAGTTTTACTCTTGCCCTGCAAGAGGGTTTCTCTTGTTCCAGAGCATGAGCTCTAGGCACTTGTGCTTCAGGAGTTGTAGCTCATGGACTTAGATATTCCATGACATGTGCAATTTTCCCAGACCAGGGACTGACCCAGGTCCTCTGCATTGGCAGGCAGATTCTTAAATACTGGACCAGGGAAGCCCAAAATCTCCCAATTTTCAAGTGTTGGTAACAAATTTAAAATATCATTAATAAACTGGTGATCCAAACAAGATAGCTGAAGAACTACAGTCTCTGCGTGGCCCTCCAGTATGTAGCTCCTGAAGAATCTCATCTCATCTTTTCCAGAAGGCATGCTCAGAGCAAAGCTGAGTTATGCGTGTGTGGGTTCCCACCTCTGGCATCTCCATGCCTCATCATGTTCCTGGCCCACAGTGATGCCCTGAGGTTATATATTTCCAGTCTTTCTAGCACCTTCTAGCCATAGAGCTATTAATACACTTCAGTTCTGGATCATCCTTTTATATCCAGAAGAATCAAGAAGGAAAGTCCTGGAGACCACTCATGATAAGCTCTTGAAACGCAATAGTGTTTTCTTTAAGTGCATTCATCATTAATTTAACTTAATTTAAGGGGTTTCCCAGCTGGTTCAGTGGTAAAGAATCCGCCTGCCAATGCAGGAGCCACAGGAGACATGGGTTCGATCCCTAGGTTGGGAAGATCCCCTGAAGGAGGGCATGGCAACCCACTCCAGTATTCTTGCCTGGAGAATTCCATGAACAGAGGAGCCTGGTGGGCTAGAGTCCACAGGGTCTCGAAGAGTCAGACATGCCTGAGCACACACGCATAATTTAATTTAACAAATATTGATGCAGCACCTGTTGTATCCCAGGTACTGTCCCGGAAATTAGAAATACAGTGAAATCAACACGGATGGCCTGCCCTGGCAGAGTTTTCCTTCTCTGAGTCTTTGGGAGGCCCCTGACACAACTCTCTGCTCCATTGTTTCCAATGTGGTGTGGTGCCCACCCTGGAACCCCCAGGTTCTGACTCTCTCCTTGCCATCCCAACATTAGTTACTTGGTTTCCTAGAGAATTCTCTACCTTCTGGGCTACCTTTTTATACTCTTCTTCCTAACTTGGGAAAATATAAAGTGAATTTTTTTTAATAAATGCTTGAAAGCAAGAGGAGAACATTCTTTCCAACACCATCAAGCATCACTCCTGAGTGATGCTAAGCCACAGGGATCGCTGTTGTTCCTAAAGGGCCTCCCATCAGGGCTCTGGGAAGAGACACAAAGCAAGGTGTGCACCATGTGAGCTCTGCTCCAGCTCAGTGCAAGCTGTAACATCTACCGTCCCCTCATGGTTTAGAAGGGTGCAATTGACAAAGTATTTGCATCTCGCTGGGGGCTTCTCCAAGTCAGCAAAGACCTAACCCAATGCATCTCAACCCTGACTGCACCCTGGAATCCCTAATTCTGATGCTCCAGATCAGTTCAGTTGCTCAGTTGTCTCTGACTCTTTGTGACCCCATGAATCGCAGCATGCCAGGCCTCCCTGTCCATCACCATCTCCCGGAGTTCATNCAATAAAATTAGAAATGAAAATGGAGAAACCACAACAGACAGCACAGAAATACAAAGGATAATAAGAGACTATTATCAGCAAATATATGCCAATAAAATGGACAACTTGGAGGAAATGGACAAATTCTTAGAAAAGTATAACCTACCAAAACTGAACCAGGAAGAAATAGAAAATTTTACAGACCTATCTCAAGCACAGAAATTGAAACTGTAATCCAAATTCTTCCAGGAAACAAAAGTCCAGGACCAGATGGCATCAAAGTGAATTCTATCAAAAATTTAGAGAAGAGCTAGCATCTATCCTACTCAAACTCTTCCAGAAAATTGCAGAGGAAGGTAAACTGCCAAACTCATTCTATGAGGCCACCATCACCCTAATACCAAAACCAGACAAAGATGCCGCAAAACAAGAAAACTATAGGCCAATATCACTGATGAACATAGACACAAAAATTCTCAACAAAATTCTAGCAAACTGAATCCAACAACGTATTTAAAGGATCATATGTCATGACCAAGTGGGCTTTATCCCAGGGATGAAGAGCTAGCATCTATCCTACTCAAACTCTTCCAGAAAATTGCAGAGGAAGGTAAACTGCCAAACTCATTCTATGAGGCCACCATCACCCTAATACCAAAACCAGACAAAGATGCCGCAAAACAAGAAAACTATAGGCCAATATCACTGATGAACATAGACACAAAAATTCTCAACAAAATTCTAGCAAACTGAATCCAACAACGTATTTAAAGGATCATATGTCATGACCAAGTGGGCTTTATCCCAGGGATGCAAGGATTCTTCAATATTCGCAAATCAATACGATACACAATTTTTAAAAACTGAAAGATTAAAAAACAAATGATTATCTCAGTAGATGTAGAGAAAGTCTCCGACAAGATACAACATGATTTATGGTCAAAACTCTGAAGAAAGCAGGAATAGAAGGAACATACCTTAACATAATAAAAACCATATATGCCAAACCCACAGCAACCATTATCCTCAATGGAAAAAAAAAACCAGAAAGCATTTCCTCTAAATATCAGGAACAAGACAAGGGTGCCCACTCTCACCACTACTATTCAACACAGTTTAGGAAGTCCAAACCACAGCCATCAGAGAAGAAAAATAAATAAAAGAATCCCGACTGGAATGAAAATAGCAAAACTGTTTGTGGATGGCATGATCTTCTACATAGAAAACCCAAAAGACACCACCAGAAAACTACTACTAGCTATAATCCTGCTAGCAAAGTTGTGGGATATAAAATTAATACAGATAAATCCCTTCCATTACTATACACTAACAATGAGAAAACAGAAAGAGAAATTAAGAAAACAATCCCATTCACCATTGCAACGAAAAGAATAAAATACTTGGGAATAAGTTTACCTAAAGAAATGAAAGACTTACATATAGAAAACTAAAAAAAAAAAAAAAAATTGCTGGAAGAACTCAAAGATGACACAAATAGATGAATAAATATATCATGTTCGTGGATTGGAAGAGTCAATATAGTGAAAATGAGTATATTACCCAAAGTAATCTACAGATTTAATGCAATCTTTATCAAGTTACCAATGGTATTTTTCACAGAACTAGAACAAATAATTTCACAATTTGTATGGAAAAGCAAAAAAACTCAAATTGCCAAAGCAATCTTGAGAAAGAAGAATGGAACTGGAGGAATCAACCTGTCTGACTTCAGACTAACAAAGCTAGAGTCACCAAGACAGTATGGCACTGGCACAAGGACAAAAATATAGATCAATGGAATAAAACAGAAAGCTCAGAGATACACCCACGCACCTATGGACAGATTATCTTTGACAAAGGAGGCAAAAATATACAATGCAGAAAAACACTCTTTAACAAGTGGTGCTGGGAAAACTGGTCAACCACCTGTTAAAAGATGAAACTAGAACACTTGTTACACTTCAGTTCAGTTTAGTCGCTCAGTAATGTCCGACTCCTTGCGACCCCATGAATCGCAGCATGCCAGGCCTCGCTGTGCATCACCAATTCCCAGAGTTCACCCAGACTCACGTCCATTGTGTCTGTGATGCCATCCAGCCATCTCATCCTTGGTCGTCCCCTTCTCCTCCTGCCCCCAATCCCTCCCAGCATCAGGGTCTTTTCCAATGAGTCAACTCTTTGCATGAGGAGGCCAAAGTAATGGAGCTTCAGTTTTAGCATCATTCCTTCCAAAGAAATCCCAGGGTTGATCTCCCTCAGAATGGACTGGTTGGATCTCCTTGCAGTCCAAGGGACTCTCAAGAGTCTTCTCCAACACCACAGTTCAAAAGCATCAATTCTTCTGTGCTCAGCCTTCTTCACAGTCCAACTCTCACATCCATACATGACCACAGGAAAAACCATAGCCTTGACTAGACGGACCTTAGTCGGCAAAGTAATGTCTCTGCTTTTGAATATACTATCTAGGTTGGTCATAACTTTTCTCCAAAGGAGTAAGTGTCTTTTAATTTCATGGCTGCAGTCACAATCTGCAGTGATTTTGGACCCCCAAAAAATGAAGTCTGACACTGTTTCCCCATCTGTTTCCCATGAGGTGATGGGGCCAGATGCCATGATCTTCGTTTTCTGAATGCTGAGCTTTAAGCCAACCTTTTCATTCTCCTCTTTCACTTTCAACAAGAGGCTTTTTAGCTCCTCTTCAATTTCTGCCATAGGGTGGTGTCATCTGCATATCTGAGGTTATTGATATTTCTCACTGCAGTCTTGATTCCACCTTGTGTTTCTTCCAATCCAACGTTTTTCATGATGTACTGTGCATATAAGTTAAATAAGCAGGGTGACAATATACAGCCTTGACGTACTCCTTTTCCTATTTGGAACCAGTCTGTTGTTCCATGTCCAGTTCTAACTGTTGCTTCCTGACCTGCATACAGATTTCTCAAGAGGCAGGTTAGGTGGTCTGATATTCCCATCTCTTTCAGAATTTTCCACAGTTTATTGTGATCCACACAGTCAAAGGCTTTGGCATAGTCAAGAAAGCAGAAATAGATGTTTTTCTGGAACTCTCTTGCTTTTTCCATGATCCAGCGGATGTTGGCAATTTGATCTCTGGTTCCTCTGCCTTTTCTAAAACCAGCTTGAACATCAGGGAGTTCACGGTTCACGTATTGCTGAAGTCTGGCTTGGAGAATTTTGAGCATTACTTTACTAGCATGTGAGATGAGTGCAATTGTGCGGTAGTTTGAGCATTCTTTGGCATTGCCTTTCTTTGGAATTGGAATGAAAACTGACCTTTTCCAGTCCTGTGGCCACTGCTGAGTTTTCCAGATTTGCTGGCATATTGAGTGCAGCACTTTCACAGCATCATCTTTCAGGATTTGAAACAGCTCAACTGGAATTCCATCACCTCCACTAGCTTTGTTCGTAGTGATGCTTTCTAAGGCCCACTTGACTTCACATTCCAAGATGTCTGGCTCTAGATTAGTCATCACATCATCATGATTATCTGGGTCATGAAGATCTTTTTTGTACAGTTCTTCCGTGTATTCTTGCCACCTCTTCTTAATATCTTCTGCTTCTGTTAGGTCCAGACCATTTCTGTCCTTTATCGAGCCCATCTTTGCATGAAATGTTCCCTTGGTATCTCTAATTTTCTTGAAGAGATCTCTAGTCTTTCCCCTTCTGTTCTTTTCCTCTATTTATTTGCATTGATCGCTGAAGAATGCTTTCTTCTCTCTTCTTGCTATTCTTTGGAACTCTGCATTCAGATGCTTATATCTTTCCTTTTCTCCTTTGCTTTTCACCTCTCTTCACAGCTATTTGTAAGGCCTCTCCAGGCAGCCATTTTGCTTTTTTGCATTTCTTTGCCATGGGGATGGTCTTGATCCCTATCTCCTGTACAATGTCACGAATGTCATTCCATAGTTCATCAGGCACTCTATCAGATCTAGACCCTTAAATCTATTTCTCACTTCCACTGTATAATCATAAGGGGTTTGATTTAGGTCATACCTGAGTGGTCTAGCGGTGTAGCCCACTTTCTTCAATTTAAGTCTGAATTTGGCAATAAGGAGCTCATGATCTGAGCCACAGTCAGCTCCTGGTCTTGTCTTTGTTGACTCTATAGAGCTTCTCCATCATTGGCTGCAAAGAATATAATCAATCTGATTTCGGTGTTGACCATCTGGTTATGTCCATGTGTAGAGTCTTCTCTTGTGTTGTTAGAAGAGGGTGTTTGCTATGACCAGTGCATTTTCTTGGCAAAACTCTATTAGTCTTTGCCCTGCTTCATTCTGCATTCCAAGGCCAAATTTGCCTGTTACTCCAGGTGTTTTTACTTTTGCATTCCAGTCCCCTATAATGAAAAGGACATCTTTTTGGGGTGTTAGGTCTAAAAGATCTTATAGGTCTTCATAAAACCGTTCAACTTCAGCTTCTTCAGCATTACTGGTTGGGGCATAGATTTGGATAATTGTGATATGAATGGTTTGCCTTGGAGACGAACAGAGATCATTCTGTCATTTTTGAGATTGCATCCAAGTACTGCATTTCATTCTTTTGTTGACCATGATGGCTACTCCATTTCTTCTGAGGGATTCCTGCCCGCAGTAGTGTAACAGCTTTTTACACCATACACAAAAATATACTCAAAATGTATTAAAGATCTAAATGTAAGACCAGAAAATATAAATCGATTACAGGAAAACATAGGCAGAAAACTCTCTGACATACATCACAGCAAGATCCTCCCATGACCCACTTCCCAGAGTAATGTAAATAAATGAAAAAAAAAAAAAAACAAATGTGACCAAACTAAACATAAAAGTTTTGTACAATGAGGGAAACTATAAGCAAGGTGAAAAGTCAGCCTTCAGAATGGGAGAAAATTATAGCAAATGAAACAACTGACAAAGAATTAATCTCAAAAATATACAGCAGCTCATGCAGCTCAATTCCAGAAAAATAAACGACCCAATAAAAAAAGGGGCTAAAGAACTAAACAGACATTTCTCCAAAGACATACAGATGGCTAACAAACATGTGAAAAGATGTTAAGCATCACTCATTATAAGAGAAATGTAAATCAAAAGCACAATGAGGTACCATCTCATGCTGGTCAGAATTGCTACCATCAGAAAGTCTACAGACAATAAATGCTGGAAAGGGCGTGTTAAAAAGGGAACCTCCTTACACTGTTGGTGGGAATGCAAACTAGTTCATCCACTATGGAGAACAATATGGAGATACCTTTAAAAAACTGGAAATAGAACTCCCATATGACCTAGCAATCCCACTGCTGGACATGCACACCAAGGAAACCAGAATTGAAAGAGACACATGCACCCCACTGTTCATTGCAGCACTGTTTACAATAGCTAAGATATGGAAGCTGGAGAAGGAAATGGCAACCCACTCCAGTATTCTTGCCTGGAAAATCCCATGGGAAGAGGAGTCTGGTAGGCTACAGTCCATGGGGTCATGAAAAGTTGAACAAGACTGAACACTTAACTTTCACTTTTCACCCTCTTGCATTGGAGAAGGAAATGGCAACCCATTCCAGTATTCTTGCCTGGAGAATCCCAAGGACAGAGGAGCGTGGTGGGCTGCTGTCTATGGGGCCCACAGGGTCAAATACAACTGAAGTGACTTAGCAGCAGCAGGACATGGAAGCAACCTAGATGTCTATCGGCAGATGAATGGATAAGGAAGTGGTGGTACATATACACAATGGAATATTACTCAGCTATTACAAAGAATGCATTTGAATCAGTTCTAATGAGGTGGATGAAACTGGAGCCTATTATACAGAATTAAGTAAGTCAGAAAGAGAAACACCAATACAGTATATTAACATATATATATGGAATTTAGAAAGATGGTAACAATGACCCTATATGCAAGACAGCAAAAGAGACACAGATATAAAGAACAGACTTTTGGACTCTGTGGGAGAAGGAGGGTGGCATGATTCGAGAGAATAGCATTGAAACATGTGTATTACCTATGTAAAATAGATGACCAGTGAAAGTTTGATGCATGAAGTAGGGCACTCAAAGCTGGTGCTCTGGGACAACCCAGAGGGCTGGGATGGAAAGGGAAGAGGGAAAAGGGTTCAGGATGGAGGAACACATGTACAGTCATGGCTGATTCATGTAGATGTATGGCAAAAACTAGCACAATATTGCAAAGTAATTAGCCTCCAATTAAATAAATTTATTTAAAAACAATATAAGGCAATTGGCTGTCACACACACACACAAAAGAAACAGATCCATACTTGACTGCCTTTTGTTTCTCACAGTGAAATCCTCTGTACCCCAAGTTGCTTTATTCTTCCTAGATATACAGTTCACAGAATCACACACATGCTTTAGTATAAATTAACATAATTAAGAATAGAAGAACATTCAAGGGCTTTTCTAGACAGATGCAAAAAATCTTCAACAAAATATTAGCAAACTGAGTCCAACAATATATAAATGGATCATATACCATAATCAACTTGGAGTTATTCCAAGGTCACAAGATGGTTCAACACTCACAAATCAATAATGTGATACATCACAATGACAAAAGGAAGGATGAAAATCAAATCACATGATTATCTCAATAGACACAGAAATAGGAGTTGATAAAATTCAATACCCATTCATCAAAAAAAAACTTTCATCAAAGTGAGTACAGAGGGATCCTATCTCAACATAATAAATGCCATTTATGACACACCTACCAATATAATACTCAAAGCCGTCCTGCTAAATTCAGTAACAAGACAAGCATGCCCATTCTCACCACTTCTATCTAACATAGTAGTGGAAGTCCTAGCCACAAAAGTCAGACAAGAAAAATAATAAAAATTATCAAAATCAGAAGGGAAGTGAAAAAAATTCACAGTCTGCAGATGATATAATACATTATAAAAAGTATTCTAAAGTGTCCACCCAAAAAACTATCTGAATAAATGATTTTAGCAAGTTTTCACAATTCTATGCACTAATGAAATATTAGGAAGAAAAATCATGAAAACAATTCCACTTAAAGTTGCGTCAAAAAGAATAAAATACCAAGTAATGAGCTGAACCAAGAAAGTAAAAGATCTGTACTCTGAAAACTATAAAACACTGATGAAAAAAATTGAAGATGATACAAAGAAATGCAAATATACCCCATACTGTTGGTCTGGGAGAATTAATCTTTTTTAAAATGTCCATACTACCAAAAGCTATCTAAAGATTTAATACAATCCCTATTAAAATACCCATGACATTTTTCACAGTAGATCAAATATCCTAAAATTAATGTGGAACCACACAAAACACCAAACTGCCAAAGCAATCTTGAGAAAAAAGAACAAAACTGGAGATAAAAACCTCTCAGACTTCAGACTATAATACAAAGCTACAGTATCAAAGCAGTGTGGTATTGGCACAAAAACAGACATAGATCAATTAATGGTACAGAACAGAGATACCACAAATAAACCTATGCACCCACAATCAACTAATCTATGAAAAAGGAGTCAAGAATATTCAATGGAGATAAGACAACTTTTCAACAAGTGTTGCTGGGAAAACTGGACAGCCACATATAAAACAATGAGATTAAAACATTCCATCATACCATATATAAAAATAAACTAAAAATGGTTTAAAGACCTAAATGTAAGAGCAGATGTCATAAAACTCCTAGAAGAAACATAGGCAGAATATTCTTTGACATGAATCACAGCAATATTTTCTTGGATCAGTCTTCTAAGGCAAAAGAAATAAAAGCAAAAATAAGTAAATGGCAGCTTGCTCCTTAAAAGCTTTTGCACAGCAAAGGAAACCACTGATAAAAAGAAAACTCTACCTACAGAATTGCAGAAAATACTTGCAAATGATGACTACTAAGGGGTTAATATCAAAAATATACAAACAGTTTTTAGAACTTAACATAAAAAAGCCAATAAAAAATGGGCAGAAGACTTGAATAGACATTTTTGCAAGGAAGCACATGGTCAGGAGGTACAAGAAAAGATGTTCAACATTGCTAATTGTTAGAGAAATGCAAAGAAAAGCAACAATGAGATATCACCTTACATCTGTCAGAATGGCTATCATCAAAGTGTACACAATTACAAACGGAGAGGATGTGGAGAAAAGGGAACCTTTGTACATTGTTGGTGAGAATTTAAATTGGTGCAGCCACTGTGGAAAACAGGATGAAGGGGTCTCAACAAACTAAAAATAGAACAACCATATCACCCAGAAATTCCATATTGAGTGCATATCCAAAGATACTAATTAAAAAAAGATACATGCACGCCAATGTTCATAGCAGAACTATTTACAATAGTGAAGATATGGAACCCACCTACCATATTATTCAGTCATGAAAAAGAATAAAATTCTATCATTTGAAGCAGAGTGGATGGACCTACAGAATAGTATGCAAAGTTAAATAAGTTGAAGACAAATACTGTATGATGTCACTTATATATGGAATCTACAATATAATACCAGGTAATGTATATGCAAAACAGAAGCATGGTAACATTAAGAATTACAAAAGAATTAAAATATGAACAAATTTTTAAAATTTACTTTTTACTTGACATGCCTCTGCATAAAAATAATTTTATTGATATAAATGATGTAAGTTCTCACATAAATTTTTGTGCTAGATAACTGTAATATTTCAGCTTAATGTGAAGATAAACTTGTGCACTATAACTATTTTTATGGATGGGAATTAAAACTTTATTAAGTTTAAAAAGTAAAGTATAAACAAGACATTATAATTCTGTAATGATGAAATATGATTTTCATCTATATAGTACCTTAAACATTTTACTTAACAAAACAGAATATGCTAAACCATCTTTAGTAATCCCTATATAAAGAATATACTGCAATAAAGCAAAGCTTCACAATCACTAATCATCTTTAGAAGAGTTTCTGCAATTAAAAAAATGCTAAGAGCAGCCAATCTTCTCTAAAGTGTTCCTTGGTGCATTGCTAATAAAGACATCTGATAAAAGACAACTTTGCCTCTTTCCTCACTCTTAAATCAGTAAACATATTATTTTTTCAGTATCTATTAATGTGAACAGCTAGTAATAGAGGCAGGCATAGCCCTTGCTCTCAAATGTCAAATTTATTTTAAATGTAACAAACTATAATTAATAATAAAATTAATTTAATTAATGACATTTAACTTCTCCTTTCATTGCATCTACTGGCTTCCCTGGTCGCTCAGATGGTAAAGCATCTGTCTACAATGTGGGAGACCCAGGTTCGAGCCCTGGGTTGGGAAGATCCCCTGGAGAAGGAAATGGCAACCCACTCCAGGACTATTGCCTGGAAAATCCCATGGACAGAGAAGCCTGGTAGACTACAGTCCACAGGGTTGCAAAGAGTCAGACACGACTGAGAGACTGCACTTTCCCTTTCTTTCACTTTCATTGCATCTACTACTCTATAATCCATTCTCTTCAGTCAGTATTATTTAGCTCCTTCTAATAGGAAAATGTAAATCACATCTGTTAGGCAGTGTGCTTTATTTACTAGTGTGGTTGCCTCATATCATTATTTTAGAATGATTGTTTCAATAATTATATACTAGTTAATTTTATTAAGTCCAATTCACAATTAATATATTAATTGAAATTTAATTAATACATTAATTCCAAGAGTCACACAAGGAATATATTAAAGAAATGGAAATTTTTCTGAGAATGTGTTTATTAAAACATAATGCTATGAACCTTTAAACACAGATTCAGGTTCAAATCTTTAATATTGAAGGATCTTCTGTAAAATATTACAAAATAATTTGTTTTTATATATTAATACTTTATGAAATCTGGGCAGCTGAGCCGTTAAAGATCAAATATGATCTGCAGAGCTAAGATATTTCAAAACACCTTACCTTCTATCCACAGAAGAACTTCAGTAGGAGAAGATGTCACAGCAGGATAGCGTCGGAAAAAACATGTTTGTGCCACGTCTCAGAATGGATAAATAGAGAAAGTCTTCTGACGGTTAATGTTTAAGGCTTAGATATTCTGAGTAGCTAAGGATGAAATAACAGAATTTAATCAGGTTCAGGCCTTATCTATTTATACAGACTGCATTATATTAGCATATGCTGTCAGGTATGGGAGTTTAGGGTAAAATTTGTTGTTGGGGTAATATAGTCCACCATTAAACAATTATGCTACTATTTACTGAGTGCCTCTTTAGTAAAATACAAAACTCAAATATAAATCTGAATGAAATACCAACACATGCTACAATGTGAAAAAATCCTGAAAACATGCTAAGTGAAAGAAGCCAGACAGATAAGGTTGCATATATAGTGTGTGATTCCATTTGGTTGAAATATCCAGAATAGATAAATCCACAAACACAGAAAGATTAGTGGTTGCCAGGGGTTGTAGGCAGGCAGGGAATAGTGACTGGGTAGGTCAGGGTTCCATTTTGGGACAATGAAAATGTTTTGTAATTAGAAAGTGATGGTTGCACAACACAGTGAATATACTAAATATCTCTGAATTGTATACTTTAAAATAGTTAATTTTATGTCATATGAGTTTTATCTTAATAAAATAAAAAGAAAAAAAAACTACAATATAAATCTGACACAACTTCTGTCCTAGAGGAATTGTGAATCTATTAAGATCAAAAGTACATCAACAGCATTGGTAACCATACAGAACAAGAGCTAAAGAGTTAACACTTCAAGAAACAGCTTCATGGAAGAGGTGGCATCTGAGTCAAGGCAAAGAAGACTAGAAAGAAAAGGACCCTAAGAAAAGAATAGTAATATTTGCCATATCTACATCAGGAGTGCATTATGAGATCCATGGAAAGAAAAATGAGAAGAACACTTTCTAAAATGTAAGACATTCATTACAGAAATGTGAATCATTATTAGTACCAGTAATTTTGAAGCTTAAAGTTGTTGCAGCTTGCAGTGTTCCTACCTGTTTACTCAGCTCTTGAAACCCACAATAGGGAAGATACAAAGGATATATTCATGGCAATTTATAAAGTAATATTGTGATAATGCAGATGCTCTTACAATCAACTCTTCCCCTTACATTTACTGTCTTTAAATTTTATAACTGTGTATGTAGAAATGCTTTAACTTGAGTCATTAATGTTAACATTGAACAAATGGTCTGAAATAATACTCAAAGCACTCTGGAAAAACACTTCAACATAGGTCTCACTTTCCCACCCTAAATAAGTATGACCAAATTAAATGAGTGGTACTGCCTTTTTTTTTTTTTTGCCCTCCACTGAGCCATTTAACTCAAGTTCTGCCTTATACAGCCACTTCTTGATCTACTAGAAAATATTTTGTTTACCTTAATCTTGTTTGTCAAGAAACCTGGGTTTGAATATCTTTTAAACTGCAGATATGACAAGGGGCTGGTATGCTTTCTAGAGCAGCCATGTCCAAAAGAATTTTCTGCAATGTTGGGATATCCTACATCTGAACTATTTAATACATATGGCCACATATGTCTGTTAAGCATGTAAAATATAACTAGTAGGACTTGATAACAAACACAGTTTTAAATTTTGATTAATTTTAACTGATTGAAATTTTAATAGCCACATGTGGCTAGTAGTACTGGATTGG